>WEKY01024128.1:0-34933 GCA_013390045.1 Picathartes gymnocephalus
GGCTCGCTGGGGCAGGCGGCCGACCTGGAGGAGCTGTCGCCCAGCCCGCCGGCGCTGCACGGCCCCGTGGCCCCCCTGGCCCCCCTGGACTCGGCCGGCGTCGACTACAACGGCGGCATGGTCAGCCCTAACCTGCTCTACGGCAGGACGTGGTAATCGGTGCGTCCCTTGTGTGTGTGCGTGTGTGCGTCCCCCCCGACAGCCCCGCTTCTCCGGCACCGCTGCCCGCGGGGATCGCCGACGGCCGCGCCGCCACTCCCGGCCTCCCTCCGAGTTTTATTTTTTTTAAGTCTCTCCGGTTTTTGGGCAAACGGCCCCGACGGCAGCACCGAGTGCTGGCGTGCGAGCGTGAATGTGAGCGAGTGTCAGCGTGTGTGAGTGTTGGTGTGCAGCGTCCCCGCGTCCCGGCCGCCGAGGGCTCCTCCCGACGGGGCGGGGGCAGCGCGGGGCTCGGCTCCGGCCCGGCCCCGCAGCCCGGGAGCCCCGGCGCTACCGCCACAATAAACCCTCTGTAGCGCAGCTCATCTCGGCCGAATTCTCATGTCGTGGGGCTGCCCCGGAGTGCCATCCCCTTCTCGTCCCCATCCGAGGTAAAGGGAGTCGCCGCTCCAGGCGGGAGAGCCCCGCAGCGCCGGTGCTCAGATTTCAGAGGAAAACCCCCGTTTTTCTCGTTGTTGTGATTAAATATCGCTCAGTTAATGGATGTCAGTGCGCGGACCACCTCAGTCCCCGGCGCTCGGCTCGGCTCGGCTCCCGACGAGCTCAGAGCCCCGCGGAGGGGACGGAGGGCCCGGGGATTCCCGGGGCTGGACCCCGCTTCCCGCCGGGATCGGGCCCCGCAGCAGCCGGGGCCGGAGGATGCGCCGCGGCCGGAGCGGGGTTTAGCCCCGCGCCGCTTCCCGAGGAAGTCCCGCACGTCGGGAAACGCTCCTCGGGGCTTTCCGGCAGCTTTTCTTTATTTTATTTTATTTTATTTTTTTAATTTTAATTTTATTTTAAACAATAAAAGGAAGCCTTGTTCTCACAAGAGTCGGCTGCTTCGTTCTCGGTGTACCGGCGAAGGGACAACCTCGAAATCCCTTTTTGCCTGCCTCCTTTTCTCGGCTGCCAGGAATTTAATTCCCCCCGCGCCTCTGCCAGGCTCCCCCATCCTTGGGGGATCCGCTGAACCCCAGCCCCGGTCGCGCTCCCCAGCCCCGGGGGCGGCTCCACTCCCGGCCGTGCCGTGAGGGAACGATTCTGAGGAGGGAAGTCGGGATTTTGGCCTCTGCAAGAGCACAGACCCGCTCCCAGACCTCATGCGGGGGCCTGGAGGGAGAGGGGATCCCCACGGTTCTTCTGGGTGGGGAACAGCAGAGACCCCCTTCCCCTCCCGGCAGGCTCCCTCCCCTTTCCATGAGAGATAATTTCTCCCTGCTGGCTCCCACGGGAAACGGCTCCGAGAGTCTGGGGTGCGGCCTGAGGAGCAATTCCCCCCTCCAATTCTGTTAAATCCGAGAGGGTATGTCGGGCTCAGCTCCAGCTTGGGGAAAAAAAAAAAAATATTGTATCTATCGGCAGAGCAGCCTGAGGAGCTGCACAGGGATTCTGTCCCAGGCTGACCCCCAGAGCCCTCAGCAGAGCCCCTGGAGGGGTGGTGCTGCCCGGCCAGCTCCTCCATCCCAGCCCTGCATCCCAGCACAGACAGAGCCCTGGGCCAGCTCCGGGGCTCCGGGTGGGCAGCACAGCTGAGGGGGCCCAGGCTGGCTCCACTCGGGCTCAGACTGCAAGGGGATGAAGGGTTGGGCAAAGGGATGAGCCTTTCCCACAGCAGCCCCCCCCCAAATGTTTATCCAGACTGGTTTTTGTGCCCCAAAAAAATGGGAGCAAGGGACAAAGCCAGCGGCACCCCGTGTCCATCCGCTTTTGGAAGGCCGGCGAACCACCCCACTCCTTCCTCCAGCCCCTTCCCATGACAACTCACCCTCCTCAGAGCCGAGTTTGTCCTGCTGGAAAAGCAAAATGTTTCTTTTTCCCAGTCTCTTCCCGACCTCGGGAGAAGGCCCTGGGGAGGGCTGGCAGCTCCCAGCCCCTGGGAACGCTGCATCACAATGAAGGATTCTGCTCCACCCTCAATCACTTGAAAATAATGAATCCAGGTTGATGATTTCTTCCTTCCCAGGTTACATGGGGCTGTCTGGGCTTCTCCCCCGTTGCTGGTGATTAACACCTGGATTTTTGGAGAGAAGGGAGCACCAAGTCCCACACCAAGAGCAGGGCTGGGACCTTTACTGATTTACACAATATCTGGATTTAATGGAAAAGTCCAAAGGGAAAGCTGAACTGGATGCTCTCCTCTTTTTTTTTTTTTTTTTTTTAAATTAAAGATTTTAAACACTGGAGGTCAGGTGGAATTAGTTTCCAATAAATCAACAGGAATGTGTGCATGCAGGTAACAGGCTCTGGAGGGGGTTGGAAATTAACCACACGCCGCAGCTCAGAATTTCAAAAGCCACTTTATATAAAGCAAATAAAAATATTTACTGATTTGGTACACTGACACAGAAAACCCCTAGAAAGAGTGCTAAAAATGAATGGAATCTCTCCGCCCTTTGCCTCTATTTTAAATTAGCTATCAAACAGACAAACCCACGGCCCCCCTGCCTGGTTTATACCACGACAAAACCCACGCCAGCAACGGGCACGGGTCGATAGAAGCTGAAATGTTTCACTCCAGAGTCCGAAAAACCCCATTCTCTGGGAGGAAGCTGAGGAAGCACCTGCCGAGGGAGCAGCGAGGGCCGTGTCCGTGCGCCCAGAAAATCCCGTTTCTGGGCCTTCTTTCCAACTCCACGGCTGTTCCCAGGCTCTCGCGTGTGGCTGCAGTGGAGGGTGTCTGGAGCTCAGAGCGGCAGGCAGCGCCTGGATGCGTGAGGAGGACACAGCGCAGCGCTCCCGCCTCGTCCCAGGGCAGTCCGCGCTCTTCCCGGTCCCTCCCAAAAAATTCAGCATCGGGTCCGTAAGAAACGCGCACGTTTAAAACAGGCGTCGGTTTAAAAACTACGGGGACGGTGCTTAACAACTTCATCTCTCTTCTTTTTTTTTTTTTTTTTTTTTCCTTCCCCCGGCCCCACAAAAAATAAAAAGAAAAAAAGCAAGAAAAAAAAAAATCCGGGGGTTTTCCCCGGATTTTTTTTTTTTTTTAAAAAGACAGAAAAAAGCCGGGAGGGCAGGAGCTAATTCCAGCTGTACCTTCCTGCGGGAGGTGGGAGCGGGTAGGGCCTCCCGGGGCCGTACGCCTGCAAACAAACAAACAAAAGCAAGCATTTATTTTTGGGATTAGCAGCAGGAGTAAACACAAGTGGGGCGAGCTCCAGGCGCCACAGGGGGACAGGGGACAAAACATCCTCTGCTCAGAGAGGTGCCAGGGGCAGGGCTGAGCATCCCAAAAACACGGGCTAGGGGCTGGATCCCCCCTGGAGCAGGTGCTTTTTTACACGGGAATATTTTGAGGGAGAACTAATAGCTGTGTTTGTTGCAGATGTTGCAGAAGGCGGCGTTTCCCAGCACTCCTTCTCTTTAATAAGAGACCCGAATCCCACTTTGGAAATGACTCCAAATTAGATGTGTATTTGTACTTAAATTCAGGCATTTGGTGCGTGTCAAGTATCCAGGGGGGAAAAAAAAATCCACTGGAAAATTTCACAGAGCCTCCCTGAAGCATTTAAAATCATTTCCAAACCTGGTACGTTGCAGAGACTAGCAAGTTAATTACAGGTGATGCACCAACAACCAGCCCCGTTTGCTCTTTACTCGTTTTTTTGGGTTTTTTTTTGGTGTGGAGAGGTGAAAAAGGAGCTTTTTTAAAAGAGAAATCCCCCTTTAACCAGCCCACGGCAGCCGAGATAACCCCGGAAACCGAGGAGCCAGCCAGCAGACCTGCCAGGGAGGCTCCTGCAGGGCAGGTTCCTTCCCAGGTTTGATAAACTCAATTTAAAAAAAGGAAACAAGTTGGCTACATCCCTTAAAAAACCCTTGCAAAGGGGCAGCGGGGAAGGACAAAGCACAGGGGTCTGGGAGAGCTCCGTTGCGGGGCTGCTCCAGGCTGGAATAAAAGTACCCAACACCTGCAGCAGCCCAGCCAGTTCATTCTTTGGTTCTCTGGGAGAGCTGGAGGCAGCAGAGCCCCGCTCCCAGGGAGCCCCCCAGATCCATGGCAGCTGCATTAATTTTGCAAGCACTCGGCGGCAGCACGTTTATTAACCTCTTCAGACCGCGTTCTGTACGCTGTAAAAAAAGAATTCAGAGGTGAAAGGGCCCAAAGATAATTATTTATGCTGCTACGTGTCACCACTTCCACTTGAATCCCTTTTCAAGGCTTTAAAGCTTTGAAATTTTCAGGCAGCAAGGCCAGATTCAGTGATTAGGTTGGCACCCTAAACCCTTTCAGGTACCTTCTCATTTCACTCCGGCCCCGAGGAAATAATGACATCTGAAAAAAGTTCATTTTAAAATAACAACAACAGAACATGGCAACAAAAATTTAAAATTAAAAGGGAGATAAACAGTTGCAGCACAACTGCAAAGGGAATTTTTTTTAAGGATGCAAATTCACTGGAGCTGAAAGATTTATCCTTAATCATGAAGTCATCGTGTATGTAAATAAAAATAAAAGAGTTGTCAGCACTGGGTTTTAATGTTTCCTGCACCCACAGGTGGGTCCATGCCAGCACCAGGGGAATCGCCAGGCTGTGAATATCCACAGGGCTCCAAGGCAGCTTTCCAAGTGGGAATTAACAGGGATACCCCCCCTGGCTGCACTGCAAACCCTGCTGGGGGACCATTCCTGCTCCCTACCACGATTCCAGCTGTTGGACACCTGGATTCAAGGCTGGGAATGAAGGGCTCCAAGCACAGATTCCTTCAGCAAGTGCATCCTGCCTGGGATGAAGGGCAGAGTGGGGTGGTGCTACGGCTGACAAGACTTTTCCAAGTGTCCATTTCCCAGACTAATTAAAGCCTGCCCGGACTGCAGAGGCACGAAGATCCTCCCCTGGTTCTTCCCCTGGTTCTCCCCAGCCCCTGCTATGGATTAGAGCAGTCAGGCATTTATTCCTCCGGCTCTGGGGTTTTGGGTAAGCCTGTCTAGCACAAAACGAAAGATTTCTGAAATCTGATCCTATCAGTCTCAGTCTCATCCAAATTTAAAATGTATTTTAGAGCTCCACCAGGGTCTGGTTGGGCCAAGGTTCAGCCCCCACTATTTCCCTGTGATTATAACCCACGTTGTTGAGTTCTGCCTCCAGTCACCACCAGTGCTGGCAGGGTTTGTACTGGTGCTGTGCCCTGGAACACACATCTGGGTACTGGGGAGGTGGGCAGGCTGGGAGGAAGAAAATTAAAACCCGGAGTGACTAAAAAGTGACTCGTCCTGAGCTGAATCAGGCCCCGGCAGAAGGCACATTTCCAACAGCTTGTGCCTTGATTTCCACATAAAGGATGGGGCAATGGGGCTGTCACCTCCTCCTCCTCCTCCCTGGGACTGGTCACTAACCTTCCCACAGTAGCAGCAGAACTAGAAGTTTAACCTGGATAGCAGAAATTTATTTTAACTGAGTATTTAGCAGTGTAAACACCCAGAGTTCTGGTACAACAGCACATGCAGATCCTGTTCCACTGGGATCAGCCCCCCCCTCCCCCCCCCCCCAAAAATTCCCTAAGCAGAGTCACCTGCTGCTTTCAAGCAGCATTTTCACTCTGTGGCATTTTCATGAACTGCTGACCAAGTCACCTGTAATTTTGGATGAGGTTCTCCCCTCACATTTGCTTGTTTCCATTTAACCACAGAGCTATTTCCACATATTTATTCCTCTGGCTATGAGAACCCAACATTTGCATTAAGTAGTTGCTCAGCTCAGAGAAAGCCAATAAACACTTGAGGGGAGAAATCCAGGAAGCTGTAGGAATCTACATTTCAAACGTGCTGAGGGGAAACCAAAAGGTGCAGCGGGCAGATTTCCTCGGGGAAGAGGGAGGCTGGTGGGAATGCTGCGCGAGGAGTGTGACTTGGGACCTGTTTGAGGGGTGTTGATGCAGTGCCAGGGGCACACCCGGAGGGGCTGGCCAAGGCTGGGGACACAGTGACACTAAAACCAGGTCGGCAATGCCACGCTCCCTCCCCGCAGCCATGGGAGGAGGAAGCCTTGGCTGGAGGGGCGGGAGAACACAGCGTCCCAGAGCTGGGGGGCCCTGCTTTCCTACCTGTCTGCCCCTGTCCATGCGGTCCTCGGGTCTCTGTGGGTACCCCATGGGCCCCAGGCCCTGGTACTGAGCCGGCTGGAACTGGTTTGGGGACGGCAGCATGCGGTTCCAGGCGAGGAGGGGAGCGGCTCCGGTCGTCCTGGGCGAGGAGAGAGCGCTGCAGTGAGAACCCGGCTCCGCAGGGAGAGCCCGGCTCCGCAGGGAGCCCCACACAGCACAGCCCCCACTGCTGGCTCTGCCCCGGAGCCAAGCGCCAGGGAGGAACCAGGAGCAGGGAATGCCATCCCAAATCCTCCTGAAGGCCCCTTTGCTGAGCCCTGCTTTGGCGCTGCCCCGAGCAGCCAACTCGGCGGATTTCCCCAGTTCCCTGGAAGGCTCCCGCGCGCACCTCTTATTCCAGGGGAGGATTTGGCCCTCCCAGAGGCTCCCCAGCAGCCCAGGAGTAAACATGTGCCACAGGGGAGAGCCGGGGGCTTTCTTTTCTGAAGGCCCAGACTCTCTCTGGAAGCCCATTCTTCCCGGTTAATTGCAGGTTGCAAATGAATTCTTATGGCGAGCGTTCGGAATCTAGGGTAGGGGCCTTGGCTGCTTTTTCCCATCCATTATCCTGCTCAATATGTCAGGAGGTCTGATCGGGAAGAAACCTTTTCAAGTTCTATTGATGCCGTTTTCAATTGACCACGGTGACCTAGCAACATAAGCACTAATTGGCACGGGCTGACTGACATTTGGTGTACAGTTCATATGGGAACGTGGATCCCACAGCCCATTATGGCCCAGTTCGCCATCCCGGATTACCCACGGCCAGAAATGTTTTCATTCCCTTCAAGTGCCCATTCTGATGTGACAATTAGAAAGCAACAGGTAGGACTCGTCCAGTACTGTTTGATTCAAAATATTTAGGGAAATGCCGTGGCCGTGAGCGGGTTGTTACAGCTGAGCACGGCTGAGGGACGAGTCCGTAAAGGATTCAGAGCAGGTGGGTCCTGCAGGGACAAGGATGCGATGTTGGGAGGGAAAATCACGGAGAGTGGAGACAGTTAATCCTTCCTGACCCCGTGCTGAAGAGGGGCTTGGCTGAGCAGAGCGAGGCCAGCCTGGAGGGAAATGGGGACAGCAGAGATCAGAGGCTCTGCATCCCCGCTTTGGGATGGGGACAGCAGAGAGCACAGCCCTGCATCCCAGCTTTGGGATGGGGACAGCAGAGAGCACAGCCCTGCATCCCAGCTTTGGGATGGGGACAGCAGAGAGCACAGCCCTGCATCCCAGCTTTGGGATGGGGACAGCAGAGAGCACAGCCCTGCATCCCAGCTTTGGGATGGGGACAGCAGAGAGCACAGCCCTGCAGGCCAGGTTTACCTGCATCCCTGCACATCACTCCTCAGAAGGAGAAATGCTGTATTTAAAGCTAAGAGCACTTTACACTTGTGGGGACTAAACTCTCAAAAATCAACCTTCTGAATTTATACTTTGTTCATACCTGCTCCTTTTGATTAAGTATTTTGAGTACTAACTTTTTTCTCCCCTCATGATTCCTAGAAATCAGCAGACTCTCCAGGAAGAACACACTGCTCAGCCATAAGGAAGACTACCGGGAATTACCTGTACAGCCCCAGCTCTGGGGCTTTCATTAACAATCATTCTGCCTCTACAACAGGTGCTAGTGATAAATATGACTGATAAATATCACAGGGCAGCACTTGCCCCATGCCTGGAACGGGGAAGTTTGACACAAATTTCTTTTGACGTTAATATTTATTTGGCACGGAGTTTTAAACTTTTTAATCTGTTTAGTGAAAAGTTGGGATATTTAACAAGTCAAACACAATGTCACTGCTTTGCTGGGGCACTGATCAGTGATTTAAATTACCTGGGGGTGGGGATCTGTACACAGCAAAGCTGTAACCAAAAAAAAAAAAAAAAGAGCTGTGGCACTTGGAACACCCCAGGAGCTCACACTGGCACAGTTACCCAGAGGCAATATCCAGAGCTACACCAAATCAAACACATTCAGCCAAGTCAGCTAAATTCAGGAGAATTTACACAGGAAAACCATCCTGTCTTCACACCTCAGCCACTCTGGAAATAATTTCTATGAACAGGTTAAGCGAAAAGGTTTGCTTAACCAGATGACACATTTCCATCAGACAAACCTCCCTCTATAAACTCAGACTGGCTCAAGAGCATGAACAGATCTCTGAAGAGCCCAGCAATGTCAGGACAGGGGGGAGGGACCCCAAAATCCAGTTTCCCTGCTGCACACCTAGGTGCACCACTAGGTTTAGAAGCAAGAAATCCTGCCCAGGAGACAGGAATGGCTGGATTATGGAGAAAGCAGCTTCACACTCCTGTATTTTTCCCCCCAGGCTTGGGAAGGAAGAGCCAGTTTAGCCCCCGCTGCCTGAAACAGCACAAGGGCTCCTTACCCCTCACTGGATGTGGTGAAACCAGGGTATCCCAGCCTGCATCCCACAGGCACGGAGCAGGGCTGGCCTCTCCCTCAGTTCCTTCCTTCTCTGAAATCCCTGGCTGCTCTCCCCAGCGTGGCACCCACTGCTCCTGGAGCTGCAGCAGCAAGAGGGGGCAGCAGTCTGGGGAACCAGCAGCTCCCAGGGAATGAACTGGGGAACTCAGAATGCCTTCAGCAGGTTCAGACGTTTTTTCCTGCACCGAGTGTCTCTGTGTTTGACCTTCTGCTTAAGTCTCTCATGCAGCAGCTAAGCATCAGCTCCAAGCACGTTGGATGTGCTCCCCAAACCCCCAAAACCTGCTGAGAACAGGGCAGAACTGCTTCTCCTCAGTGCTGGTAGAGCCTTTCATAAACCCTGCACGGTGCAACAAAGGGAAGGCAGTGACAAGGGACAGACCTGCAGCAGTCCTTCACAGCACAAAAAAGTCTACGAATTGGATTTAATTAAGGGGTGGGAGTGGCAACTCCCATGGCCCAAGCCATATTAAAGTTTGCATTATGAATGAATCTTGCCTCACAATATTCCACACAGACGAGGCACAGGACAAGGGAGCCAGGCTTACTTCAGTGGGGATCAAAATGGTTGCCATGGAAAGTGACTGTGGAGAGCTCAACAAATTCCCCCCAAAGCCCGTATTTTCAATGGTGAAACATTTGCAAATAAACCCAAGGGGGGAGGAAAAGAAAAAAAAAAAAAAAAGCTGGGCCTCAGAGCAGAAACTTCTGTGCCTCCTCCATAAACAGAAATAAATGTCATGATTCATTGCTGCCACAGGTAGCCCGGGTTTATTGAGCCTGCCCTACCGAAGGACACACAAGCCATCGAGGAGGGGATGCATGTAAAACATCCCTGATTATCAAACCATGTCACATTCCTTCTATTCGATGGCACTTCTTGGGCTGCAGATTCCATAATCCTCCCCCGAGTCCCGTCTGCATTTAATTCAGTTCGGCCTTAAGTAGTTAAAGAAACTGTTTTCAGTGGCAACTAATAACTACTGACCTACAGTGACACTGCCCTACAATGGGCTTGTCAGGCCTGAAAAACTTGTACCAAAGAAGCTGATTAGGACTTCAAGAGGTTTGTAGCAAGAATCAATGGCTGGTCTGTGCTAATGCTGCGGCTGCAGCACAGGAATGATAAAAGTGGAACACCATTAGTTATGCCTCATTAAGCTCCACAGCCCTCCTAAAAAGAAATTTGTTTAGCCTGTCCAAAATCTAATGCAGTTTTAAGCTCTCTGTGTTCAATTTCATAGTATCTCAAAAGCTTCAATAAGATAAAGGCCAAAGAACCAAGAACAGTACCAAAGCACCAACAGTAAAGTTAATTTTGAAGCCCGAGTTTTAATGGAAAGTGTTTTTCCCTCCTTTTTTTTTAATACAAAGTACTCGAGCCTTTTAAAGGATGAACACCACGTAGTGGGCTCTCAAAACATCACTAAACCATGGACATTAACTAACTCAAAAAACCTGCCCTACAGCATAATTTCCACCATCTTCGACCACAATATTGCCAGCAGAGAAGGGAAACGCAAACATTGGGAAGGCTGGCAGAGCCCAGCCCACCCTCCCGGGCACGTTTCACACCCCTCCCGCCTTACCTTTGTGGTGTCTGCTGGAACAGGGGTGTGGGACCTCGCCAGGACTCCTGGGGTCGGAGATCTGGGGGGAAAAAAGGAGATGGCAAAGTAAGAGAGAGCAGGTGCACCTCAGGCAGGAGCTGTGCTCGCTCCTCTGCGGGCCCCAGAGCTGTTTGTGGGGAGCCAAAC
Source organism: Picathartes gymnocephalus (assembly GCA_013390045.1). Classification (NCBI taxonomy): domain Eukaryota; kingdom Metazoa; phylum Chordata; class Aves; order Passeriformes; family Picathartidae; genus Picathartes; species Picathartes gymnocephalus. The sequence continues at coordinate 10,483 of WEKY01024128.1, forward strand.
AGGGAAGCTCGGGCTTGATATGCCACCAACAGGCTCCTGGACATGGCTGGCTTGGACACAGTCCTGCTGTGAACTGAGAAAAGGTGACCTTTTTTTTGGCTCTAGCACGCCCAACAGGCTGAATAATAGAGAATTATGGATTTTAATTGCTGGAGCCAGCGTCGGTTAGTGCTCAGATGCTTCGCAGGTGTCTCCTCTTGAATTTTGGAAGATGCAAAACCTTGTCTTATCACCCTGACAACTCCTTTTAATATTTATGTCTCTTACCAGGACATTCATTACTATATAAAAAACACGGGCACTCTAATACACGCCCACCACTGTGTTACCACTAAACACCACGTTTGTGGCCAACAAAGGTGTCAGAGTCAAAATATGGGCCCGTTTCCCTCTGGAAATTCCATAAAGGCAACTAAAACAATGGCCAGAGCATGCAATAAAGTGGACAACCTTGCTTTATTCACATTTAAGTAAATATAACTGTATTTAGGATGCAAAAGCTAAATAATTCGTTAGAATAAAATGCAAACACATTACCACTAAAGACAGCAAAGGTGCCAGCGATAGCAGACTAATAAAAACCTATTAATGATGTCTCAGAGAATGGAATCAGACTGAATTAAGCTTTTTTTTTTTTTTTTGGAGGTAAAACCTTGGCCAGAGCCCCAAGCTCTGGCCGCAGGAGACCACCCACTGGCCCATTGTCTGTGCCACCCAAACCAGCCCTTGCACAAAGGGCAGGCAGCAGCAACACTCTGCTTTATAACTGGGCCCGCAATTAAACGCTTGTTGTCCTTCTAAATAACCTGGTCAGCAAACAGGATAAAAGCAGCAGCTCCTCAATAGCAGCCCCAGCACTCGGGGCCCAGCGTCAGTCAAAGGCTCCGGTTTCACTGACACCTTTGATGGCTTTCAATGGCCTGCAAGTGTGACCTAATTCCAACAGCTGGTTCCAGCAGCTGGATAATGGCCTGGCACACGGACAGCCCGCCACGCTTGCCAGGGGCCACGACACGGCAGGGAAGGGAGAAAAACAAAATTAATAAATAAATACATTGTCTGCCCCACCAAATAAATTCCCAGCCCCAGCAGCTCTGCTTTTCCCAGGGGCAAAGCCAACCCAGCCCATAATTCTCCATTTATCCCCCCCCCATGCAGGGTTATTTTATTTATTATTATATTTATATTTATTCAGCTTTACACACACAGCTACATCAACCAGGAGATGAGCCTGGTATTACATCCCCAGACAATGCAAGAGAACCCACAATGCTGGTTTAGGGGGAAACGGGCAACTTTTCAACTGGAGCTTAAAATATTTTAAAAAGTTAGGGACAGCCCCCGAGTGTCACAACTTTCAATCAAAAATATCCTAATACGGCTCTGCTTCAGATGATTTCCAAGTTTCACGGGCAGCAGCAGCACAGAAACACAGGCACCACCTTGTTCCCAGACCCTTCGTCTCCGTGTGAGCAAGGACCCAGCTCTCCTGCTGCAATCACACCTTTCTGCAGCTCAGTTTTTAAGCAAGACTTCAACGAAATCCTCATCAAAACATCTAAAGCCCCCTTATTACTATTCATTTGTATGGCTGACAGAACAGCCTTGGAGGGAGAAGGTCGGGAGCAGTGAACTGCACTTCAGAAAGGTACAAAACAGGAGAAGGAATGACAATTAATATTTTTTTAAGGCTGCAAAACTTAGGCATTTCCCAGAGCTATAAGGCCAAAGAAGCTGCCTTCTCCAGCAGCTCCTCAAGTAACAATTCATCTAATCAGGGTGGCAATCAAAGAGGAGATTCTGTGTTTACTGATTGCACTAATCAAAATCACTTTTCCAAGGCAGCTAATTGACAAGTTTACTGCCTGCCACGCAAGTCATAAATCAGATGTCCTGTGCTGCAGGAGCCAAAGCTGCCACCCTGCACTTGACTCCCCAAAGTTATCAGCACAGACAATTACTCATCAGCTGGAAATTGGCACATCCGAGGCAAATCAGGGAGCACCGGGGAGGAACAGCCCCAGCCCTGAGGCTCTTGAGGAGGAGATGAGTCCTGGCTTGGCCACCTCGCCCTTCCTGAGGCTGATTTTACTGCAGCACCTGTACAAAAAACACCACACACCAAGTGGAAAGCTGCTCTGCGTCAGTCCCACTGAATGTGGGGATTCTGGCCACATCAGTTGTGGTTTTTCAGGAATGTGTGGGTCCTGGGTGCTTCCCAGTCCAGCCAGGCCACACCTGCAGTTCTCTCACAGTGGTACAGCTGATGAACACAACTTGGACACAGGAGACAACCCAGTGTCGTCCAAGAGGCCTTCCCGTTTCTCCTAATTTGATTTTCCAGACCCACACAAACCGTCATCCAGGATGTGCTATGATCTTGGGGCAGCTGAACATCCAAAAGGCTGATTCCCAGCAGAAATCTGTGCCACCTGGAGGTGTTCTTCTGACAAGGGTTCAAGCAGGTCTGAGTCTGTCTGGTAGAAGAGGAACTGAGACACATGGGGTTCACTGGGCTGGGGCCTGACCCTCCAACCAGGCACGGCAGGATGGGTTTTGGGAATGGTTCTAGGGAGCAGCACAGCCCTCGGGCTGTTTGAGCCATCCTCCTGGAGTGATGTGAGCTGTCCTCAGGCCCCACATAACGAGGCACTGAAAGAAACAACCTCCAGACTCTCAGTCAAGCGCTGCCGAGATCCCTTGCAAAGACTTTGCGGCGCAGTCGGCGCAAACGAGAAGTTAATTAGAGTTTAAGCCCAATCTCCGAGGACAGCTGGGTGTCTTAGCAGAAGAGGAGGAGGAACACAACGCAGTGAAGTGGCAGAGAACAGGTTTGCAGGCTGCAGCAGCAGAGCAGAGTGCCAGGAAGGGCTCCGGAGAGCGCGGCTGGCACATGGGACCCTGCGGGGGGAAGGAGCCTCCCTGCAGGCAGCTCCACCTGGCTCCCCTCCCTGCTGCTCCAGGCAACAGCAGCACGGCCACCTCTGCCTCGTGCAAAAAAGCAGCACAGGAGGAGGAGGAGGAGGAGGGAAGAAAAGCCCAACCAATTGCTCTGAGGTTTGCCAGGCACACCTGCAGAACAGCAACCGGGGACGGCTCCGAGCTGGGGGAGGCCGGTGTCAAGGAAAGCCACCAGACAGTTTTCCAGGGCTGACAGATGGACTGGGATTTCTCCTCCAAGCCTCCTCAGTTTGAGCCAGACTGTGGCACTGGGGGGGTGTTTGCCTGCAGAGTGCTGCCTGCTCAGCACAAGGGGCTCGGCTGCCACGAGGACGAGAGCTTGGGAAGTGCCTCAGTGGAGGCACAGTGGCTCCAGGGAGGGGGGACGGACAGAGCAGTTTGGACCATTTCCCACAACAGAGCACACCCAGCAGGGACAGCAGCACTGGCACCGCTGGGCTCCCAAAAACCTCCCCAAAAATCACATAAATGCTCTCTTTTTGGAGATGAATTTGAAACTGCAATGTCTGCCTGGTAACTCTGCCTCCCCATTTTCACAGAATCCCAGAATCACCAGGTTGGAAGAGACCTCCAAGATCATCGAGTCCAACCCAACCCTGACACCTCAACTCAACCCTGGCACCGAGTGCCACATCCAGCCTTGTCTTAAACACACCCAGCGATGGTGAATCCACCCCCTCCCCAGGCTGACCATTCCAATACTTTATCACCCCTTCTGTAAAAAACTTTTCCCCAATATCCAGCCTGTATTTCCCTTGGGGCAGCTCAAGGCTGTGTCCTCTCGTTCTGTCAGCTGCTGCCTGGAGAGAGAGACCCACCCCCACCTGAGCACAGCCACCTTTCAGGGAGTTTAGAGAGTGACGAGGTCACCTCTGAGTCTCCTTTTCTCCAGGCTGAACATCCCCAGCTCCCTCAGCCGTTCCTCACAGGGCTTGCGCTCCCAGCCCCTCCCCAGCCTTGTTGCCTCCTCTGGATGCGCTCGAACATCTCAACGTCCTTCCGCACATTCTCCTTCCCAGACAAATGGTATTTAAGCACAGATACATAAGTGGAAGAGGTAAAGAGAGATGATGTCCAGGCCAAGGCAGCTGTGAGAGAAGCAGAGCTCACTTACTTGAGAGCAGCTTGGGGATCTGCTGCTGGCCGCCCATGAGGGGCCGGGCGTAGGGGCTGCCATAGGCTCCGAGCGGCACGGCGTTGGGGTACATCCCTGGCATGCCCCTGTCCCTGGGCATCGTGTGCCTGTGGTGGCAGGAAAAGGCAAGGCCTGAGCAGGTCAGGATGCTGTGGGGAACCCCATCTCCCACTCCAGCTCTCCCTGCTGGGCCAGGGATGCACCGGTGCCCAGGCACGTCCCAACACACTCACACCTGGGCCTGGGAAGCTGCTCCCAGGGAAATGCCCAGGTTTCCAAGGGCACAGCTCTGCTTTTTATTGTGACTGTGACATGCGAGAGGCTTCTCAAGCGCAGCCCCAGGACAGCCCTGCTTTTCCTTCCTAGAAGGGGGTGCTTTTCCTTCTTGCAGCTCCCCCAGAGCTGTAAGATGAAGAAGGTATTTTCTCTTCCTAAGGAGACACTCCAGGGTCTAATTTTATTTGGCTGTCTCCTTTAAAAAACATTCTCTTCTCTGGCTCTGCTAAATGTATGGCTCCTTGCACTCCCCAATATGGAAGCCCATTTAATCTTTAAAGCTTCTTTGTTTATAAAAGCATAAAAGACATTCCTGTCTTCATTAATTATCACTTGTGCACAATATTCTCATTCTACCTCCTGTACTACAAGGAAGCATGCAGCAAACAATTTTAAAAAAAACCCCAAACAACAGGGAAGTGAGTTAGAACTATCTAGGAGGGGAAAAAAAAAAACCAAAAAGCAAACAAGACACTACTGCAAAATCGCTGTAATGTTTGGTTTTCAGCAACACTGAATTTAAATACCACACACTGAGGTTTCCACCACGGAAAACCAGCACCATCCCTTCCCTTTTTTTAAATTAAAAAAGAAAAAGGAGGGCAAGTCACCCCAGCAAGGCAGCAGTAACCCCACAGCCTTACCCCAAGGTTCTGAATGCTGACTGGTCCAAATGCACGGGTTTCCTGTCCCTGTTAAAGCCAAGCTGTGGTCTCCAAGGCCTGCCATCGTTGTTGGTTTTTTCCCAGTCTCCTGGCTTCAGAACTGGAGCAGGTTTCCTGAACAACAAGAACAGTTCCAGAAGTGCTTATCAGAGCAAATACCCAGACAAATAAATCAGAATTGAACTAATTGAAAGCTGGCAGCTGACACTTACTTTGCCCCAGGTAATACTGTAGCCTTGAAAACAAAGTCTTCAGCAAATTGTGGATCTTTGAATGAGATGCTAAAATGAAGTATTTGAGGATTAGGTTCATTGGATTATGGAGACAAAGTGAAACAGTAATCACTGCTTTATTACCAAGGAAAAACTAAAAGCAAACAGATGAGCAGAATGATCTCACTCTTCCAAACGGGAATTCCTGTTTTCCAGGACCAAGAAAGAAAGAGGCTACAAGGAAGGAGAGTAATGGTTCCCTGGAAAATTCAGCCTGAGTGGCAGAGCCCTGACTGCTCACACCATCCCCAAAGACAGGAGGAAAAGCCCTTGTGACAGAGAACAGGGAGAAGCACAGAACAATTCCAACCTCCTGACAGAGGGGCAGATGGAAAAGCCAAACTTCCTTTAACACATCACTCACAGTAACAACATCCCCATTTAGGACATCCTTCCTACAGTGTCCTGACAAGGCACAGCTCAGCCTTTCTTACTGACTGAGCCGAGCTGTGCCTCTGGAGATAAAAATGACACAGATCACAGGTGATTTTCAGTGGTCTGAGTGCTGCACCTTGCCCAGCCTTGCAGGAAAGCCCAGAGTTCACTGACCTGACTGCAGAGTTCTGTGTAAGATCCCGCAGCATGGGAACAGGAGACTCCACCACCCTGGTCAAGAGAAAAACCACCATGGAACTGTCAAAACACCCTGGAACACATCTCTCACCATCTGCTGCTCTGCCAAATAAGCCTGCAAAACTTTTATTTCCAAGTTAACTTGCCTTTCCCTTAAACCAAGCACTTCTACAAGCACTGGAGTGACTGCACCCTTATTTCTCAACGCCACTTGTTTTGCAGCTGACGTGTGGGGGTTCTCTAGGGTCTGTCTAGGGAAGGCAAGGCCAGAGGAGTTTTCTTGTACCTGTTCCCTCCAAGAACAGCTCTCTGACCTGCTCACATCCTTCACAACTATGACAAGAATGGAGAAATATCTATTAGTGTACAGAGCTGGGGCACATCTTCTGTCCAGCCAAGCCAGGGTTTGTGCACTTAATGCCAACGAGGCACTGAACACCTGCTTGTGCCTCTGAGCACAGTCAGGGAAATGAGTGTGTCACCAACAAGGTGAAGATCACACTGATCGTTCCCTAAACTGGATGCATCCTCTAGAAAACTAAAAATATGAGTATTTTTTGTATGTGTAGCTGGGAACGGCCCTGATTTTAGTGCTACAGCCTAAACGGACAAAGCCAAAATACACCTAAGCTATCACTACCTGGATTTTTCTCTGATGCAATGCAGATTAACATATAAAAAGCAGAGTTTTGGGGTTTTCAGGCAACGTGCACTGATGGGAAGTCACATCAGCCCACATTAACATCCACACAAAAGCAGAGAAACCAAGACATGACCCTACTGAGCAAGGCCACTGAACACTACTGCTTTTATTACCCAGGCCTTGTTTACCTAACAGTAAAATTACTAAACACAAAAATCAGCCTTTCATAGGTGAAGTGACAAAGATTCGCCAGCAACTAAACAAAAGCGTTAGAGTGTTTTGAAGATATCTGAGGCTGCTTTAAAAGCAGTTCTGAATTTTTAAGAAGTGTTTGTATGGGACTGTAGAATGCAAATTTCCCTTCCTGGGGATTTTTCCCGTGCTAGAGGTAACCCAGGCCTGCTCTAAACCCTCAAACCTACGCACGTGACCTTGTCAGGAGCTTTAACTCACTCCCTGTGGGCACAAAAACCTTTCTGCTGCCCTAAGTGCAGGCAAGGTGCTTCAGCAGGCACCCCGAAGGCGCACTCACTGCTCCGGCAGGACGGCGTTGTCGTTGAGGCTGAGCTTCCCCTGGATGCCGTGGCACAGCTCGGGCGGGATGTCCACTGCCTGTGGGAAGGGAGGGAGGGAGGGAGGAAGGAGTTCCAGCTGCAGCACGCTCTGTCACACACAGCTGCCAGCTCACCTCTCCTGTCCGAGCAGCAAGTGCCACCCACCTCGGTGCTCTTGGCCTTGTACTGCTCCACGATGAAGTCGCAGAGAGGGTGGTGCTTCCCCACGAAGAGAACGTCGCCGCCGAGGCTGTTCCTTCTGCCTGGGGAAAGGATGGGCACGGGGCAGGGAGTTCAGAGGGAAGGAAGGAACGCAGAGCAGAGCAGCAATGTTGTCCCTGGTGACACCTCCACAAAAGCCAAGCTTCCCTGTGATTTAGGAGGAAGCTTTGAACGCTCCCTGAGAACACGGGAAGGACAATGCCCGCCCAGAGCGGGACGTGTCTGGTCATAAGGACAGCTGGCAGGCAGTGAAATAATGGGAATCTTGTGTTCAGTGAATTCAGAGCAGAGTAACACTGCAGATACAGACAGAATTGATAAAAACCAACCCCAAACGCCACACCCCTCCATGGTTTACCCACAAGAACCAGATGTTATTTCTGTACAACACAAAAACAGACATTGGCCTTTATAAACTGGACAAGAGTTACAAAACAAATCCACTGAGGATCACTCTGATCACCAGCAGCACCCATGAGGAAGAGCCTGCCATAAACTCAGCCCAACCAAACATCAAGTACAGCTTGTTCATTTAGGGTGAAATTCATAGGTGGCCACAAAACACCCCAACTCCTTAACAAAACACCCCAACTCCTTAACAAAACACCCCAATTCTTACTCTCTTCAGGAGTGAGGTCAGGGTACACTTCCTCCAGGGCAGCTCTGAGGCGCCGCTCATCCACAAAGGGCAACAATGCCACACCTGGCGAAACCAAAGCAGCATTTCCTCACGCTTGCTGAAAAAACCCAGCATAACCCCAAAAACAGACACCAGCATGGCAACCTCTGGTAAGGTTCCTTAGCCAAAAACCAGCTAGAGCAGTGTGATTCTGAAGCGATCACGGTTTTGCTTCAGAAGTCAGGTCTTCCTGTGGTTTTATTCGAACAAAACCTGTTGCCCTCAAACTGAAAACCTAATATTTTACCTGCAGTGTGGATCACATCCAGCCAGAGGATCTGGCAGACCTTGAAAATTAATTTTCTCCAAAGAAAGGAAAAGCTGCATAAATGCTGCAGCTCTTTTTCCATTCTTTGTGCGCTCCAAAATATTTCTATATTCCCCAAAGTATTTTTGGCACAGTACTAATGAGCCACTGATTGAGCAGAACAAGATCCATTAATTAAATGCAAAGGAGACAAAAGACAATTACACAGTGAGGCTGATAAAAAAAGAAGAGAGATTAATCTAGTTCAGCACAAATTAACAAATCTAGAATGACTGCTGAAATTACCAATAATCACTGCCAATCCAAAACCAGTTACTGAACCATAATTTGCTCTTCATACTAATTCCTTTTCAAAAATACACCTGCTGTAAAACACTTGTACCCACAACAAGTAACACAAGTTACCTTTGCTACTTGGTGCAGTGTTGTCTCACTAAGATAATTTTCCAATTTCTAGTTTTACAGGTTTTTAAGACTAATGTCTAAAAATTAAACAAACAAACAAACAAAAAAAGAAGTTGAAGTTTCACCTTGCCAAGCATACTTCTTCCCATTCAAATCAATAGCAAAATCTTCAGGGTAGAAGTCAATGATGCTTGATTCCTGGGATTCAGAAAACAAAAATCACCTTTAGAGCCAACTTTGACACAGGTTCAGAATGTCACGTGCTGCCAAACACAACGGTCTTGGATAACAGAAACATCTTTCATTAAAAGCCATTTAAGCACGAAGTGAGGACAGGCACTTGCATTACTCAGAGATTTAAAATTAGAAATGAAGAAGGAGAGAATGATTAGGAAAAGGATAAGTTATCTGCTCCCCAACCAAGTTTTGGAAGTTTTCTGTAAGAAACAAAGCCATCTGAAATGTAAGAGAGCTGGGAAAGGTCACCTGAACTCCAAGAAATCACGTCTAAGGATTTCTGAAGAACCACTGCCATCCACGAAAACCTTTCCCTGCTGGTCTGCAGCATTTCTCTGCCTGGAGTGAGGAGCAGCAGGTCCAAGGATGACCTGAGCTTCCAGACAGGGAGACAGGAGGGAATTCTCACCGGATCTGTCATGAGTTTCCTCCACGTCGGCGGCAGGAAGTTCCCGCTAGCGGCCGGGAACACCCCCATCAGCTGCTCGAGAGGCTTGAACTGTTGAGAGCAGACAAACAGGAGTGGGACACTTGGAATGAGAGGGCAAAGCAGCAGTGAATGCATCCATCAATCAGGGGCCCTACCGGTTTGGAGCCCTTCTCAAAGTCTGAAGGCATGTCTGCGATTCCCTCGAAGTCCGAGGCAAAGGGAGCGTAGTGGAAAGGGTAATACCAGTTCCAGGATGCACAGCCCTGGGCAGGGAGGTGAGAGACACAAAATCAGACAAATCAGCAAATTAAAACCGTGCAGCACAGTCACTAAACGTGACAAAGTGGCAGAGAGCAGTTCACACTCCTGTTTTGCACAGCAAAACCCCGCACGCCCTGCTGGGTGTGCAAAGGTGAACAGCGTTTGCTGCAGGTATGGTGAGGAGCATTCTGCTTTTCTCTCTCCTGTACCAGCACTAATGCACACTTGGAGCAGCACTTTGAACCCCTCCCCTGTCCTTCTCCTGCCCCGAGCAGCGGGGAACACGGAGCGTGTCCCCAGAAAGGAGAGAACCAAGCAAACTCAAAACACACCAGAACACCGTGCACCTCGTGAAGGAAACGTGGCTCTAGGAGGTCTAAGTCAAGCTTTCACCTCCTCAGCTATTTTTCTTAGCAGCACCACTTGAAACAAAAGCCCACTACTATTTTGACTTCCAGTTCTGAACAATTAAATGTCAACGAGGCTCCTCCAGTGATATTTTTGGTACAACATCGCAGCGCCTATAATTATTTGCTGCCGTCCTTCAGACAGGCTCAGAATGTTTCAGAAGCCAGGTGGATTGCTTTCATTCTTTTTTTTCCCCCCTTTTTTCCCCCCCCTTCTCCAAACAGATGTTCCCTCTAGTGGGACATGCCCTGCATTATTAGTTTTCTGTAGGAACAGAAAGGCACGTGATGTATTCTGGCACAAGTTTTATAGACAGCCAGCAGTAGTTACTGGAGTCAATTTTTATTATGGTGAAAAGAAAAAAAAGCCAAGCAAAGATTCTCAAGCAAACCTGTTTTGAAGCTCCCCCAGCCCAACAGCTTCCTAACCTCATTTCCACATGAGCAGGGAGCGATTTTCCAGCTGCTCCATTCCCATACAACAGACTGGAATGTTTTGTGGTATTGTACCACTGAAGGGGACTCTTTTACCTACAGATCACCTGAAGGCTCATTTCTATCCCTGGAGGCAGATGGGCACATAGAGAGTTGTAGGAAAATACCTTGTCATGGTTAAAAAAAAAACAAGGGTTTGCTTCTAGCAGACCTTAACTGTGCCCAGGATCCTGGGAATTCCCACCTGTAGAGGCATCCAGGTGGCATCTGGCCTTTGCAAAAGGAGGTCCTGCACACAAGGATCAACTCTCCTGCAGATCAGCTGCACCAGAACTTGCAAAGCTTAAACTTGATGATTTTCATCCATCACAACACGTGAGCCAGAGCCCGAACTCAAGGAACGGTTAGAGCAGGAGGGAAGGGGACACATTCCCATTTTGTCCCAAGGTGGGGATGAAAAAACCTACTGGAAACTGCATTGTGCAGGTATGTGAGGTATCAGCTGGGCAGGTGGGAGCCACTGAGGACAAACGTGCAGTTTTAAGAAGAGAGCCCCGTGTGGCAGCCCCAAATCCCTGCAGAGACAGATGAAGCCCATGGGCTGGAGCACATTGCGCTCCCAGGTCACACAGCCAGTCTAACTGACTTTGCCTGCAGGGCACGGAGCTCGTTAATAAACCATCAGTGCAACAAACCCCACCACGGCCCACTAATCTCTTGCCAATCTGACATCTCAATTATCAAAAGATTTAAATCGGATACAGATTGCTTCAATCACAACACACTTCATGGAGCAGCATTACAATCTACAGGAGGAGACTGACGACTCTGTCCCTGGCAGATCCTTGCTGGCATTTCACAGGCTGTGCCCTTTGTTCTCTCATTTAGTCACCTGCAGTGTCATTATTTGTGGGAAAGGGAAAACAGCAGCGGTTCTTGCTGCACCAACAAGTGAGAACCAGAATCCTGGAATCGTTGAGGCCGGAAAAGAGCTCTGAGATCAGAGTCCAACCTGTGAGCAATCGCCACCTTGTTAACCAGGTCAGAGCACTGTCCAGTTGTTCCTGCAGCAGCTCCAGGGGATGGTGAGACTGCATTCCAACCCCCAGTGTCAAAACACAATGGGCACACACTTGTTTTATGCCTTCAAAAAAAAAAAAAAAACCCCACAGCTTTTCCAAAATGAGCAACAGGCTGGAACAAATTCAGCCAGGAAACTTTGGGGTACCTGATAATAATATCTGAGAACCCAGCAAAGCCCTTCCACGTAGGACTGCACGACCTTGCGCCGGAATTTCTCATCTGAGGCATCCACGTCGAATTTGTTTTTGTAGTAGCGCTGCTTCCACCCAGTTTCCCACAACCTGCAACACAAGCAGCCACGGGTAACATGTTAACACGGACATGTTACCAGATGCACATCTGCAGCTCTGAATTACAATGTAGGACAAAGCCACTTGCTACTTCAGTTGCCTTTTGTATACAGTTTAAATGAAAGTAGAAAAAGGGATGCTCGGCAGCAACAGAATAAAATGTGACTGTTGGCAGAACTGACAGAGTTTTCCTGCTACTCCAAATATAAAGGCAAGCAAATAACAGTTCCAGTGTCCTGCTGCTGTTCAGACAAGCTGTGATTGCCAGAGGCACTTCTGCAGCTCAGCATCCTGTGCTTGCTGCCTCACACCAGACGAGCTCCCTTCCACCCAGGATTTTCAGTCTCTCGTGCCAGAGGTGGATGCTGGGATGACAGGAGCCAGCTCGGCCACAGCTCACCCTTCCTTCACACAGCTCCCCCTCATGTCTGTGCACAGGTGGGGCAGGGAAAACCAGCGCTGGTTCCTCTCTCACACACGGGCACCTGCACCCTTCAGCTCTGCTGAAGCTAAGAACCCAACTGGTTCAACCACATAATCCCTTGATAATGGTTTGTTTTCTTACACAGGATTTTATTCCACACAACTCCAAGAGGTCACCTCGGGCTGACACTGGCCAGACTCCCCCAGCGCCCTAAATCCTGTGTGTGGAGCTGTAGGAGAGATCCATTTCTGCTTCCTTACAGGATGCACACCCCTTTGCCTCTGCAAAGAGGATCTTCCCTTGCTTCTGTTTTGAGCCAGTCGCTCAGGACACTTTCTAAAAACCCTTCCAAGATGATTCACACTGACGAGCAGGCAGAGAAGCCAAGAGATGCTTCCAAGACTTCCAGAAGAGCAGGTGAGCAAGGACAGAGCTCCTGGCACTGACGGCATGAGGGAGAGAGTCAAGAACATCTGCAGGCTCTGAGCTGCCTGGCAGACAAACGCTTGCATGAATTCAAAAAACCTTCCTGGGAGACAAAACCCATCTGTAGACGACCGCAACAATTTGTTCGGGTTTCAAAGTCATTCTAAATACAGAATGTATTTTCACAAACAGCTTGGTCGTATCTAGGACATTTATGCAGTTTTTTTTGTTTACAGTGGCAAGCATAGAATTAATTTCCACTCGGAAATGGACATGAAAAAAATAATCTGAGCTACAAGAGCTTAAAGAACTGTGGTTGAATGTAGCATATCCTTTTCCTTGGCAAATACCAACCCTGTCAGAACCACTGCAGTTCGTAAATCACCACAGTTCATTCATACTGGTCAAGTTCCTTTTGGAACCTCTGCTAACACTCATAGGGAAAGGAACAGTCATCCTGATTTTATATAAAAATTCTGCTTGCTTGATTTAATTTAAAAAAAATCAGTCCATTCAGATATAAACATACAGGAAAGAAAATAAGAATGAGAGCAAGAATTGTGATACTGGAAGAGCTGATGGGCCAGGAGTCACAGATACATTGTGATAACTGCGACCAGAACTCCACTAGGAAAGAGTGTTTTCCCACATCCACCCACCACCTGACTCCACGGAGAACAAACCCCTGTGGCTGCACTTCTCAGGAACAGCTGTAAGGGCCCCCAACAGCAAGAGCTTCATTGAAACCCTTGATCAATGCAGACCCACTGGTGGTTAATTACCAGAAAATTCCTGCCTCAACCCTCCCAGGCTCAGCCTTCCTGGGGAAATGCAAGAACTCAGGGACAAACCAGGGCCTGCTGCAAACTGAAGATGGAAGGGAGCACTGGAAGTGAGGACAGATGCTGCTGCCCACATGAACACACCCAAGCTGTGCAGGTTAAACAGATCCCAGGAGCAGCAGCATTCTGGGTTAAACAGCTCCCAGGAGCAACAGCATCCTGGGTTAAACAGATCCCAGATCCCAGGAGCAGCAGCATCCTGGGTTAAACAGATCCCAGATCCCAGGAGCAGCAGCATCCTGGGTTAAACACTTCCCAGATCCCAGGAGCAGCAGCATCCTGGGTTAAACAGATCCCAGGAGCAGCAGCATTCTGGGTTAAACAGTTCCCAGATCCCAGGAGCAGCAGCATCCTGGGTTAAACAGTTCCCAGATCCCGGGAAAAGCAGCATTCCACTCACATAAGCAGGGAATGTCTCGCCAAGCTGGGTCTCAGAGGGAGCAGTGGCTTGGAGGCTGCAAGGCTGCCTGCATACTAATCTGGATACTCAGCCTGAGCAGCCAGAGCTCCCCCATCTCACTGGAAGTCACTGGATATCCTCACCCTCCACGTTAATTACCGCAGCATAAAAAGATCACAGGAAAGCGTCCGAAGGCCCCGCTGCACTGAGCTAAATGGTATTAATTAGGCTGCATCTATCTCAGCAATTTGCTACCAAAGTGCTGCAAAGAAATGCCTTCACCTGATATTATCCTCTGGCTCAGGTTCGCTGTCACTGTCCTCAAGTTTCCGCTTCGTTCCTCCTCCCAGGGCCGGGCTGCCATCAGGAGTCAGGCTGGTGTTTGGAGATGCTGGAGTTGTCTAGGGTCAGGATTATTGCAGATAAATAGGGGAAGAGGAAGATTTATTAGGCTTTTTAAATTCAAGTTAAAATTAACAGCTCCGATAATCACAGGCCTTCTCTTCAGTTCCAAAAAAAAAAAAAACAACTCCAGGCGAAGGCTGCACAACCCTGAACCCACCAAGCGAAGGGGCAAAAGGAAAAAGCACATCCCTGTTAAAAGGCAGGCATTGATGTGCAGAGGCAAAGATGTCACTGGCTTTGAGCAGGAAACAACACAGTATCAATTGATTCAAAAAAATGCCATGCTGGATACATTCCAATTTTGGAACACCACTGCAGCTCCTGCTACAACTTCCTTTTGCAGCACCAGTGCAATAAAAAGGAGCCTCAAACGCAGGACTGCCAGAAATACTCTGAGTTCCTTCACAGCTGGGCTTTTAAACTCCTCTCAAATTTATCTATTTTAACATTACAGCTTAAAAGAAACCTCTCCCATTTCCATAAAGGAACGAATTTGCATAACTCAGGTGCAAAAAGGTTTTGAGATTAAAAGGGAAGAGCAGCAGGAATTATACTTTGAAAAAGCACATTGTATTTAGACTTCAGAGACAGAACACACATCTTTGTGATGAAAAGAACTTTTAATTTGTTCGCTGTTTGGATGAAGATTTATACCCAGAAGGAAAATATTTGTCATAATTGTTATTTAAAGTTAACAGGACTTCTAAGAGAGCACTTCATTCCAGTTTTCCCTCACTAACATCTTGCCCAAAACCTCATCCAAGTTTCAACTTTCCCCAGGGGAAAGCATCATTCCAAGCAGAAATAAAGAAGATAATTTTATTAAAGCAGGCTTAGAAAAATCAGTTATTAGAAGCCACTTCCTTGAAGAATAATGTTTGAGGTGCCAGCTTTCCAAGAAAACCCGACGGGGCAGAGAAAAACCTGCCTGGAGTAACGTGGGGTGTGATTATTTCCTTTCTCTGTGCAAACACCTCTGAGCACCTACTCACAGAGTTCTGCCTGTCGTGCATCCTCATCTCAAAGGCAGCTTGTCGAGGGTTACAGATTGCCTGAGGGCTGGATCGATTTCCCAGGGCCTGAGGGGAAAACTGGCCACCGGGAATAAAGGAAGGCTGATCCCTCTGCAAGATAAACACAGACAAGGCCGCTGGGAGAGCTGTGTGATCTCCCCGGCACCCGGGATGATGCTCTCTCACACTTTTCAGATTCACGTTACGGGGAAATGAATACACAAAGGCCCATTTTTAAAATATGGAACCGGAGGGAAAAAAAAAAAAAAAAGAAAAAAATCAACGTAAGTTAAAATGTTTTAACTTTGAAATAGTTTACACACAGGCCAGAAAACACCACAATTACACCTGCAGTTCCAACCTCCAAAAATTAAAGCAGATGTTTTAATTCTTGCTAGTTTCTGCACTGGGTAAGGAATTCACTTACCTTCAATCTTTTCCTTTTCTCTTTTTGCCGTCTTTTAAAGTTATCCTAAACAAAGAACAAAGGGAAATAAAGTCAGATCCCTTGGAAAATTATTTCATTATAATCCTCAACTGACCACGCCACAAGGTTTTTAGGGTATGCTCTGAATAAGACATGGGTCAATCCTTGTGTCCTTAAATCCAACAGAAATGGGATGGAATTTTCTACTCTACCCTGAAAATCTATGGGGGGAAAAAACCCAGCTGGGTACTCAAAGCCCCAAAACTTTGGTAATGGCTTAAATTATCTACTAAATCTAGCTGTAGCTTCACTTGGTGGTGACAGCAGTGTCAAAGCACACAAACTACTTGCCTGCACTGCAGAGCTGCCCAAAAAAATGTCAGAGACATTACAGTCTTAAAAATAAGAAAAGAGATTCAAGGAAAGGTATTTCTTATTCTGTGATTCCCAAGCCAACTGAAAACTTGAACATCAAACTGGCATTTCCAGGAAAAAAAACCCAGCTGGAAGCATAAGATTCTTATTTGAGCGTGGAAGAATTCACCAGAGATTTTAACAAAGAAAATACGTATTTTGGGTTTTTTTTCTTTTTCTTATTCTCTTAAGGGAGTGTCCCTGACTAAGAGTAAGTGACTAAAACCGAACTCCAGGAATGTAAGAACAGCAACAACAAAATTACATCGTCGTCTTTCCTCTTTTTGAAAATACTGTCTTCAACTTCCCCAACAGCCAGCATGATCATCTGCACCCGCTGCAGGTTCACAAACCCACTTTCAGTGAGGTAGCCCTGCAGGTCAAGAGAATAACAGAGTTACAGAAAACAAGCCCATTTTGAGGCAAAGAGCCAGGTATTTTTAAAGGGAAAGGAAAAACTCTCACCCCGGTTTTGTGCACCACGTTTTTATAGATGTTAACCAAGCGATCGATGGCTCCCTCCCTAAACACAAACCACACGGGTGAGACTCCTGGTAGTGAAAAGCACAGGAGCTGTTCTTGCAGGGAAAGGAAAACACACTCTCATCTACCTGATCTCCAGAGATGGCAGGTGAGGGAGGAAGTCATTCCCCACAAAGAAGCACATGAAGACCCAGTCATCAACGCTCCTCTCAAAATCAAAAGTGAAAGGCAAGCTGGCCATCGTGAGCTCTCTCTCCAAATACTGCAACACACAGACACACACACAAGAGAAAGGAGCTCAGAGAGCACTGCCCAGGGTTTAAATGGTATTAAATGGTATTAGATGGTATTTCCAGCCAGCAGCTGCTGGCCCTCACCTCTCGCAGGACACACAGGCGGATGAAGATGAACTCTTGCTCCGAGATGGGCAGGGTGTCGGCAAACTGATCGTGCTGAAACCAGAGGGAACTCGCATCAGATCCAAGGGCATCCCACAGCTTCTCCAGCCCCACCTTCAAGGCTTGCTTCGACAGGAGGGATCCAAGAACGGGGTCCCCAGCCCTCGTGCCATGCATGCATTTTGCTGCTTTGCACGTATGTTTAGTTCTGATCATTTTTTCTCATTCAGCGAGGAAAAAACCCAAACAAAACACCACAAGTGTGGATATCAGGTTTGGCATGATACTTCTGTATTTTGATTTCCAAGAGGAAAGCTAGGTATTCCCAACAACAAATTTGCACCACTCTTCAGCTAAAACCAACAGCAAAAACGATTTGAGGACTCCCTCATAAATTACAGATTAAAAGAATTCTAGAAATTGCAAAATTCTTACCTTTCCTTGTTTTTCTCTGGGCAGACCTTGGCAATCCTTAACCTCATGCCCCATCTGGTTACAGAGAGCACATGGCTTGGGTTTATTTGGTTTGAACTCTTCCCTAATGATGGTGAAGTTTGGTTCGTGTGTAGCTAAGCCAAGCATGATCAGATCAGCTACCAAGCAAGACAGAAGAATAAAATGTGATGAAGGATAAACATCATCAAGTTTTGGGTTTGTTTTTTTTTTTAGAAAAAGTTTAAAAAACAAAGTAGATTCTGCCTCAAGAAAGATTGATTACCCAAGAATCACAAGCAGGAGAGAACTCACCATCAGCCCCACACAGACAGTGGTGAGTGTTTGGGTCGTGGTTTGGTTGAGCTGCACAAAAGAAAATTACACTTCGTCAAAGTCATGCAAAGTAAGTTACTACTGGCCATACCTTAAAACAAAATGTCCACGTGAATTGGCATTTTACCTCTTTGCCTCCGGATGTAGTCCATGATTTTATGTTCCCCTTCACCAGGAGCACTGGCATCTGACAAAATAACCTGAAAAACATTCAGATCATGGCAACAGTTAATGCTGCCACAGGAAAAAACCCAGAAACTTACATACTGAGCACAGCATCCAACCTCTGAATACTCGAAATTCTAATTTGTGGTTTGAGCTAAAATACTGTGATTGAAGATGAAATTATTTACGAGCAAGGAGCCAGTGAGGAGACCTTCACTTTCCTCTACCAGTTCCAGGCTGAAGCTGACATCAATTCAAACTCCACCGAAACGATCACGCCACGTTCGACGTGTCCTGACAAATTATCAGGGCAACGAAATGGGCACTAGAGAACTCCCAGACCCGGCTCACTGATGCACTGGAACACGATCTCATCAGCCCCTCCTCACCCTGAGGAGCATTAGTGTTTATAAAACCCCTGCCTGATGGGGGGGATCAAGCAGAGCCAACTGCCCTCTAATTAGAGCACTTGAGCAGTCAACTGGTGGCACAGGCAGCTGCATTTCCTGCCTGCTCTGCCCCTGGTGTGCAGCAAACACGGGGCTGCCACAGACAGACTGGGGCACTGGAGTGGCTGGGCCAGGGGAGGGGAGAATCTCCAAGCCCAGAAAGCTGACAGGTGTTATTTTCACTGCCTGCCATCAGAGCAAGGGAGAAAATGCAGCCTGCTGAGCGAGCAATTAGACAAATAGAAATAGTGCAAAAGATACAACTACAATGTATCTTCACACTTCCCCCGAAAGTAGAAAAAGTATTCCTAAAGCCCATTATGTGAAATTGCGGCTTTCAGCAGCAAACCTGCTCCTTGCTCTTGGGTGAAATCACAGCAAATGGTGCTGGGAGATGGAGCTATAAGCACAGAATGGATCTCTGAAGCCTCAGCAGGACGTGCACCTTGGCCCACTGCTAATAACAGCTCAGAGCCAGGCCAAGAGCCACATCTGTTAAATTTCTACTCTTCAGTTGGATCCCAGCCCAGCCCAAAGCCCTCCTTCATCTCCCTCAAGTGTGAGAGTGGGAAACTCACTGTCAGGTTCTTCCAGCCCGGGTCGCTGTTCAAGCGGTCAGCGATGTAATAGCGGAGGCACTTAGCAAGATTGTCCATAAACTCAGTTCCCTACACAGGGTTGGAAGGGAAGGAATTAAACCAACATTTTAAACATTGACACAAACTGCCCCTGGAGTTTGCTGGCTACAGCACCAGGCCACTCACCGGGGTGATACAGTTGCTGTCAAACCTCTCCTTCACCTCCTCTGGAGGCAGAAAGCCACCTGGAGCAACAAAAACAAAGAGCAGAGTTACATCCAGATGGACCACTGCCAACAGTTTCGCATGGAAAAATCCCAGACAGCTCCCCTGGGAATAATTAACTCACTGAAACCAGTTTGTTTAATAAAAATCCCACAAAACCAAACCAAACCAGCTCTCGCCATCCTACACTTACAAACATTGTTACTTCAGCAAGGTGATTTCAAAGCCTAGACAGCAGCAACACACTCCCCTCTCACTCCAGTTGTGTCACCACCACCCTCAAAGTTGCTCTGACTTTTGTTTCCTCACTGAATTCAGAGTTTCCACTGTCAAGTAACTCCCCTTGCTGGCAGCTCATTATCTCTGTGCAGGAGTATTTCCATCTGATCCCTGCTTTTAAGCCTCAATCCTCCTTTCATCAAGCCCTACAAATGTGTACTTCCTTCCATAAGGGTTTTGGTTGTTTCCCACTGCATTTATCCCTGCTCTTCTGTTCAATTTATTTTCAAAAGGAATTAAAGAGCACTCAACACAAACTCATTTCAGGCAGGAGACTGAAGAAGGAAAAGATGACATTTTGCTTTGTCTCAGTTCTTAACTTTGGCAAACACAGATCCAGCCTTCCACAGGCTTGTTCTCCTCTTCTCCCAGCAATGCACACACAGCCCTTTTCTAATGCTTACTGGGGTGATCAAACAAGGTGATTCTCACGGAAAAAACTCTGATAAGGCCACTGCCCTACCTTTGGCCAGAATTTCTTGTCGGATTTTTTGCTTCTCCTCAGCAGCTTCCATGCCTTCCTTTGATGCTCTGAACCTCCTGGACCGCTGTTGATTCATTTTGGCACGTGGAGCCTAAAAAAAAAAAAAAAAGGTACAGGAGAGCTTGGGTCAGTTTTTGCATCTGGACAATCTCTCCTGTCCTGAGAGCTGCTCTGGGTTACAAGTTATTGCAAAGAGTTGATCTCTCATCAGACCTACTGATGGGCCAGGGTAGATGGAGCAACTCGTGCTAGTGGAAAGTGTCCCTGCCCATATGGAACGAGGGGGTCTTTAAGGTCCCTTCCAGCACAAACCAGCCCATGATTCTGTGTCCTGAGGGCAGATGAGGATTTTCCAGCTGGAAACTGAACGTGTCCATACTCACCACTCCATCTATGGCCATGTAAAGGAGTCTCCTGGGTCTCACGATGTTGAAGATCCTGTCGATATACTCAAAAATCGCCACCATCATCTCATCTTCATTTTTGGGTGCCGGCCTAAAACACAGAGCATTTGATTTAACACCTGAAATGCTGTCAGCAGAGAGAGGTTTGCCAGCTGCAAAAGGGCAAGCAAAGAGCCTTACTTGTCCTCCGGGTGTGTGCAGGGGTGAATGATGCCGTTCATGTCCAGGTAGAGGTTGTCAAACTCCACCTCGTTGGGGTTGGGTTTGCTCGTGTCAATGGGGACCCTGACACCATTGCACTCTTTGGCCTGGGGATGCAGTGGGGACAAGGATTTCAGCACAAATAACCAGCAACCTCCCAGACTTGCCCTAAACCAGGACAAGCTATCAATGCACAGACTCAGGAAAAGTCTGGTTTGGTTTTAACGGTAGCAGAAGAAAGAGAGCAGTGAGTACCCACATCACCTGCAACTGCACTTCTCGCTATTAAACAGCACTATTTCCTACACCTGCTTTTAACCACGAAACACAGTGACGGGTTATGGCACAGTGTTCATCTCTGCTGACAAGAGAAGATCATCTCATATTATTTCTTCATCCCAAACCACCCAGGGCCACCTGTGTGCCTGGACTATTTCAGCAGTGGATTCTTCCACATCCTCAACAACCACGGTCACACTTTCGTTTCCTCACCATAATTTCAGGTTTGCTTTGCCTGGGCTTTTGTTGCTGTTGGGTTTGTGGTTAGTTTGGCCAAAAGGCAATTAGCAACACTCTGATTCTCCCTTCCAAGGCAGCCACACCTGTAACACGTTGGATTAAATCCCAATAGTGTGGAAGAGACAGGAGCTGAGCAAGGAAAAGCCTGATGATTTTCAGAGGAATTCTGGCTGGAATGGGTTATAACATATCCAAAAGGTGGAACAGCTAGGCATAGAACCAAGTTGGAAAATGAATGGCATGTTCTGAGGTCCCAGGATTGCCTGGGATGGGGGAAAACTGGGATACTGCTGGGTCTCCCATCTCATGGAGCTCAGCAGCTGCTGCTGAGTGAACACCAAGCACTTCCCTGAACTTCTGTCTGCAGCTTGCCTGCTGCTCACTGGGTTCCTCACATTTCTAATGGAGATTCAGACGGGAAAAAAACCCCAAAACTTACAGATCATTCTGTCAACTTTGGACAATTTTCCTGCTTAAAGCAGCAGCAGGACTGGCGGAGTTCTTACCCCCAAAATTAAACCCTCTAAAGTCTCGATTTGCTATTTACATTTGGCACAGCTATCCTGACAGACGCCAGCCCCAAGCACTGCTTCCTTTGCCGAGCTCTCCAGACACTCACAGGCACTCAGATGAGGTGGTTTTAGCAGAAACACAGTGTCGGGTGCAAACACTGATGTGGTTCTAGCAGAAACATGGTGTCAGGTGCAAACATTGTACCTTCTCTGGGCTACCCCGCCCTGGATTCTCCTTGATCCCCACCCACCCTCTCCCGTGGGATTCAGAAGGAATCCCAGCCCAGTGAGGCAGAAAAGGAGCCCTCCCTCACAAACCCACCGGGGTTTTCATGCAGGAGCCGTGGGGAAGGAAGGCTGAAGTATCTGGCAGTGATATCTCCTGTGATATAACTAAACTGCTCACTTCTCATCTACGGCCTCTTTTGAAACCATTGAAAGCTGATCTTCAAACATGATACTTTAGTTCGCAGCTTTATTAATTCCTATCCATTTGATTAAGAATATTCTCTCCTGGATTTTTTTATTATCTTCAGGATCTTCCTCTCATTCTTCCTGCTCAGCTTAAGAAGAAGATTATTTCTTTTTTTTTTCTTAAATCTGATTAATCTAGCGAGGTAAGAGAACAAGGATCAACTTTTCAATATTTCAAAGAGACAAGCTACCGGGAGATACAAAATTTCTGATTAGAGAGATTTACAGCAATCCTAAAACACACACGGAGCTGATTACATCGTGAGAGAAGCTTAAATTCATCGACAGTAAGACAAACTACAGCTTCTCCCTGCTGTCCTAGTCCACTCTCAGATTTATGACCCGATTTGAATATAAGAAAAATGCTAATGAATACAATTTATCCATGTGCTGTCCTGGCTGCAATTGCAGCCTGCTCTTGAGTTGGAACAAGGCAACGTGGATGGAGGACAGCAGGAGCTGCCACTTCACTCATGGCAAATCCAATTCAAGGAATTTGCTGTGTCTTCCCACTTACTTTAATAAAGAACTTTGGCTGGTACAAGCTCAGTTATTAACGACTGAAAAAAGGGACACACAATCAGTAGAACCAGAGCTGTACAAAGCTTTGTTTTGCCTAAATGTGAGAGCAGCTTTGATTACACAGAGGTTAATCTAAACATTTACAAATGTGCTCTGAAAAAGGCAAATCTGCTCTCAGAGAAAACTGCCCTGAGCTGTTACAGATGTAATTGCTGCTTCAATTGTGGCTGCTTCTCAATGACAGATCTTAAAGAGTTATGATCCAGGAACAGCTGGATCTGCACGAGGGTTCCCAGAGCCTCAGGACAGGTCACCCCAGAAATGACACAGCCCAGGAGGTTTTGGTGCAGAGACCACAAGAGCCGGTGCTGCTGGAGCTCAGCACTAAGGGGAACTGTTAAGCCCACAACTCCCTCCTTTTTTCTATAAAAATTCCCAGACAGATCCTCAGATCTTAATTACCCTCCATTAAAAATTCACTTCTGGCAGCGACAGGTGAAATAAACTTCCCACCTCGCTGAGAGGGGCTGAAATCACAGCTGCAATAAAACCACAGCAGCAACTCACAGCTTTAACCAAACCTGTGCCTCGCTGCCTGAACCTGAGACACAGAAACAGCCTGGGAAAGCACAGAGCTGAGCACCGGGACAGCTGAACACCCTGCTGCAGGCAGGCAGGGCACCTGGGCAGCCTCCCCGCGCAATTCCAGCCCTTTTCCCTGACCTCCTCCACCCTGCTCCCGCACCTGATGCCCTCCCCAGGTGTTTCCCCAAGGCGAGCACACCCTGGGAAGGAGAAGCAGAGAGGCAGAAAGCCCCAGCACACGCCCTGAACTTTCCAAACCAGTGCTAGGGAAGGGCAGCACAACCCAACAAAACGGAACGCACATTATCTGGGAAAGCCCACGGGAAAAGCAGTTTGGGAAGCAAGAACTCTGGAGCCTGCCTTCTCAGAGAGGCTTCTGAGTTAGCCCTGAAGAGGAGAACTTGCCGTGCTCGGGGCACAGTGAATCCACCGCGGTGCAGCCACTCCAAGCCTGCCGCCGCAGAGAGACCACCCCGCCCCAGCACTGCCCCCATCCCCTCCCACCGTGTCCCGTAGGATGGCACAACACTCCCGGATGTGCCTGCAGGAACCAGCCCAAAAGAACACCTAAACAAACTTCGTTTCAGCTGCAACACTGCCCGGAAAGGCACCTGTGGGATCCTGTGTCAGAGCCTTCGCTGAACCCACCTTCTGCTGCTGCCACGAAAGGCCAGATTTTACAGGATGTCTTTGGAATAATCAGCTCCCTGTCTGGCCAGGAGATGTTTATCCTGTGCTAGAGAACATCAGCAATGAGACAAAGCCCCCTGAGGCTGCTCAAGGTTGAAGAGCACAAGCACAGACTTGTCCTAAGTCTGGGATGCAGCCTGACATCCTGGGCTGGTGGGGCTCTCCCAAAAAAACCACAGCCCCAGGGTAAAGCAGGAAGGTGGAGAACAACTAATAATGAAAATGAGAGGCTTGAAAAATGACACAACTTGAATTAGTCAAGCACTGGAAGGCTGAGAGCCCGAGGAAAGGGGTGAGCACGTGTGGCTATCCCAAAAACCCCCTGCAGCTCCAAGGGACTTCTCCAAAATCCCATTCCTGCCCTGCCTTTCCCAACCCATCCCTCGAGCGGGATCCTGGAGCCGCGTGCCTGGAAAACAGGGAAATTCAGGAGCTTCCAGACCCTCGAGATGCTTCAACCATTTCCTGGGCGTTTCCTAGCGCTTCCTAAAACTGCACTCGTGTTTTCCAGCAAGTCCCGAAGCTGGCTGCGGCTTCTAATTCTACCCCCCACCAAAAAAAAAAAGAA
>WEKY01024128.1:35567-72969 GCA_013390045.1 Picathartes gymnocephalus
CAGTTGACGATGATGGAGGGGTACTTGCGGCTGAGCCAGCGGAAGAAGGCCGGGACCCCCATGGCGGCACCGGGACGGGCCGGGCGAGCGGCACCAGCGGCACTTCCGGGGTCGGGGGGCGGC
The DNA here is from genome assembly GCA_013390045.1 of Picathartes gymnocephalus. Classification (NCBI taxonomy): domain Eukaryota; kingdom Metazoa; phylum Chordata; class Aves; order Passeriformes; family Picathartidae; genus Picathartes; species Picathartes gymnocephalus. The sequence continues at coordinate 35,691 of WEKY01024128.1, forward strand.
GCGGGGCACGCCGGGAAGGGAGGGGCGGGGGCGGGAAAAGGGCGCGCGGTCACGTGAGGGGGCGCCGCCGCCGCCATCTTGAGTGCGGGCTGAGGGCGCCGCAATGGCGGCCTGAGGGGAGGCGAGGGGCGGGAGGGGACAGCCCCCTCCAAAAACGTGTCTGGGCGGCTCCTGGGGCACGAAAGGGACGCCCAGAGGGGAAAAGCAAAGCCTGATAGCACAGAAGTAATATCCAGGAGGAAAAGCAAAGCCTGAGCCCCACTGCCGCCTTCACGCTCAGCCAAGACACAAAGGATGGCAGCTTCCCTCCAAAACCAGCCTTAAACAAGCAGTTTTACAGGAAAAACACCCTCCCTTAGCACCGTGTTGACAAAAAGCAAGCCTGGGGTGCTGCTGCGGGGCGCTTTAAGCTGGACACACACGGCAGTGTTGCCCGATGAGCCAGTAATTAAGAGAGACATTGATGGTTTATTTCAGCAGTGCTCAAGCTCAGTGTATTCCCTAAATCTAGCACAACCACCAGACTTTCAACACCATTCGTCATACACAGAAATCCAGAGCTGGCAGCTTCCCATGCACAGCCCCTCTTTTAGGATTGATCAGTAATTTCCACATGAGTTATGTAACCCCAGCCAACTCCTCCATGTGTTCAGAGGAACGGTCTGCACCTCTTTTTGACCTGTAGGCGTGAGTTTTAGTGTTAAAATGAACATGGTTCAGCCATAGAATACATGGAATTTGGGTGTTTTGCCAAGTTAGGAATGTACACGTAGACATCACCATCTGGATTTAGTTCATCCTTACAGCTTGGTAGTTCCAGGATGTCCTTGATGAAGGGATGCACTCATTAGGTCTCTGTGTGAACGTATACAAAGGTCTTACATTAAGGAACATCCTGACTTCCGACAATTTTGGTATATCCCGCGTTTGGCAAGAAAAGGAGCGATTCAGGGCACGGCTGCTGTGTGCCCTCTGAGGGGACATTTCCATTCCAGGGAAATGGCTCCGTGTGATTCGTGAGAGCAGCACGAGGCAAAGAACCCCCGTCCCATTGCTCTGCTCACAGCATAAGCAAATACTGTTAATTTATGGCCGTCTGATGGCGCCGAAATGGAATTAAATGGTCAGGAATTAAAGGGGATTAACATGAGGCAGGGTTTGCTCTGCTGTGTCCCGTCACCGCACACCAGCTCCGTTAGCAGGGCAGCCACAGGGCCGAGGACAGGGAACAGCGGCCCGGGAGTCATTAACAAAAATAACAAAATCTCAGCAGTGCTTGCTCAGTCAACGCTGCCGACTTGGGGAGCGGAGGGGAACCTTGGTACCTGGCTAATTCTCTGTAGAACAAATTAACCCAATATTGTGTCTCTCATTATTCTTATCCTCACTTGGCTATTGTTAAGCCGTTTTCTGTTGTCGTTCCTCTCAATAAAGTCTGTGACTTGAATAAATTTCCCCTGCAACTTTGTAGTGGCACCACACCTGTGGTATCAGCTGAAGATTGTCCTTTATCTGTTCCTTACAAAACACTCCCTGATTGAAGCTTCTTATTGTAGTGCTTCTCCTCCTGGAATTTGGTAGGGAGCATGGCAGCTTAGCATGAACATTTTGTTTGTGTTGATGGGCAATCAGTTGTTTTTTCTGATAATGCTGAAGAAAACAGAAGGCTGGCGGATGCAAATGAAACGCGATCGTCTTATCTTATAATTACTTGGGTAAACAAGCGCTGGGAAAATTAAAACTGCAACAGACAATTCCTTGAAAAGTTGGTCCGAGCAGCACCAGCACTGCGCAGGGCCGCGAGCTCGGGTCTCAGCTGCGAACTGCGCATCCCCGAACGCAGCAGGCAGCAGGGAAGGCTTCCTGCTCGGGCACTTTTGCTGGGATGAGTGGCGTGCCGATGGAAATCTGTGCGGGCTCTATTGATTCCAGTCCCCCTGTCCGTCAGCGTCACCTGCCACTAGCGCCGGGCTGCTGGCGTGACAGCTGTGAAGGAGCACGGCGAAGTTGACTGGCAGGATGTTTTGCATCTAATGAGTCCGTGCACAATAAGAGTATCGTAAATAATGCTGCGGAGGGACCGGGCTATCGCTGCGACAGCAAGAGGCAGAGATTGCCTGCGCGTGGCTCCGCAGCCATCTGTCACCTGTCATGGGCCCTGTCGGGGCTGAGCGGGGCTGCAGACTGGTGTCATGCAGCACACACAAAACGGGCTGACATCGGCAGCACGGAGTCGCTCAGGAGGAGCTCAGAGCTGCAAAGACACCACGCAGCTCAATGTTCCCTGGCAGTGCAGGCTGCTGGGTTTCTCCAGCGGGGCTGCTCCTCCTCTCCAGGCACCTCCCAGCCCTTGAGCAAAGTGCCCACCCCACAGCGCAGGGCTTTCTCTGTGGGCAGCAGTCCCAAAGGACACAGCGAGCTGGTGTGGTAAAAAGGACATTAAAGCCCCCAGTAAAGTCCAGCTTTGGTCCTTTAGTGGAGCCCAGCTGTCTCCCAGGGTGTCAGCCGTGGTCACAGACTCACCCAGCTCCATCCTTGGTGCAGCAGATTTCCCAGTTCCCAGAACATTCCAGGATGCACCCTCACGGATGGCAGAATGAAAGCCCCAGCAGGTGGGTGTGCCAAGGGCTCCTGCTCAGTTCCAAGCCTTCTGCAAGTAATTCAGAGCTGTTGAGCTCTCACCCTGCACGTTCCTTTTATTGAACTGAATGTTGTTCCCATTTCTAGCTGTGTTGTGAGGGATGGGGTGCAGATTGGCACCCATGTTGGGAGATGTGGGGCTGCAGCACAGCACGGCTTAATTGGGGTGCTGCTTTCTGCTTTTGAACTTGTCATCATTTATGAACAGCTTTTTTTTTTTTAACATGTCCCCCGGTTTCTCCCTCCCAAAGAAAATCTCATGTTTAATGAACTTAATTTTAGATAAAAGGAATGAAAAGAAGAAAATTAAAAATGCATGAAGCTCCTAGAGTCATCCAATTACTGTGATGTCCACACAGCAACGCCAGCATGGATTTCACAAAGCAGGGAAAAGCAGGAAAGCACTGGGGGCTCGCCACATGTAAATGCTGCTCTGTTCCAAAATGTGCTGAATTACAAATGGTCGTTTTATGCATTTCTTCTTCTTGATCTGTTGCAGAAGAAGATAAAGATCAAACATGCCAGCCCGCCCCAGCAGCGCCTGTCTGCATACCCACAATGCTTGTCTGCTTCTTCCCAAACCCCATCTCGTGCTGGAGTCCCAATGCTGGGATGCAGACAAGCCTCAGGAAAGGACTGTCACAGAGCAGGGTTCCTGTCACTGCAGGTCAGAGAGAGCACACGGACAATGTATAGGAACCATAATCTTTATTTGGTATTTAAATTTTCTTTGCCAATAAAGTGACAAGCAGCGCTTGAGCCTGTGGCACGCTCACTGTATAAAAGAAAATAGTTTGTTCCTTCCCTCCCAAAATCCAGTGGGAGAATCTCAGTTGTAGAAGTCACCAAAGTCATCTGAATCTGTGCTGTGGGTTTGTGGGCGCAGAGCAGCCTCAAGCTCGGAGCTGCTGTCCTCAGATTCGCCCCAGAACGCTGCGGGTGAGGAGACAGAAAGCAGAGGTGTCAAACCTTTTCCGTGGCCGTGCCGTTTGTCACGGCCGGGAGCGTGGGACAGCTGTCCAGAGGCTGACCCAGGGGTGGGAGGTGGAGCCCCAGCCCCAGGTGTGCGTGTCCGGCGTGGTGCCTGGCAGCGGAGCGGCTGTGCCGGACAGCGGCCTCATTCAGCGCTCCCACTCCATTGTGCCGCAAGGTAGACGGGCAGAACATTGCCACTCCAAGCAATTTACTTCACCAGCTGCTGCCTCAATCGCAGCTTTGTCTATTCTCTTCCCCTCTTTCTCCCACTACTTGACCCTGCGGTGAAGCCACCCAGCGGTCCATGACATCACGGAGTTGGCACAAAAACAGCAATGACGTCACAAGCGAAAAATCACCACTTTGAGATCAGCTCAGATCCAGGCAGGCCTGATCTTGTAGCTTTAACTTTAGGCTCTGGGAATCAGCCAACCCTTTCACTGACAGCAGCAGAATCCCATGGCAGTTCAGAGTGCCTGAGAGATTTCTGGAGATGTGAATTTATTTGACCCATGGATAGGACAGAGCAGGAAGCGTGGCAGAAGAAGTCAGGGCCAGAGTGGCTGAGAGGGCCATGCTCTCTGTTCCCACCCATTCCAGAGGCTGCTGGCTGTGCAGAGGCAGCTGGGATGAGGCCCAGGGCTTGGCCAGGGACGGCGGGAGGAGGAAGGCCGTCACACTCATACAGACACTGCAGCATGTGTTTGTGACACTTTGGTGCCTCTGACGGCACCAGCTCCATAAACACCTTATCTACAAATGCAGCAGCTGCATCTTTCATCCTCCATCCCCGGCCCCCTGGGCTGCAGGGCCACGCTCCGCCAGGAACATCAGAGCCAGCCCTACGCTCACTCCCACGCTGAACGGCTCCGAGACAGGAAAGGGGCCAGGGACACCAGAGCCTTTCAAGTGCAACCAAAGCAGCCGTGCTTGATGGCATCCGTAGCTCAGTGCAATGCCACACCTCCCAAACCAGGCCATTCCGGACTGCCAGCAGCCAGAGCAGGGCTCCAGGCACAGAGCCCCTGGCTCCCAGCGCCATCCAGCTGCACCCACGTCCCAGGTCACAGGAAAGACCAAGGAACCTGCAGGTTTCTCTTTTGCCAGGTTCCCTCCACCCTGCTGTTCACTGGTGTTTGACTAAACCCTGCAAAGATCCCGACTCGTTCCACACCACCCGCCCCACAAACACCTCCTCTCTGCCCTGGATCTGTCCTCCTCAGCTCCCTGCTGGCTCCCATGTTGAGACAGGGAGATTCCATGCTTCCCCTTCTCTGTACTTTATACAGGTCATAATGTTGTTCTGGGAGGGCTTCTATAGTATAAACTAAACTAAATAGACATTAATTTTCAATAACGTAACATTCGTCTCTTACCTTTGGATTTTATGGCAGTAACTGTTTCCTTCCGCAATTCAGTCCTATAAAAGATTTCAAATAATCAGCACAATGCCTCCAATTGAAAAAACATAAGTGACTTTTTAAAAAATACTGTGAAATGGTTTAAAAAAATAACAACCCAGTAACTTCTTAACTACCTTTTTTTTTTTTTTCCCAAATAACTACTTAATCACAGACTTCTTCACCTAAAAGGTGGAGAAATTCATTTGCAGGAGCGACACTGGTCCAGCTGTTCCTGGTGTCATTCCCCAGTAACGGCACTGATTTACACCAGCACTGAGTTAAGGTGCAAGGGAGCAGGGCCCTGCCGAGCTGCTGCCGCCTTTCAGAGCACACAAAGTACGGAAAGACAAAATCCCAACAGAAATGAATCCCCCCCGGGCAGAGCTGCTCCCTGCACTTCCTCCCTGCGCGCTCCCGCGGGTCCGGCCACGGCAATGTGCAATCTCCGCTGCCTTTGATCTACCTTGATGTGTGTGCAGCCCGAGCCTGCTCTGCTAAATGGCTGCTCTTGTGTCTGGAGCATCACAGGCCCTTTTGAATCTCTCAAACAAGCTGGGATCATTTTGATCTTTTGTGTGCAGTGCATGCATTGTGTTGGGGCTGGGGAATAATCGCACAGGGGGCAAACATGGGGGAGAACTAACTGTTAGAGCGGCGGTCTGGCAAGAAGCTCCAAAAATAAAGCTGCAGCTGATTTTAATAAGGAAGATCAAATAGGAGATGTTTGGGACATCACTGGGCCAACCAGTGAAATATAAGCCAATGTCAAGGTGCAGCTTGAAGCTGTGGCCTCAGGATTCTCTGAAATGTCTGCGATTTGCTGCACTTCATTTGAAAATGTGGCAGCCAATATAGAAGTGCCTAAAGTGGGGAGCTGCAAATATTCCACTGTTGTGGGGGCATTTGCGAAGGAGACAAAAAAAAGCAGGGAGGATTCCTCGCCTGCGTTACCCTCAGTATTCAGGCAAAATTTGGGATTGCAGCTGGAAAGCTGCACGTGAAATTTCACACGTTGCAGCTACCAGTGGTGCAGCCACTCTTCCTTTTAACCCAGAGAAAGCTCCCACTGTTTAAATCCCGTTTCCTCTCCAAAGGCTCCTGCTTTGTGGGCAGAAATTCCCAGAATATCAAACACAGCCCGGGTTCCACCAAGGCAGAAGTGCCAGCACCAAGTGCCAGCAGAGTACTAACAGTGATGTAACTCATTATTACCTAAAGTAAAAAACCTTAAACTGTTGGGATTCAAAGATTTCTCCCACATTCCTTTAGTGCACCATCCCACTGCCTTTCTCTTTTACTCGGAGCAAAACCCCACACTGCCTCACACTCTCACTTCTCCTTCAAAGACCTTCACTCAACAGGATACCCAGAGAGGATTTGAAGTCAGAGCCTCTGGACTGATCCTGCAATATCCTGAACACCCCGAGCTCCTGCTCCCTTTGGCCACATCTCCTAGCCCTCCGCACTTCCCACAAGGTGCTCCAGGCACCCCAGGCTCAGCCCATAAAGATGTGCTCAAAGCTGCGCTGTTTTCCCCCGGGATGCGGAGCACAAAACCACCTGTTGTTGAACTGCACCTGGCAAGGTTCCTCCTGTGGATGCTGGCACAGGAACCATTACCAGTAGCTGAGGAGGAGATCAGGGGACAGCAGCCACTGCTTCCCCTCAGCTACATCCCAGCCTGCTGCTGGGAAGGGAGCGTGAGGGTCCTGAATTTTTCTCACAAAAGCCATTTGACAAACGAGTTTGTCAGTTCTGTCCCACTTCTCTCCGTGGTTCAGCCCCACAACAAACACCAGCGGGTCAGTGCTTTGGGTGCAGTGCTGAGGATCACCAGGGAGGACTGCCCAGGTCTCCAGGGCTTGGTCCTCCACATCCAGCTGAAGGGTCCATGCAGAAACGACCACTACGGCTGTGGGAAGATCTGGAGACCTTCCCACTGCCACCCCAGCTGTCAGCACAGGGAAATGCCGGGTAGATACAGAAAACAGAGTGGGGACATCAGAAAGGCCAGAGGGGGAATGGCAGTTCCCCCAGACCAAGGCTGGGAGATGCTGCAGGGGCTGCATTCTGGGCTCAGGTGTGCAAAGCTGGGCAGATGCAGCGGCAGCTCTGCGTTGCACAGCAGCTGCGCCGGGCAGCCCCGGCACACAATGGGCACAGACCTCCGCCGAGACTTTTCGGGGCTGTAAATGGAGCCAGGCCGGTTCCAGCGCCTCGCTAATCCCCCACCATGACCCTCCGCTATCCATTTACACATTTGCTTCTTCCCTAAAATAATTCCAAACTGAACCCAGGCTCTGAAAAGAGAAAACCCAAACCAGTTTCACTTCAAAGGGCCTTTTAATCTCTCCATTTCTGTGATGAAACAGGCTTTTTGTATTGAAGATGCTGCAACAGCAAGGAAAGAAAAGCTACAAGAAAATACTTTTTTCCTCTAAAAAGAAAATTAATATTAGGAGGAAAATGCCAGGACAACAAGAGACAAGTTAAACAAGAGGGCTCACTGGAAAACAGCAGAAAACGTTTACTGTGGCCTGAGTGTCTTCTTGCTAAAGCACCTGTTGAACTTCTGTGTTTTAGTGTCAAGTGAAAAAGACACCCCAAAAATCTGGGATATCCTAAATGCCAAGGCACTTCCCCACTCTGGAAAACCAAGTATATACAGGACATATTCTGCACAGTGTCACATAGGCAGTATAAACTCAAAAGTCCATTCATCATCATGCCAGAGCTGGAGTAATAACACTGAATTTCAGTAACTGCACTGCGAGTAGGACAACCCTTATTTTAGGATACAAAGATTTCTATCGAGCTGCGTCTAAGACCGGTCTCTGTTTGGATTCACCACGCTGGAGAAAAAAACCCCCACTGGCACAAAGATGCATCACAGCCCTGCGGGGAGGCTGTGCAGGACAGCAGGGGCAGTGCCAAAAAATCCACTGTTCCCTCTGTGCTCGCCTGGCAGATGTCGGTGCCTCTCCCCACAAACCTGGCAGGGCATCGCCACCCCAACAGCGCGGCTTCTGCAGCAGCTGGGGGTGCACGCGAAGTTAACAAAGCTCACACAAACAGCTGGAACGGCAGAGGGTCCTCCTGGAATTCTCAGTCAGCTTCTTACAGAAGCCATTTGACAACTGGGAGTACATCAGGGGAATAAAACCATTGCATCCTGGCTGGTTTCTGGGTGTGCTTCCCAGGAATCCAGACCCAGGCGATGGCACTTTCCCCGGGAAATTCCAAGGGAAATGCATTTGTGCACGTCCTGAGCACTGCCAGCCCCAAAGCTCTGGGATGTCTCCTCAGAGCACAGCAGAGTTTTTGGTGTGGGGACTGGTTCGGGAAGGGGGGAGCGGAGGATGCGCAGAGCCCGAGTGCCCCCCGATGGCCAAAGCCAACGGGGCCCAGAACGATTAAGAGATGGATTCGACTCTGCCAACTTCTATTTGCATGTCACTACAGCTGTGTTGGGCAACAGGGCAGAAAACCAGCCTTCAGAGACCCCCCCTGAGTCCTTCCAGCAGATTAATTAAAGTTTAAAATACTTCACACCGCACTGGTGTCCTAACAAATCCAAAGCGGGCTTTGGTTCTTGGCTGATAACGCACCTTTAATCTCCAGATTATTTGGAAGCAAGACAGCGCAAACAAGTCAAAGAAAAATAAAATGCCTGCATCCAAAATGGGGAATTCCCAGAAAGTGAGTGACCTCCACTGGCTGCATCCATTGCTACAGCCCCTCGGAATGCCACACACATCGCTGCCCACCCGCCTGCGCTCGCCAGCAGCCTCAGCCCTGACTTCTGATACCGTCTCCCCGCAGGACTGTGTCACTCAACGTCCTCCCTCCTGCTGCAGCACCCTGACACCCCACCCAAAGGTGCATCTCCGCGCATGGAAATATTCCCGCGGGCAAGTGAAGGAGCCAGGGAAAAGCATTTTTCTTGCGGGAGGTAGAGCAGGCGGCGTTTGCGGGAGAAGAGGAAGCTCCGGCATGCACCGCCGAACAAAAGGGAACAAGTGGTCTTTACTCGGAGAGCAGCTTCCTATTAAGACTCACTCCGTCGTACATTATGCCTTTCATCCCCACTCAACCACAAAATGATTTTGCTGTAGGAAATACAATGGCAGAAAAAGATTTACATTGAAAGAATCTTTAATAATAAACTGTTGCAGATCTGCCTACTTCCCCATGATTTATAATACAATAAACATCGGATTCTATTAAGTCTCATGCACTGAAGACACGCACTGAAAACCCGAGTATGAAAGCCCTCAATTCTTCCCTTCTCCAGGCCCATAATAGTGAAACGAGCATGGATAAATGTGCTAAGAGTATCTCTTTGCATCTTTTATAGCTTGTGTGTATCAATCTGTAAAGCTTATTAAGAAAGTCATTGCTATGCAAAGCAGCACCCAATCTCTTTCTCTTGCTTTTCAACAGCGCGCAGTGTTTAGCCAATAGGGCCGGGCCCCGGCCCCTCATTCCGCATTCATAACATGCAACATTTGCACAATGTGTACCTCAAAGGCTGCTGAATAGAAAGCCTTAATACTCATGTAAACAACTGCAAACCAATTACTTAATGAATCAGGCCCACACATAATGAGGTGCCAGACAAAGAGCTATAAATGCATTTTTGCGCCCGAGCCTCCGCTTTAAAGTAAAATCCCTCAGCTGTAGTTTGGGCTTAACTGGCACATGATAATTATTGTCTGGGGGACATCAGAGGAGCCACGGTTTTTATTCTGGTCCAGCGGGGTCCGCGCCGAGGTCACTCATCAGCTCAGTGACAAAACGCGGCAAAGGAGAATTTATAAAGTGCCACGGCCGAGCTCGCAGGGATGTTTATTCTCAAGTAGTGGGTTTGAGACCACTTGTGAAGGCAATAAAGCCTGAGGAGTGGCTGCTGGGAGCGGAGCCGTGGCGCCGCGCAGCACGGCCCGGCTGCAAACGGCTCTGCCTCTTCCTCCTCCCTGCGCCCAGGGCTGCTCCCAACCCACCGTGGGTTTGAGCCACTCACAAACACTGACTCTTACACTGACTTACGGCTTTAGTACCGGGGTTTTTTTACAGCAGCATCGCCGTGAATCCCTGCACAAAGTGTGCTGCTGCTGAGCACCGAGAGGCCTGGAATTATAGACCAGAGGGAATTATTTGAAATCTATTACAAATCAAAATTGGAGAGAAAGGGAAAAAAAGGAAAAGAAAAATGTACAGTATCTAACCGGGGCAGAAGTGGCTGCAGGCACGATTAGCCAGCAGCGCAGCAGCAATGGGGTTTAGCTTGGAGAGGTTTTATTTTAAATAAAAAATAGATAATTTTAAATTACACATTTTATTCAGCTGCAGAGATCGTGTAAGTAAGTTCTCAGGGCCCTATGCTGCGCTTCCTGCTGTCCCAGGCTTCAGGGAAGGGCTAAAACGTAACATTTCACAAACTCATCTACAGGAACACCCTTACATTTCATAGCACAAGGCAGGATAACTTGACTCATCATTCCAAAGTTCCAGAAAATATGAAAAGGGAAAACAATTGAACCTAAGATGGTAAGAATTAATCCCACGCAAAAGCAGGAATGACAGTCATCGATGCTGGATTACTGCTCGTATTTACTGTGCTTGAATTATAGAAATTGTATTATTTTAGCAGCAATTGCAGAATCAGAACAGGCCTCATCTACAGGAGCCTAAAAATCCGTGCCATGGACACAGGAGGAGCTCATAACCCGAGTTGTTCCAAACCTGCAGTGTTTGATTGCAGAAACAGCAACCTTAGCCCCGCTCCAAGTACAAAAATAAATCAGGGCAGCTTCAGCCCTTTTCTGTCTGGGTTTCTCCCTCATGGAATCATTCCCAGGGTTACAGCCTTACCTGAAGAAGGGAGGAGCGCTTCCATCCGACAAGGAGCTGCTTTCTGAATGTGTTCCCAAGCTGTCACTTCTTTTGGGACTGGTGTGGCCGCAATCCCCACCTGTGCAGGAAAAACAGGGACCATGAGCTTTCCAGGTTCCCATTTACATAAATCAGAAAGGTTATTTTTGTTCTCCTGCCCCTAAAATGTAGATTATTTTGGAATCCTGCAGTTCTGTCAATATTATTTGATACCTCTGCGTTTTCAACCATTCTCTTTAGACAAAAATAAATACTATAAAAATCGAATTAAACAAATATCTTGAGATTTTTATGACTTGAACAGCCAAACACCCAACTATTTCAAAACCTTTTATCCACACTTTCCTTTCTTCCCTCTCCCCCTGCTCTGTGGATCTCATTTCCATTCTGTAAAGATTGATTTAAAAAAAAAAAAANNNTTAAAAAAAAAAAAAAAAAAAAAAAAGAGAAGAAGCAAATGGACTCATTCACTGGAGTCAGACAATTGCTCATCTTTGTATTTGTTTCCAAAGCACACGATGCTCAAGCACAAATCCCACTTTAAAAGGCTCCTTTGCATATATGTATTTTTATATATATGTTTTTATCTGCAGCACTGAAACTATAACCAAACCCTGCTGTCACCAATGTCCCAACCCAGGGTAATTCACTGTTTCTGTCCACACTGGATTCTCCACTTCCTAACTGACTGTGCACATTCCCAGTCCCTTCTGCACTTGGATTGCAGCGGCACAAATCCTGCTCAGTCTCAGGCACTTCCAACAAAGAGGTGCCAGAGCCTGCCCACGAGGAAAGAGAAATCAAGAATGAGAGGGGAGAAAAGATAAAGGGGGTAAAACAAAAGAATTATCCCCCCTTTCCACGATGTATCAGAGCTCCTGGCATTGCCTCTCCCAAAACCAGCACTCAAGCTGCTGCTGCCTCTGCTTAAAGATGGATGAAGAATTTCCACCCAGAATTCACAACTCCAGGAAGACTCCAGGGTCTTTTAGGAACTCAGGTGTCCAACATGAGCTGCTGGAGGGTGTCATCCAGCCTGATTTAAGTGCAGTGTCCAACCTGGCACTGTCCCGAGGAACTTTCTCCATCCCCAACAGATCAAGTGATATCAAACAGAGCAGAAAGCTGAGTGAGACTTTAATTAATGCCTGGATGGGTGCACTCCAAGGAGCACTTGGAACCCACGGGAAGGACACGTGGGTGTGGGAAAAGTGGTGGCAGGATTGTTGGCTCATTAAAGGTGACCTGAAAGGGGAAGCAGAACCCAGCTTGTGCTCTTGCATGTTCCCATAGGATACATAAAGAAAGGCTGATTTTTTCTTCTTAAGAGGGCTTTTCCTCCTTATTCCTAGCCTGGAGATTTTAGACCTGGAGAGCAGCTGAGGGTGATGTTCCAGCTGTTGTAAAAGCAGAGCCCAACGAGTGGAGCAGTTACGCCATTTTTATTCAAATCCTCTACAGCCTCAACGCCTGCTCAAATCAAAGACAAGTGAAGGGGAGAGAGAGAATCTGGTTTTGTTAAAGATTTAACAAACCTGTCCCTTCAATAAAATCAGCAATTTCCTACTCATAAATGAGACTCTTAAACAGTCATCCAGCAAAACAAGAAATAATGGGTTTTATCCTTTTTAATCTCGCATTATTCGCCTACCTCAGGAACAGCCAAAGAGCTGAACAATTTCTTTTACACATCATCCCCGATAAAAAACAAAGCATCCATGAGGAGCTGAGAATGAGCCCAGCTCTCCCCCTGTATCCTCACATAACCTGGTACCACAGGAGATTGCTGTTATCAGCCTGCTCTGGGTGAGCTGGGCACCAGGTACAGGCCCTTTAAAGCCCATTATCCACAGGCAGCCTCCCATGAGCTCCAGACAGGGCATCAAAGAACCAACACAAATACCTCTGGAATATTTACTGGTATTCAAGTAAAGAAATGTTTTGATTCTCTTGTTATGTAAAAGGAGTAAAAGAAAAATGAACCACAAGCATTCCTGAAGTGCCATCCTAAAGACTGCTTGGAAGCGCATCCACACAGCTCTCACAGTCCTGGTGTTTCAAACCAACACTTCAAAAATGCAGCAAATACTGAAATAATAAAAAAACCAACCCAAATTTGTATCCCTTAAGCTCAGAGGAAGTCATACAGCAAAATAATCATGTATGGATGGCCATCAAATACCAGTTCACCTAAACCCCTCAAAACGAGTTGTTGGAGCCCAAAAGCCAACACACAGAGATGTGGCTTCTATTTTAGGCCCCAAACGACTCCAGAACCCCGGGGCCACAGCAAATGGTGATGATAAAAGGGAACAAGCAGCTGCCTGGCAGGGAGAGGAGGGAAGGGGAACAAGGAGCCTGCAGAAGATCATGGGCTGAAGACGAATTGTGGCCGAAAGGAGCAGCTTGGCTTTCAAGTGAAGTGTGAGAAGCCTCTCTCCTGGAGACAGCAGAGACAGCTCCCTCGCAAGGGACGGGCTAGAAGTGGAGTCACTGGGTTTGGCTGAGGAGCTCCTTGGTATTTTTACACAGGGGAAGCACAGGAGCTGTACCAAAGAGGAGGCTTCTGGCTGGCACAGGCAGGGCTCCTGCCTGGCAGGGATCTTATTCTAATGATCCCCCGTCAATTACTGACAGAGAGAATCCAACCAGCACCCTCTGTAGCTGGCCATGTAATTACTGGCTCTTCCCCAGGGAGGCTGACCCCCGTAACAGCGACGACTGGCTCACGGGGAGGATATTCACAGGGGGCACACATGGCACATGATCACAAGGAATTAAAGAGGTGCCCTGCTCCCCACCTCTGTGCCGATGTGAGCGAGGGCTCTGTGATGTGAGATTTAATCCGCGCCTGAGTTTGCTCCCTGTGAAGCTGCCGGGGTGTGACTGCATAACCCAGCCCAACGCTGGGCCCGAGGTTAATATGCAGCAACCCCTTCCACCTGTAATGGGAATCTTTCCACACTTCCTTGCCCGCTCTCATCTTCACTCCAGCCTGTGACTTCTGGATGTGAACACGCCATAATGAAACCATTTCAAAGCAGCAGCCATCAGACTGGTTTGCTTGCTTTTAAGCCCTACTCCCTTTAATTTCCCACTTTTGTTATCTCTTGTTTATTGATCTAAACTATCCATTACTGCTCCTAAAAGCAGCGCCCACTGGGAACTTGCCACCCTGGCTCTTTGTAGCTTCCTCACAGATGGACAAGCCAACCAAATGTCTTGAGGAATTGAAGACCTGATGGATTTGGGGAACAAACAACCCGCAGCAAGGCCCGGCGGCGTGTGCCGGACCCACTGCAGGAAATTAGCTGAAATCAAAGCCTGGTCGCCTCTGCACGTAAGAGTGGCCTGGATTTCGGAGCCTGGAGCAGCCTTTGCTGTGCAAAGAGCAAGGCAGCCTAATTGTCTGCTGCTGCCAGAATCCGATGGAAGGGGTGCTCCTGGAGCAGAGCTGCCATCACTGGAATAATGTATTCCCTCCTTGTGTGAAGGAATGAGCTGGGCTCTGCCCCACACCAGCATCTCCCCAGCTGGGAAATGGCCCCGCATGAACCCTTTCATTTTGGAAATTCCTTCTGCGGTCTGGCTTTGGCACAAGAGGCAGCAAATGCATCCCCCAGTTCCTAAATGGGAGATGTTTTGTAAATGTGCACACAGAACCGACAGAGCCATTTTATAGTGGCCACAGGGCTTGGCCTTTCCTCTCCTGCAGAAAACCGGAATCACAGGTGCTACGGAGATATTTGGATTTGGATAGAACATCCCCATGTCCCGAGCAGGAACCTGGAGGGGCAGGCAGAGCTGGAACACCCCTTACCTGGCTCTCTGCAGGCCAGTTCCCCCTGCTGTCCTTCCCTGCCGTTGGTCGGGATCGATGGCAGGCCCAGCGAGGATTCCTCACTCTGGACAGGTCCATCCCCATGCTCTCCTGGTAGGAGCATTCTCTCTTTCTGTGCCTGAGCATTCGAAACAGAAATAGCCACAGCTCCATTATCCTCCCCCACGATCGTTTTCCAACACACTTTCCGGCTAATCTGCACTCCCAGGGTAATCTGCTTTCAGGATGTTTCTGTTACGTGTTCCACTTCCAGGGTGTTCCTCTGGGGCTGGTTTTGGGACAGAAATATGGACTTGAGTCTGTAAAATCTACTCGGTGTTCTGCCCTAACTCTCTCACTGTTTAGTAAAACAATTGTTTAACAACACAGTGAGAGACTGAGGCACTTGCAGCTTATGGAATGCCGTTTTTGTTGATTTATTTAATTAATTGGCCATAACCTTTTGCATCAACTTAGAAAAACCATGAGTGTGCCGCCATTTATAAAATGCTCTGTGTGTTCAGCACCAAACCTCACTCTGCTTAAAAAAAAAAGGTAAAAATACATCATTCATGGTAAAAAGTCACAGAGAAAGACAAAGACAGAAGCCTTGTGATGGTTTGCACCAGAGCAAAGGGGTGAGCTCATTCCAATGCCTGACTGGAGTGAAGGGTGGGGACCTTACTAAGCCCCTTTTCCTGTGGGATGAAGCACTGGACACACTTCCTGAGATCCCAGGGCTGGTTAACCACAGTGTGCCCATCTTTGCCCCGAAAGCCACACCCCACCAGGGCACAGGGGCAGCAGTACAGAAGAATCTCCAATGCCCCTGATTTACCCACCTGGCCGCCCTGCTCCTCCCCTCCCGGAGCCAGCAGCTGCTCAAACATCTCTGCCACCCCCTCCGGGAGCTGAACCCCGTGCTGCTTCAGGAACAAGCCGTGGCGGCTCAGCAGAGTCCTCAGCGTGTCCGTGCCCCTGAGGAACAAACCAGCACCCTCAGTAGGACACCCCACCCACGCGTGCTGGGAAAAGCCACCACCTGTTTGGACCTTAATTCCCGCTTTTTCTTTTACAAATGGTCAAAGGGGAAGATGTAAGAAGCCACTTGTGAGTTTTGCAACTGTGGGGAAGATGGGCAGGGCTGACCATCATCATCATCATCATCATGACCTACCCTGTCCTGAGGCTCAGGATCCAAAGACACAGCCTTGGTCTCAGCACCTGGCCTCACTCACTCCCTGGGGCACAGCTGGGCACCCACTGCCCCAGGCTTGGCTTTTGCTCAGATAGAATAAAAAGGGAAAAGGAAAAAAAAAAAAAAAAACCAAAACAAGGTGTCTTTTAACATAGAAAATCTCAATCCTGCAATCCTTTTGTTTGCCAAAGCTGTTTGTTTTTCCTGTTGCTCCAGTGAAGTTTCAGAGGAGTGAATTCCAATTAACTCCACGAGTGTTTGTCCCTAAGAAACCATTCAGGAGACACAAGGAGCTGTTGGTGCTGGCAGGCGTATCAGGCTCGCAGGAGAGGCAGGTACTGCAGAGAGACCCTTCTGCAGCGCTCACAAGTGCCCCGATCCTGCC
The DNA here is from genome assembly GCA_013390045.1 of Picathartes gymnocephalus. Lineage (NCBI taxonomy): Eukaryota > Metazoa > Chordata > Aves > Passeriformes > Picathartidae > Picathartes > Picathartes gymnocephalus. Next base: position 52,007 of record WEKY01024128.1, read on the forward strand.
AGCACTTGAGCACTGCCGAGCCTGCAACGGGGAGGGAGGTCTAGACAGAAGCTAAGCAAGACAGAATGGAAATTGTTTTCATTCCTGGGTTAAACAGACCTGAGGAAAAAAAAAAAAAAGTAATTCTCACTTGTCCTTGTGGCATATGCACGGGGGGGGGAACAAAAAGCCCCTTTTGAATAACTGCACTTTGTTGTTTTTAAAGGCCACGTGTGTCTTCTGTCTCACACAAAATAATTTCCTTCTCAAAATTACATTTCCCGGGAATGACTGGCTGAGAGGTGTCTGGAGTTCCTGCAATTCCCTGCCTGCTAGAGGGGCCTGGGGACTGGATGGGCTGGGGGGACCCCAGGCCTGTGGGGCAGGAGCCACCACTGAGGAATGGGAGGGAAATAAATGAACTCCTGAAGGCTCCCACTGCGAGTGCCACGAGGCGCACGAGGCTCTGTTTACTGGCTGCCTCGGTGCCATGGGGGCAGAGGGAAGGGTGTTCCTCACCCCTGGTGGGCTCTGTGTGCCCCATACCTGCTGTGCTCCTCGTGCCCGGGGTTCTCCGGCTGGGACACGGCCCGGAGCTTCCGGAGCACCACGGCTTCCATCGCCTTGAAGTCACCCTGAGCCAGCCCGCCGGCCCCAGCACCAGCACTGCAACACAGAGCAGGAGGGAAAGCCCTGTGAACACAGCCCATCCCAGCCTGGAGACAGGACAAACAAACAGCCGTGGTGCTCTCTGACATGTGTGGGACAGGACAGGAACGTGCCAGGTGCAGCCTCCCGGGGAGAGGGAAGCTGTGCACATCCACCTTTCGGAGCCACCTCCAGTGGCAAGCTAGGGGGACAGGCCTGTTCCTAATTCCTGAGGAATCCTCCAACCATCAAGTGCTTACAAGAGTCTCAGTCTGTGCAGGCTGTGCATCGTTGTCAATAAAGTTACCAACAATCCCCGGTTCTGTACCTCGGGGCCCGAGGGCTGAGGAGGGACAGCAAGGCCTCCCTGCCACCTGAGTTCTGGTGATTCCCTTTGCTCTCTTACTGTATTTACTGTGTTTTTCTGGGTCACCCGGGCTGCACTCACTCACTCACCTGGGCAGCTCCGCCATCCCCGAGGGCTGGCCCTGGTACAGTGCCCGGTGCTGGGGGCTGCTCCTCTCCACCTGCTGCTCCAGGAGCTGCAGCGCATGGCAGAGCTCCGAGGGCTCGGCCAGCCTCCCGCCGGGCCTGCGGGGGGGACACACAGAGGGACACTGACCCGGCTGTGACACGGCTCCTCACCGCATTCCCATCGTGCCCACTGGGAAAACAAACAGCCTCGTTTGAGCTTTCCTAAGCAAACGGCAAAAAAAACACGTTCCTGAGCTCTGTAGGAAGAAGGGGGGGAAAAAATCACATGTGCAAAGAAACCATCCCAAAATCATGGAAATTACCCCTGTGCCGAGCGCTTTTAATTCCTTCACCTCCACAAGCGAAACAAATCTGGTGACCACCTACAGGTACGGGGACAGCCCTGGGACCTCAGAGGGGTTTTGATGAGGCTGCACCCCTATGATGATGCAAATGAGGACTTAACCACTGAAACAATGCCGCGGGCTAATCCCGGGACAGAGGTGTAAATGGCTATTCAGGTCCCCGGCTGCCGCTTTGTGGGGCACCCAGCCCAGGTCTCGGGCCAGCAAGGAACACCCCAGCTGGGGCAAAAGAGGGTTTTCTTTCTTTCTTTCCCCCGCATGCAGGAGCTGACATGTTTCCACAGTTTAACCCTGGCTTGCTGTGCCTCCAGGGAGAAGCTCTGTGCACAAAAACTTGCAGCATTTGCACGCTCGTGCTGAGCTCTGCCCAAAGCTGTCTGTGTTTTCCCCCCGAGTGTTGGGCAACAGTGAACAATTAAGTGGGGGCTGCTGTGCCTTTAGTCGAGTTTCCTAGACATTTAATAAGCAAAACAATGCCAGGGAGATCACATAGGCAGTTAAACAGTGCTTTCTCTTTTCCCCCAGCCTTACAAACCCTGTATTCCAGCGGCCGGCTCGTTTCCCATTGTTTTCCTCCCGCTGGGTGGTCCTTCCAGGGTGCCACTCGAGAGGGATACAATAATAAAAAGGGAAGGGGAAGGAAGGGACACCAACATAAAGAAAAACAAAATGTATGACAATCTGCAGCAGGCTACGGATCAGAGGTCAGCAAACAAGAGGTCCTTCTCTTTTACAGGTTGCTTCCTGGAAACAGTCTGATTAAGCTGACAGCTTGAATTATGTGTTACATTTTGTAATGCACAATCCATCTGTGCTAAGTCCTCCTCAATGCAGCTGAAGCAGCACAGGCATAAGCTCTGCCTTTTTCCACCCCCTCGGCTCAGGCCTTAAAATAGTCATCATCTTTCTGCACACTAATTCTCAGAGACCCTCTCCCCCCGCCTCCTGCCCCCCGGGTTTAAGCCCTCAAAGAAAGGGCTGGGTGCTGCAGGGAATGGTAAGAGGGCACGGAGCCTTTCCCCTCCATCAGCAGCTCCGGGGGAGGGGACACCAGGAGCCTCCACAGGCCCAGCGAGCCCCCGGGGGCCCGGGTGCTGCTGACAGGAAAGCCATCACAGGCTGTTCCCGTGGTGGGGGAAGGCAGGAGAGAGGCCTCTGATCCACATCCCGACCTGCAGCCACTGGAAACGGTACTGCCCAACAACCATCAGCTCTAATAACTGGGGCAGCAAAGCTGCAGCGCCCTGCTGTGACCTGCAACAAGACTCAAACCTTCTGCTCAATCACCTTTCCCAGCAACATCTCCCTTCCTCGGCTGCCAACACTTCTCTGTAGCAAAAAAACCCCAAACTCCATAAAAAACACAGGCTGGCACCTCTGCAGTAAGACAGGAGCGGCATTTGCTCCAAAGATGAAAACTTGTGGCTCCCTGCCACACAGCACGGACTGGTTTTGCCTCTGGAGTCAGCCATGGTCTCTGCTCCTTTCAACACCATCCCTTGTACCCGTTTCAGATAATTCACCAAAGGTGTATGAACAGTGCTTCCTTCTGATGCCACAGTGACACCGCTGCAGTGGGAGAGTCCAAGCTACAGCTATTTCAACTTATGGCAACAAATGAGATTTGGGAAATCTCATCGCATTTCTTCAGCCACCACAGAGAAAACCACCGGGGCTGGAGGGACATGGCGTGTTGTGAATCCGTGGTGCGACAGAGCAAAGGAAGCTGCATTCCCACAGTTTGTGCAACTTATACAACTGAAATTTGTGTGCTATTGCAAGCTTTTCCACGAGATTCTTGGCTCATTAATTTTGCAAGGCTCAGGTGTGCACGCTGCATTCCAGTTGCCTTGGAAAGCCCACCTGGCTGCGGGCACAACAAGGGAACGGCTGCTCCGCTCCACTCCACTCCTGCCGGCAGATCTGGCTTTTCATTTTCAGGTAAAGCAAATTAAAATCGGTATCTTTTCTGCAGCACCAGCAAGCAGCAGCGATCCCACTTGCCCGGCCTTGAGAAGCGGAGGCATTCAGCTGGGCACAATGGGAGGAGAGCCGCGGTCCCAGCCGTGCCCCGGGGACAATGCAGGCGCTCAAACCTTGCGTGTGTAATTTCCCCGGGCCTCGAGAGCTGCTCGGCGTCTCGTCAGGCAAGGAGGCCTCGCGGGGAGGGAACACAAGGTTAAACCGCGCCGGCACTCGGTGCTCTGCCTGCTCTGCTGTGATTAACAGGTGGGATACAAAGGGAGAACCGGGGGGAAAGCTATTTACATGTAAATCAGATGATGTTTCCATAGCGAGCAGCAGCCCGATGCAAATGGGAAGGGATGAAGTTGCACAAGTGTCTGCTGATGGCCCCCAGTTCCTGCTCAGGTGTGACACCCAAAGAAGCACTGACAGCAGCACCACAAGGCGCCCGGGAACCGTGGGAGAACAGACATTAACCAGATTTAAACACTCAAACAGCCAAGATGGGAAAACCCAACCAACTGGCAAAAGAGAACTCCTTCTGCAGGAGCAGTTGCTCTCCAGGGGTAAAAGCGCTCTTTCCTTTGCACGATGTCCCACTACAGACCTGCCAGCCCTCTTGGGTGACCTGGGCCAGCCCTGAGGACCATCTCACCGTGGGCACTGCCCTGACAGGACAGGGATGCACTTCCCTGTCTCATGAGGGCGTTGCGGGGCCGAAAATCCAGCCGGGATGGATTTGCAGCCCCTGCTCTGGAGCTGCACTTGCTGGCCACAAAATCCTGCCACTGCCACACGGCCCTGTGTCTGCAGCACACTGTCCTCGTCCTCTCTTACTCTATTTCCAAACAAAATGCTCGAACAGTTCAACCCCTGGAAGTTTTACCAAGTAGAGTGACCGCAGTAAGATTTGTGTACATTTAGAGAACATCACCTGCATTTTAGCAACAAAGCCTTCACTTGCCAGCTGTGACCCCAGTGAGGTGCCCCTGAACCCCCAGCAAAGGTACAAGGTACTAAAGGACAGGGGAGAACTTTGTGTGAGTTTTGGTGCCCCGACCAGCCCAGCTGACCCAGGAAGCAGGGAGGTGGTACCTGAGTGGTGCTGAGCTGTCCAAGGGCTCCTCCTGGGCTGTGGGAGGGCTCGGTGGGGGCAGCAGGGAGCCCTTGGGAGCCCGGGCATCCCTGCCCTGCTCCTGCCGCGTCCCCTCCTCAGCTCCGGCAGGGACCGGGAGCTCAGCACTGCTCCCCTCCCCGCTACTCCCCCAGCTGCTCAGGACAGGCTCTGATCCTGCAATAACAATAAAAAATAGTGAATCAAAGATATAAAACCAGTAATTATTCTTCTCAAAACACTGGCAGGACCATGGAGTAGATCACAGTGTAGGGACTGAAACCAAGCACGGCTTGTTCACCCTGTGTGAGGAAGCATCCACCCACCCATCCATCCATCCATCCATCCATCCATCCATCCATCCATCCATCCCCCTGCTCCCCTTGTCTGTGGGCTTCCCTGTCCTTCCACGCTCCTCTCACAAGGGGGAGCCCAGGGAGGCTGCAGCCTTTGGGGTTTGGGAACAAACCTGGCATTCCTCAAAAACCACCCTGGCACAGACACCAGCTACCTGACCAAATCAGCCCTGCAGGAATCAATCAGCTCTTGTGCACCAGCTGTGAGGGAGAATGGAATCAGTCTGAACCAGAAGTGACTCCTCTGGAGAAGCAGGCTCACATTAAACCTCCCCAGATGAGGCTCAGACTGTGCCAGGGCCCCCGTGGGCACAGCACTGAGGAATTCTTCCCTCACAGTGCCCCGGACTAGGATCTGCCCCCAGCAGGCCCTTCCCTGTCCAGGTGAGCGGCCTGGGAGGAAACAGAGTCGAAAGGAAGAAAGAAACAAAGAGAGAAAAAAGGAGCAAGAGCCACCACACTCCAAGCCCAGTGCCAGAGGTGCAGGAGAAGCAGCAGCCACGGGCACGGCTCAGGCTGGGGCAGAGGCAGACAGGGCCACATCCCACTGTCCCACATCCCACTGCCATACCTGGAACACTTCCCCGCCGCTGTCCCGGCCTCGGGAGGGCTGCTTTGGCACCAGAAGCTGAGGTGAGCTGCTCAGAGCCTTCCTGACTGGCAGCCAGGTGCCCGTGTCCCGCTGCTGCCTCCTCACTCTCCCCAGCAGCGCTCTCGGCCTCAGCACCGAGCTCCTCCGGGGATGGGGAGCATGGAGGGGGGTCCTGCTGGGAGCCCAAACTCCCTGGGGCTGAGGCAGTTGATGTGGGACAGGCTGCTGCCGGATGGCCTAGTTCTCCTGGCAAGGCTGTACTGGTGCCAATTCCCGCCTGTCCTCCGGCCTGCAGCACCTGAAACACACAGTGGGACATGGCTGAAGGAGACAACCAGGAGACAAGCAGTGCGTGGCACATGGAGCTTCTCGAGGGTGGCACGCTGGGCTCTGAGGAGTAAAGTGTCACAGAACTCAGGAGTTTGCTGTGGCACTAATGTTACACAACCCCTGGCACACATTCCGTGCATCCCAGTGTGAAACGAGGGCCCAGGCCTCCATGGGAGCTCCACGAGACCAAACACCCAGTGGCAGAAGCTGCCTGCACCCCCAGCCTGGCCAACGGGGACCCAAGGACTCAAACCCATCTAAAAGGTGACTGGATTTTACAAAGAGTCAAACCGTTGGGATTAGGAACCTACACAGGTTTGGAGACCCTGGACCGAAGCACAACATTTAGAGCTGCCCACAGAGCCCAGAGGGACCATCGTACTCCATGTGTGAATCACTCAGCAGATCCAGCTTCCCTCACATCACAGAACGAGGCAAAACTCAGCTTCACTGCCTCCCTCCTGCTGTTCCCATGGCAGTGACGTCACCTTCCCCACCAGGTGACGTGGGACACGGAGCGGACACGTTTTAAATGGCACTTTCCTCCAAGGACTGTTGAACTTGCACAAAGCCAGCTCCAGGAGTACAACCACTCTGCTGCTGAATCCCTGTGTTTTAACACTTGCCTCTTTTCCTTTGCAAACCTACTCAATCAGGACAATTTAGGAGGAGTGGCCACTGCCACCACGACTGCTGCAGGGTCACGGCCAGTTTATGCAAAGCCAAAATTAGCCATCCTAGTGCCATTGTTCACACTGAGCAGGGCTTCCTCTCCAGCCCCAAATCCCAGCAGCACAATTTACAGTCACCTCCACACCTCTCCCCTCTCTTTCACTGCCTGACCTCTTCCTCCCACACCAAGTCAGCTGCCAAGCCCAGCTGAAAGGAAACAAAGGCATCTTGTCTGCTCTATGACCAAGGTTCCTTAAAAAAGCTCAAATTCCATGTAACAAGGAGCAGAACAAAAAAGCCATGAAGTCATTTCAAGCAGTAGTTAAGGTTTGCCACTCAGATCAAGTTCACAGCTTTTTCCATCAGCACTGCTCTCAGGTTCCTCCTAATTACTTCTCGGGTGTAGGATTTGGTGCTTTCAATCCCCTCCTGCCAGCCCTGCATGGCTCTGGCAGCTCCTGGGTGCAGTGTTCCATTCAAACAGGCACAGGCACGGCACACACCATCCCTTTTCCAGGGAAGGGGCTCTGCCACCCACGGGGGTTCCTGGGATGTTCCAGCATGCCCGAGTCCAAAATCTTCTGAAGGCTCCAAGGAAGAGCTTCCCAGCACAGAGGATCCAGGAGCCTGTGCTGTACAGCTCTGCCAGCTGGGAAGGAGCTCTTCAGTGTGGGACTTCTGAGCTTAAGGACTCCCCTGGACACTTGGAGCCCAAAAGGGGCACGCAGCCCATGGCTCAGGAACGTGCCAGACATTCCTGAGTGTGTTTGAGCACTGGGATGCTGCCCATCTGTAGAAGGCCGGTTCTGGGATTGTCCTCCTGGGTCCACAAGGCCCAGAGATGGCCCCCTCAAGATGTCACTGAGGGGGCCATCACACAGTCACTGCACCCCAACCGGCCTGAAGGAAGCCATCCCAACCCCGGAGCTGGGAAATAAAACCAGTTCCACACGCTGCATCCTGGACGTCCCACGTGCTCACTGCACACTCTCTCTGGGACTGACTCGGTGCCGCATCACCGAGAACAAACTCCTGTGTTTTGGACAGAAGAACTAGCACATTTGAAATGAGAAAAAAAACCCAAAAACCAAAAAAACAGAATTAAGAGCTGAAACACAGCCCAGGGACATGGCAAAACATGCACAACGTAGCTGAAGTTACCTCTGTGTTTTAGGAAGGAGATGAGGAGGAGGAGGAGGAGGAGGAAGAGGACAGGGGATAAAGGAGTCCACAATCCACTCAATTATTATACACAAAATGACATTTTTGGGTACACACCACACTCTCGTAGTGCCCAAAACCTGCCCACAGGTTTTAAACCCCCCAAGTCACACCACAAGTCTTTGATGCTCTAGTACTGATGTCAACTTTTCCATGGGCTGGAAGTCCCATCTCCCACACTGCCTGCCCTAATTGGACAGCTCCCATTCCAAAATAAACTCACCTTTCCCCTCAGCACCTCCCAATTCAAACCACAATTTGCACCCTGCCACAGGCCTGCCTATATAGGTCAAGGCTGCTCGGGTTCACTGCTTTGTATATTACAGTTTAAAGCATGCTCTAAATTCAAGGTTTTTAACTTTTTAATCTATGGGGAAAACTTCCTATAAACTCAGATTAACAACTGCTAATGCACTGAAGAAAGGAAACCAAAAACCTTCCTCCTACTATAAAAACAAAATAGTGTGGCCTCTGTTTCTTTTCTGATAAGAGTCTTAAATACCAAACATTTAACTGCATAATAACATTCCCTGGCAGCCAGCAGCCTGCTTAGCAGATACATAAAGCAGGTAAAAGGGGAAAAAGTTAATTTCTTGGCTGAATGATTCCATCGGTAGCTATAGGGCAAACTAGAAAGTCTTTTTAGTAAAGTAGCAGTTGATTCTTCTATCAATCTGCAGCACACACACTCTTCCAAGGAATGCATTAAATATGAAAATCATATCCCGTTATCATCTGTTCCCAGCTTTCAGCCCAGTAAGCTTTCCTTAATGAATGCTGTAGCCTGAGGGACGCTCCTCGCAGTAATGGAGTGATGCTCCCGTGCTGCCTATTGCAGCACTGCCTGGCTGAGGGGCTTCCACACAGTCACAAGTGACTACTCTTGCCAGCATGCTCCAAGTTATTACAAGACGTTTTTAGACATTTCATCTAAAAGAGCTTTGCTGCTTTTAGTGGGGAAAACAGCTTTGGTCTTGAACTGTATCATTTATATGGAGATAGGAGGAGGGATTAGGAGCCTGCATTACTGCAGATATATGGCAGCAGATATTTAAGTATTCCTTGTCAGTCTTTTTGTCTGTTCCTCAGATACGCAATCTCCTTCTGCTCCCTCTGAGGAAAGGTCACAACACAGGGAATTACAAACACAGCGCACGGCTCCTCGGCTGCAGTCCTGCAAATATCCCTCATTAGGAACATCTCCTCCTCAGCCACGGCCATCTCCACGCCATCCAGAGCAGGAATTATGAAAGCCAACAAGACGTGCGTAAACAGTTGGAGGGTTTTTTTTTTTTAATTCCGGCTCTCTGGATGAAACAACTGCGCTTTTTACCCAGGTGATTCTCCTTCTCCCGGGTGCCACACACAATTTCACACTGCACGTGCCAGCACCGCAATCCCCGCAGAAAGGCTGCGCGGCAGCTCCAAGGAGAGCACGGGAATAAAGCCCATTTCCCCCCCCCCGCCACCATTACCTGCTCGCTGGATCCTTCCTCCTTGTCACCTCCTGCTGACAAGCTGCCCTCTTGAAGGGATAACAGGTTTTTAATTTCCCTTCCGTACCATTCCTAAATGGGAACAAATCCGTCACACAAAACTGGAGGCCGAACGACCTCCCCCCTTTCCCCGACCCATTTTGCACTTGGCAAAACGTGCACCTTGAAATGCAAAGTCCCCACACAGCCTGTTTAACTCAGACCATATTTAAAAGCAGGGAATCTCATTTTCTCCTCATTTTTCCGCTCCCCTGCCCAAGCAGCGTGGCCTGTACACAACCTGCTGCAGGGCTTTCATACACACATTTATTCACCCCCATCATTTAGAACCCTACGGAACAGCAGGGACTTGTTGACTCCTATTTACTGCACCCCAACCGGCATCTGTGACACCCAAACACTGCTGCTGCTGCTGCCTCCAGACAATGACTCGGCTGCTTTGGGATGAAACGAGCCTCACAAAGTGTTTTTCTGCCCCATCTTACAGCTGGTTGTGATGAACAATCCCTGGCAGGCGTTCCAGGGAGCAGCCTGGCAGGGAAAGCTCCGTGCCGGCCGCTCCCAACCCGGCTCACCGCACTCCGGGGTTTAACGGAGCGGCGCGGGCAGCACCTGCAATTAATCCTGCAGGCTGCTAATTGCAGCCCCCGGCAGCACACCGGGGCTGGAAGCACTGCAGGGGCTGTGCTGCAGCAGGGAGCAGGCGTGGGAGTGAATCCCTTACGCAATTAACTTGCCTGCCTCTGCCCTTCACTCCGGCTCCCAGGTAGGAGCCGCTCGGGAAACTGGGAACATGGAATTTCAGGGAACAAAACCCAAATTTCAGGGAACAAAATCCCACCACGTGAGGAGCTGAGATGCTCAAAAGAAGCTCAAATGTAACTCCTGGATTTTGCTGAAAGCTGAAGTGAATTTATTTCTTCTCCTAAAAATTACTGGCCAAACGCAGGGAGCAAAAAGTGCGTCTTTCGGAAACAAAAGGAGTTTTGTGAGCTACAGCCACGTAATAAATGTGCAGAGAGTTGTGATAAAGCACTCCTAAAGGGCATTCTCTATGGAAAAAAAGGAGAGAAAACAGCAATAATTTCTTTCTGTGTACTCCCATGATAGATTAAATGATTGCATGCTCCATAACTCTCCTGCTTTCCATAACTAACACGGAGGAAATGTCATTTGTTCAGCAGCTACGAAAAGTAACTCGGCAAAGATAAAATGGATGGCACAGGAACATCAAAATGGAAGGACTGAACAACAAGCCCACATGCAGCTCAACCTGTGGCACTGGGACTGGGACTCACAGCAGGTGTCAGAACCACCAGCCCTGACACTGGGCAGACTGCTGAGCTGAGGGGGAAAAACCCCTCCAAAAGAGCAGGGGAAAGCTGGCACCACAGCACAGCCCCCCGTCCTGCTCTGCTTCAAATAACAACTAAAAATCAGAGGCAGGGAATCACACACCTCAGGGACAGGCTCTCAACTCTGGGCTACCGCACTGCAGCCAGGAAAAGATGTCCTGGGAATGTCACCAGATTCGACAGGTGCTACCTGGGCTATTGCTGTGGGGGGAATAAACACAGCCAAATGTTTCTGAAGAGTGCCACTGCCCTTAGAAAGCAGGAACGGACTCGCTTCCCTCCCCCAAAAACCTGGCTCCAGGCAACAGTGGATAAGTACATGTCACAGTTCCGTTTTTAAAAATCTGGAGTCATCACTTTGCAACATCCCAAACTGAACTTTGGGGAACAGCATGACAACATAATGATAACAACAATAATAATACGATTCAAGAAACCCCGAGGGCTTGGCTTTTTCTTACATTTTGGGTGCTTCAGACCTCTTTTTCTACAGCCTGAAATACAGCCCCGGACCGAGTTTGCTCCCAGCTCTAGGACATACCAAGAGATTCCTGCACACCAACAGCAAACACCCCACGATCAAGTCTTATAGAAAGTTACTTCCATCCTGCGGATGCTGTCCCAGCCCGAGGTGTCCATGTGGGCCTGGAGCTGCAGGAATTCCCGGTGCAGGGCGCGGTTCCGGCGCAGGGCCAGCTGCTGCCGTGCCCACACTGCTGCCAGCTGCCTCTGCAGCTTCAGCTGCTTCAGCCTCGTTCTGCAGGGCAAAGAACAGGCTCTTACAGGTGTGAAAATAAACCCAAAGCACCCATTGAGATCACTCTGCATCAGACACACACATAGCAACACTGAGGGGGAGCTGCCCCACACCCCAAAAAGGAGGAGACTCGCTCTTCTGCACACCCATATTTATATAAATATCTACGTGCCTCTTCCCTGCAGATTGACACGGGGGCTTTGCTGCTCCAGAGGGTAAATACATTAAAGATCTCCTGTAACTGTGTTTTAAATGGATTATGTGCTAGTCATTCCTATCCCATTAAATCAAAGTGAGAACTGTAGCAGAGGGACGTGTTCTGAAAGTCACCCAAGCGGGAACGCCGAGGTTTTTCCCAGCTCCCTAAATCCGTGGTGCCACCAAGAGGGGCACTGGAAATCCATCTGACACAGTTCTCTCTCCCACCTACAAACCACATTCCCTTCCAGCCAGACCTCTTTCCCTACGTGCCTCCGGGGCAGCCACACGGCACTGATGCCAACACAGGGAAATGGGCACCCAGAGATGCCCCTGGCTCACAGCTCCACTCCAGCCAGGAGGGAAACTGCCACCCAAAGCCCCCAAAAGAAGAGTTTACAGTTCGAGTAAACCAAATCCAATAAAACCAAGAAACAAAGATGCTGTCCACACATTTTCTTTTTAATTTGGATCTGCACTTTCTGCCCCTTCCAGAAGAGGGGCTCCTACAGCACCCAGCCCTCAGTACCTGGAGCTTTATAGAAAACCTCTGAAAAAGGAATGGAACACTGGATGACACTTCTCAGTCCTCTTTGGCTGTTGGGACTTTTGGTTTGTTTAAGGTTTGGGTTTGTTGGGGTTTTTTTTGTACAGACTGTCCATGCAATTTACATTAAATAGACGCTGCAGAAAGAATCCAAAAAGCAGGACCAGAACCTGGAATATCCGCTAGGGCTTCTTACGGGTCTTTCTAAGACCCTGGGATTCTCCAGTGTGGACTAAGCTGTGGTGATTTTGGAAAGATAGGATAACGCCAACCTGCATGTTGGTTATTCCCAAGATTTTAGTATCCACAGAATGAGGCCTTTACGTTACTGCTGCAGTTATTTCATCAATAACTTGAAGAAATTAATTTTGCATTACACTTAACGTATGAATTTAAATGTATTGTTACTGAAAAAGCTTCAAGACAACATTCTAAAGGCATTCTGAGATAACAAAACCTCTGTTAACTAAAATAAAGTAACCCCCAAGAAGCTTTCAAACAGGCTTACAGGTATGGATCAGCCATTGTGTATTCCATCCGCTGCCTTCCCAATTCCAGCCTTTTGGCTTCACTGGAAGAAAACAAACAACATATAAAAAGTGAGATAAAAATGTTTCCCCATCTGAGGTCTCCAAATGCCACAACTAAGGGGTTTTGCAGAGAGCTCAGCTTTGCTGGGAGTTACAGCCCCATCTGCCAGCCCAGCTCAGCACTAAGCAGGACAACCCCAAGCTTTCACCCCTCTCTTTGTTCCTCACTGGAATGGGGTTGCTGGAAAGGGAAGAGATGCCTGAACATCCACCCGGGACCCACCAAAACAGCCAGGGACCCCAGACGGCCCAGGAAGGGCTCGGAACGCCACGATGAGCAGCCCCCAAGCCCATCCCTTCCTTCCTTCCCCCACAACCCCACTGCAGACCCCTTTCCATGCAAGAAACACTCGGCTGGAGCTGTTCCCAGGACAGCTCCCCAGAACCTGCCACAGGGATGGATTAGAACACACTTCCAAAACCCCTTGCAGCTCACGGACCCACACATGCCAGCCGAGCATTTTATGTAGGAACTGAACTTAAAACCAAGCTCATATTTCCCACTGACCATCCAAGCCACGTCTAGAGGCAGGTGGGCAAGGCCAAGTTCCTCCTCAGGAATAGCACCAGGCTGTCATTAGGCAGGAATGTGTGGGAGTGAAGGGGACACCACACACCGCAACACATCTGGGCACACTTCTCCCTGCACACACACACAGACATAGAGACACCTCCTCCCAGCTTCCCTGCAGGGAAGGGAGCCAGGGAAACCCCTTCCTGCAGCTCCTCCTGGGTTTGAGCCATGTGATCCTGCCAGCGCCCGGAGCGGGATTAGCCTTTCGTGTCATGCGCACAATTCAACAGCCACGCTTCATCGGGGACCTCACCCCTTCAATTCCCTCTTATACGACGGGCAGCCGAGCCAACGCAGATTTCAGGATCTTGTTTCTTACGCTTCTCCGAGTAGTTTTCCTGCCTCGCAAGGGATGAAGAGGCCGCTGGATGTGAACAGCCCTGACTCGCATTTGGCACTCCCCCACCCTGCCGGCAGCACAGCGCACTCCTCAGCTCCCCAGAGCCCATTCCCTCCCCAGCAGCCAGGTTTTCCCCGCTGGGCAGGCTGCAGCAGGCGGACAGGAACGCCCAGGGAAGGTCTCCTGGAGCAGGACAAACGCCGCCGAGGCCGCAGTGCCCCGAGCTGGACAAAGGACCCGCACCGGGAAATACACCCCGGCCAGCAGAGCCGGGAGGTGATTCCAGCTCGGGTTCCGTGTCTGCCCATGGAACGTGAGCTGAACCCCTCTGCTGGCCGGATCGGCAGCGCCTCCGGGACCGGGATATCGAGGGGAAACAGAGAACGGCGACCCGTGAGAACAAGGCGGGGAAAGGATCCCCCCAAAACCGCCCCGCGGGGGGACCCGGCTCACCTGGCGCGGGGCCGCGGGGTGTCCGTCCCGGGGTGCCGGTCCCAGTGGCCCTGATCCCGGTGCCGATCCTGATCCCGATCCCGGTTCCGTTCCCAGTGCTGATCCCGGTGCCGTTCCCGGTTCCCGTTCCCGATGCCGGTTCCCGGTCCCCGAGCCGTTCCCGGTTCCCGCTTCCCGATCCCGGTGCCGATCCCGGTTCCCAATCCCTGTTCCCGACCCCGGTTCCCGACCCCGGTTCCCGGTGCCGTTCCCGGTGGCCCCGCACGGTTTCCGCCGGTGCCCACGTGCAGCTCCCGGCGTGCCCCGCGCCGGACCCCGGAAGTGCCGCCCCGCGTTGCCATGGGGACGGGCGGGCGCGGCCTGCGCCGCCCAGAGGCGCTCTGGAAGCCTTTAATGCGTTTTTATTTTATTTTTGTCGTTACCCCATCTCTCTGTACCGCATTGTTACCGGGGGTGATGCTGTTCGCCCAGATGAGCCCCCCGGGCTTGGTGCTGGAGGGCACCTGAGGCGAGGCAGGATCCATGTCCCTGGAAATGGGGGAAATTTGCAAAGTGCCAATCCAAAAAAATAACTGGGAGCTGCTGAACAGTTACAGTTGGTTTTGCCAAGTTTATTGTACACTATGGTTCTCAAGAACTGGTTCCTCGTCCTCTGGAGTGCCACTGTGTCCCTCCAGTGCTGTCACCTCTCCAAAATTCATATGGGAGAAGCCACAATCACCTCCAGCCCTGCATTCACATCTCCAGCTGCAGAATGAAAACAGAACGCCCGCCTTTCATTTCCAGATAAAAACTTCTATCCCTTTGAAAGGACGCTGCCAAGTGAGTGCTTAAATTCCAGGGCCCCAATAAAATCTGAATACCACAGCAGTAATTGAAATGAAGGAGAAGCCATACATCAATAGACAAAATTGCAGAGAGCAATGAAATGCTTCAGCATAATTAGGACGGCAATCAGTGTACAATTAGTGCAAGATCATCACAGTAATTACCTTTCGTTGGAACTTCTGGCCAAGAACTGACACATGAAAGCTCAGCTGGAGCTGGAGGCTCTGGCTGGGGACATGCCCTGAACTTTGGGGGATCAGGAGCTTTTGGGGTTCCTAGGCTGGGTTTGGTGATTCAGCAGCCTTCCTGGTGTGTCCAACACCTGCAGCCGCCAGCTCAGCCCCACGGATTTAAACGCCATGTAAAAAGCTCTGTGGAGTGGATGTAGTGGCACCTGGCTGTCCCCAAATTATCCTGGCTCAGACCCTGTGTGTCTGTCTAAATATCCAGCACACAACAAAGTGTGGAGGGCTTTGGCTCGAGTGGGGGCTTTCTCACTCCAGGAATGCCCAGCAGAGGATTTGGGAGACTTTTAGTACTGAATTCCCATAAAATGCGCTCGTCGTGAAGGCTGTTCTCCCTCCTTCTTCTGTGTACTGAAAGCAAAGGTGTGTTTGGGAGATCTCCCTCACGCTTCCACAAGAGCCCACAGGTGAAATCTGGGCCTGCTTTTGGAAATGTTTGTGCTTGCTAAAAGAACACCTAAAACCATATGAAACTCCCAAGCACTTCCAGCACTGTCTAAAATCCGGAGCCCACTGGAAGCCTTATATCCCAAACCGCAATTTTAGGGTTTGGTGGAAAGGGGTTTATGGTCCCTGACCCACTGGGCTGCACTTTGTCTCCCAGGCAGCCCTGGGAGTGTTTTTTACACTGTGGACCTCGGGCTGGGGCTTGAGGGTGTTGAACTGCAGGCAGGGCTCAAAATCCTACTATTTATTTAACAAAAAATAAGGAGCCTTAGCCTGGTTCCCCCGGTGTATTTCCCACTTTGTTCAGTGTCTCGGTGCTCACCGCAGCCCCCTGGCTCATAATTGTCTCAAGAATAATCTCCATCCTCCCATCCCTGATAAGGAATGTGGTCCCTTCTCTGAAAGCCTACAAAGAGGAGTGTTTTGTTTGTGCTCTCCCCGCAGTACTTCACACTTCTTTTGGATTGTTTTAATTTAATTTTGATGTAATCTGATAAGAGCTGTAAAACTGTCAAAGGAAGCCGCCTCCTTCTGTCACATTAAACACACTTTGAGGGAAATGGTGGCTTTGTCCCCAGTAGCTGCCAAACCAAAGCATCTCTTGATTCCAGCGCAGGGATTGATGTGCTCTAATCTGAACAGCTTTACTCATTTTTTCATGGAGGGAGGCAGCCACGTGTCCTTCAGCATCCCGCTTTCCTTTGGGATGTAACCCTATCCCAAAAGTTGTGGGGTTGGCCTCACAGAGCTTTCCTTTTTCTCAGTTAGACACGTAACACAGGCCCTGGGAGCTGTGTGAAAACATACAGAGAATTTACATCATGCCCCATACGAGTCCTTTCCCTTAATGACTCAAGTCCCAAATGCAGAGCACTAATAACACACCAGGAACCAGAGAGCAGTAACAGCAGTGAGCGAGCTCAGCAGAGCACTGGTGAGGATCCATTTCCTGTCAGTGGCAACGCCTGGAAACAGTAATTAACGCGTTGAATTTAATGTTCACATTTTAATACATTTAAATGTAATAAAACACTTTTATTAAGCAGTGCAGTTCCTCGAAACCTGTTATTACTCGTGTCTGATGCACAGGCAGCGCCACACCACGTCTGGCCTCAGATCTGCTGCCTCGGGGCAGGTGACAAGAGTTCCTCCAGCAGGAGCCTGGAACGCAGGACCCAACGGCCGAGTACACAAAAACCTGGAGACCGCAGCAGTTAAAAGCACGTCACGTTTATTAAAAATCTAAGGGCCTTAGCCAAAGCCTGGTGACATAATTGGAGAGCCCCTAGGCATGTCACTGTCTGTGGATTCTCAATTAATCCTGGAGAATTGAGATATAAGCACATACCATGGATTTTAATGAGGCCCAGAAAAAACACGGCACAGGGAAGGGCCTGGTTTAGAGACCATTTTCCAGGAAGCTCCCTCCTCCTCCAGCCATCTCCAGGTGCTTTTCCAATGTCCTGTGCAGCACAGGAGGCTCCACGAGTGGAAGGGAGCAGGTGTGGCCCGACTGAGGCTGTTCCAAGGCCAAGCATCTAGAGAGGGTGTCAGGGAGATTTCAGATCTCAGTCGCTCCTGTGACCAGGCCGTAAGCACGAGGAGTCTCCATTCAAGTGTCTGCTGCTGTCTGAAGAGGAAAGAGGAGATTGACAGTGTTGAGTTTCCCCGTCCCTGGAGAAATGAGCACAGAATTTAGGCTTTCTGAGATGTGAGCCCAGAGGCTGAATTCGAACCAGACCACTCACAGCCAAAGGGCTCAGCTCTCGTTTTCCCTGAAAGCATCTACACCTCACACTCAGGAGCGCCCTGTGCCACGGCTCCTTCAACTTCTGTTCCTCAAGCTGAACCAGCTGTGGGGTATTTCTGCTCAGGAAAGGGTGTTTTGGCTCATTCTGGAATATGTCCCTCAGGCCTGCAGTGACCAGGCAGCAAGTGGGAGAAATGGCTCACAACACACAGCCAAGCTCAGCACCACCAGTGCCCGCTGGGGTCCCACTTAGCAGCAGCCTGACCCGAGGTGACAGAGCCTGGCACAAGGCACAGCCTGCCAGAGGCACCACGAGCTCCCCTCCTCACAGATGTGGGATGGGGAACGTCCCTCCAGGGGCTCTCAGGACTCCCCGTGCCTGACTGTCCCAAAGCCAGCTCTGTGCTGCAGCCAGGGAAAGGGGACACTGCACCCACACCTGCTCCCAGCACACAGTGTCCTACCTCTCCTTGGGCGTGCCGTCCCCTGCCCACGACCAAGCCGTGTTTTTGCCAGGATCCTCTTTCAGGAGAACAGCACCTTTAGGCTGTTCCCTCTGCAGATCAAGCCGGTGGGGCCATGGCTTGGCCAGGCCACTCCATCCTGCTTGATTTCAGTGCTTGCTGCTGCTGCTGCTGCTGCTTTAAAGGACACAGATCTATCAGGCTCCCAAATGACTGGATTGATCTCATGTACAGACTGAAAGACTGAAAGACTGAAAAAGTTTCGCTTCTACAAGTAATGAAAAATTAAAGGGAGAATATAAAATGACTGAGGAATTCCTTCAACTGAGTGAGACGTTTTCCTGTCAGCCCCACAGTTCACAGCGGTCAGTTCTGAAGAGCTGCTGCCTGCATTGACAGGGATGAGGCGTTTGGACAAGGTGAAAAGCCTTCAGGATCCCAACGCCGGGCTCAAAGGGATGTGTCTGGCCCATTGTCTGGTTTGATTAATGAAGCCTTTGCATAGTGAGATAATGCCATGTTTGCCGTGCCGGGGATGCTGCTGCGCAGCACAAATATCACAACTACGAGGAATATTCAATAGGATAACAACAGCAGCGAGCCCATCTATGTATGACTGGATTCCACCCAAAACCGCCTCAAATGATATTTGTTTATTTCCTAATTGTCAGCCACTTCGATGCACTCGTCCTCAGGTTCAACAAGTGCTCCAGGCTCCAAGGGTTTGAAACAAAAGGAGGCACTTGGGCGAGCCGGGGAACCGGGATCTGGCAGCACGGGCAGTGGGGTGCAGCTCTTGGGACAGACACACGGGGTCCTGGAGGATCCCTCACGGCCCCCTCACAGCCCAGCACTCAAACCCTGCCCAGCACATCCATGTCTCAGCAGGAACACCTGTGGGTCAGCAGCGACTCTGGGAAATAGAAGGGAGCAGATCGGCAAACGGGCCACACAGGAGCAGAGCGAGCACAGAGCCCCCAGCTCCTGCCTGGGCACGGCTTGGCTGCTGCCTGTGTTCCACTCTCACTTCTGCCAGAGCTCTGCAGATGAATGCTCGAACCTGGGAGTGCTGGGGAAGCTGGCTTGCCTTTGAGGAAGTGCTGCCTGCACACCTGGCCCAGGTCTATTCTGGGGCAACTCCTGCACTCTGCCTCTCCCAGTCCTCCAGTGCTGTGAAATACCCTGAGCAGACGGTATTTTTCACTTCCCACCCCAAACCACCGGCCTGGTTTGCTATGACTGATTAGGCATTTTCCCCCTGTCCTGTGCAGAGGATTGTTCTGGTGGTGAATGAAAGGCTCCACACATACAAACCGTTCATTTGTTTGTAAAAAGCAGGAGAACAAGCACAGGACTATTGAATTAATTAAGCTGTGTCTGCTCGGAGCTCAGCACCCCTGGGTCCTGCACTCCATTCAGAACACGCCAAACAGAAATAGGAACCTAAAGCTGATAAAAAGGCTTGAGCAGAGATGGAAAAATCCTCCAACAGCACATTTTGACCGTGCTTGAAAACGTGTTTCTAACGCTCCTGCGAGGCAGCGTGGGGCGGACACACAGGTGGGCAAAGGCTGGGGCTCACTTCCAGGCTTCAGGTCCCCAATGTTTTGCCCGTTTGCAGACACACAAACCACACCAGCCTCTCCCGGAGGCCCGGGGGGTGACCTGTGCCCTGTTCTCACCAGGACCTGACCTGAGAGACGCGCCTGACCCCGAGCATTCTCCTGCCGCTCCCCGCAGTGTCCCTCCCAGTTCAGCACAGCCACCTCCCGCTGTTACTGGTCCAGGGCAAGCCGTGGCCTCCGGGAACACGCCGGGACACTCCTGAGCGCCCTAGCCCAGAGTCTCTCTCGCTCCCTCAATACTCGCATTATTTCTTTTGCAGGAGCACGTTTGTTCTCTGTGCCCGAAGCGCCGGGGACGCGCTGCCCGCTCAGGCGAGTGGCTGACAAAGAAAGGCGGAGAGGGGAAAAGCCCCAGCCAAGCACCCGCAGCTCCGGGCGGTACCCCGGCCACCCCCCGGGCGGCGCGGGGGACGCCCCTGTGGAATTTGGGGAGCGGCTGCGGGGCCGCCGCTCGCCTTGGGGTGCCGCACCCGGAGCGTTCGGTCCCCGCTGCCGCAGCCGCCACGGAGCGAGCCCGGACCCCCGCCCCGGGGACCCCCGCCCAGGTAGGTGCCGCCGGCTTCGCCCCCGCCTTCCATCCCCTTGGATTTTCCCCCGTCATTTCCCTCGAGCCACGGAATTCCGGCCGTTTTACCATCGGGCAGCGCCGCGGAGAGCGGGGGCCGCCGCTGCATCCTCAACCCGGGGATTCAGAGTGAAGCCGCCCCCGGGCCGGCTGCGCTTCCAGCGGCTCCGCGCAAACGGGACCGACTGCAGCGGGCAGTGATCGCAGTGACCGCAGGCAGCGGCTGACCGAGCGCGGCGGAGCTGGACCGGGGCCGCGGGAGGTCACACCGAACCCGGCAGCCTGGGCTGG
Organism: Picathartes gymnocephalus; assembly: GCA_013390045.1. Taxonomy (NCBI): domain Eukaryota; kingdom Metazoa; phylum Chordata; class Aves; order Passeriformes; family Picathartidae; genus Picathartes; species Picathartes gymnocephalus. The sequence continues at coordinate 72,248 of WEKY01024128.1, forward strand.
GGTGAAGCGATGCAGAAAGCTCCGCTCGGAGAGCGCCGGGGCAGGGAAGGGGCCGGGTTCCCTCTCCCCGTCCCCCCGCGGGTTCCTTACCTGGGCTCCGGGCTCGGATCCCCCGCCGGTGTTGCCGCTCCCGCCGAGGCACGGACAGACAGCAGCCATAGGAAATTTAGGGTCTTCCCGAAGCCCCTGCCGCCCTTCCCGAGGGCAGTCAGTGCCGGGGATGCCTCCCCCCGGCCCCGGGATCCCCCCGGTCCTCCCCCCGTATCGATTCCAGTCCGGCGCTGGCAGCGTTTAGGCCGGGATTGGGGGATAATGGGAATATCATCTGGAGACAATTACCTTTGGAGCGCGCTCGCTTCTCCTCCCAGACACTGTTATTTGAGCAATAGGATCATTTGATTTCATATCGCACTAAATAACCCCCGGCCGCCGCAAATTGCCGCCTTCTCAACAGCCACCCCTTGGAATAAATTGCACAGCGACTCCTTGGGCTCTGGCTTCTTCTTTTTTTTTTTTTTNNNNTATTTCCCCCCCTCCTTTTTCTCCTCTGCGGAACAGTATTTCGGGAGAAGCAGGAACGGAGGCCCGATGTTGGTGGATAAACTGCGTCCAGCAAAGCTCCAGCTCCCTTAATAAACCAAGCAGCCAAGCCCTACCGGTGCCGGTTTTCCTCGTGTTTTTCTCCCCCTCCCTCGTATTTTTTTTTTTTCTTTTTCTCCTTC
>WEKY01024128.1:73002-89977 GCA_013390045.1 Picathartes gymnocephalus
TTTTCTTTTTTTTTTCTTCTTCTCCCCCTTTTAAAGCAGTTTTCCCCCTGCCGGGTCCCACCGACGGCAGGGCTCGATGTGCCTTTAAGGCTCTGTCAGCGCTCGCTCGCCTGATAATCTGGTCATCGCCGGCTTCATTAGATCCGTATTAATGTCAGCCACGGATTGCTAATTAGATTTGCAGGATAAATGAAATTACCCGAGTGGGCTGCGTGGGAGGGGGAGCGCAGTCTCACAGCGCTTCCTGGGATTTACAGGGGGGGAAAAAATTTTAAAAAAGGAAAAATAAAAAGGGAAGACATAATTTTATTTTCCATCTTCTTCTGCCTTCATTCCCCTCCTGCCCCCTGAGCCTCATCCCCTCCTCAGGCTCCCCTCTGACAGCCACTAACCAAGGAATTCCCCAAACTGCTCCCTGGCTGGAACTGGGGGTTCTGCTAACGGGGCCCATCGATGCCGCACCGGCTGCTCCGTGCCCAGGGACCCTGCTCGCCTGGGATCCATGGATCCCAGGGAGCAGCTCTGGGGGGAGCAGCGCTGCTCTGCTGGGGTCTCACAGGGGTCGAGGGAGAGCCCGATGGCATTATTCATCCTGTTTATTTATCCTTATTAGAAAATGGGATGAAAGAACAGGGCCCAGCGTCTTCCTTGAAGCGCCGCCTGAGCAGCGCGCACAGCCCCAATTAAACACTGCCCGGACGAGGCCTTTCTCCATATTAGACACCCAGCTCTGTTTAACGAGGACCAATTAAATCCTGCTTCATTTTACCTGGGATCTCACAATGGACATGGCAACAAATTCCCTTTCTTCTTCCCTGGTAATTACCGGCAGGATCAGCCCTGCTGCCAGGGCAGGAAGCCCTCCCCGATAACCCACCTGAAGCCCGGCTGGATCTCAGTGGGGCCGGGGGGCCCCTCCTGCCCCTAGCCCCACCAAAACCCGGCTGGGATCAGCCCGGGCCTCCAGTCCTCTCCCACTGCAAGCCAGCACGGTGCTGGGAGAGCGGGGCCCCTCCTGGGGAAGCATGTGCAGCTATTCCAGCCCAGCTCCGGCCTCCATTCCCAGGCCTCCCCTGAGCACCCCACGATGTTAAAAACTGCACCCTGTCTCCCAGGGGACATCCCTGCAACGGGGACATTCAACTAAATAATCCCGGCCCTTTGCTTCTCCCACAAATAAATGGCTTTTTTTCCTCCCACAAATATTTCCTTTCCCAAGTTCCCTTTCAAAAGGAAAAAAGAAAAACAACAACAAAGAAACAAAACCCCAAACTGGAGAACAACAGGAAAAAACGGAGAGGGGGGGAAAGAAAAGAAAGAAACTGTTCTCCTTTCTTTTCCCTGTGTGCAGGGTAATTGATAGGCTCTATCAGAGGTCAGGATTTGCATAAGAATTAAGAGCAGTAAATTAATTTAATATTCCATGCACATCTCCAATTATTCCTGCAGACCTTTGTCTCCGCGGCTGGCAGAGAGAAGGTTCAGCTGCTCTTCAACCAAACAACATCTGTGCAGTTAATAATTTGATAAACAGCTCATACAAATAGTTTCTGAATTATCTGCCAACCCAATGACTATTCAGTTTGGAAACACTCGGCGAGGGCTGCGCCGGCCGCTTCAGAGCCCCGGCCCAGGGATTCGGCTGCACAGGCAGAGATTCACCCTGCTTACCCCTAAAACATCAGCGACAAAACCCCACCGAGAACAATATGTGAAATAAGTAATTAGCAGTAATTAATAAGAGCCTGCCCTCCCCGGTGTGTGCCCACCACCTGGAGAGGCTCCGTGCCCCAGCTCTGGGCTCCGGGCAGATGCGTGTGAGCTCTGTGGCCCCACGAACTGCTGGGTGCAGGATTTACAGCCCTTCAGCTGCTTCCTTCCCTGCACAACTCCCTGGGAAGGGGCTGGGTTCTCCTGGCTGGCTCCTTGCCCCAGTCTCCAAGGAGGAATGGCTGATGGTTGCCCTGCTAAATCCAAATTTCAGCCCAAGAAGGACATCCTGATTTCCTCCCAGGGAAACCCAGTCTTACAATAAAATTGAGGTGGCTCCTTCATCCTTCCCTGCATGGATACTGAGGTCCAGCTCCAGGCTGGCCAGGCACCACCAGTTCAATTCACTCCCGTGTGTGGGAGGGAAGAAGTGGTGCTCGGCCAGCCTGGAGCTGGGCAGTGGTGGAGTCCCCATCCCTGGAGGGGCTTGAAGGAGGTGTGGGTGTGGCACTGGGGGACACGGTTTAGTGTCCCCAGGAATGCTTGGGCTCAGTGATCTTAAGAGGGCTTTTCCAACCTTAGCAATTCCATGATTTCATGTCTGCATGGGCTGTGGTTCCTGCAGCACTCGCAGACCTGACCTTAAATTATGGTGGCAAAGAGTTCCCCTGGCAATGCCACTGCTCCTCACTCCCCTCAGGCATTAAGCATCACTCCACAATTAATAAAAAAATGATTTTAAAAAGATTATTAAGTTCTCCAAGCTAAAGGAAAGGTTAATGCTCCTCTCCATAGTCATGCAGCTTTCACGTCTGCTGTCATAAAGAGCTGATTTTTTTCCCCCCTTTAAAAAGAGGATTTACACCATGAACTGGAATCCAGAAACAGGGACACAAACAGAAGCGAGGGGATGGGGTGCCAAATTTGGAGGGATGTCTGGGACTTGATAAACCACTGCAGGCTTATCACAGTGAAAATAATGCCAGACCCCACACCGGGGCTGTGGGACAGGCCAGAGCTGGTGCCTCCCCGGGGGAGGGAGATCCCAGAGCCTGGGTGGAGATCTCAGGTTTGGGATTTGGAGCTGCCAGGCTCCATTCCCGCTATGCCAGCCCGTGCTGTTACCTGGCTGCAGTGCCAGCTCCCAGCCCACCGTGGGGAATCAGTCCCTGAATATTCAACACCGGCAGCTCCAGGGCTGCCCAGAGCCAGGGATTTGCTAGGATACGGTCGTTTTTCCCCCTCCTTTCCAAAATTCAGATCAGTGCACTGTGCTGTCTCTGGAGCCTTAGGCTGCTCTGACCTGAGACTGTATTTTGCCTCAGCTCTAATTAAACAAACACATTCCAGTTTTTATTTTGGAAGCTAACTGCTGCGCCGTTTTAAGGAATTCAAATCCCCCTTTTTCCAGCCCCTAATTCCCAACGCTCCATGTTGTAAGGAGGGAATTGGACCCTCAGCTGTTTTCTGTCACCCAGCACGGGCATCCCTCACTCCTGACACATTCCTGTGGTTTGGCAGCCCAGGGCCTGGCACGGCAGGGTTTGGGATTGGGAAGATGCAGTGCTGGCTCTGGAGGGCAGGATGCTGGAGATGCAGTGTTTTTGAGGCTGTGGAGCTCTTTAGCCCTTCTAGTCCCTGGATTTAGCCCCAGCAAGGGCATTTCAGCACTGACACTTTGCCAAGGGGCGCTGGGCAACTTAATTAATGTTTGCAGCGCTCCGGGCAGAGAGTGCCGTGTGTGTGAACATTTTATCATATTCCAGCCAGGCCACAGCCCCCGTGGCACTGCCACATCAGCCACATCCAGGGCTGCACGGAGTTTCCTTTGACATCTCAGCCACCCCACCACCACCAAAGGCTGAGGAGGAACAATCCAAACCCCAACCTGTGCAGACGGGTGCCCGGACGCCGCGATCCCAGCATCGCTTTTTGGCACAGAGATCTCTCTTTACGGACTCGCTCGTCGAGCTGCACTCCTTTCTTTATGGAGCCACAGGAGTGTCTGTAATGAGAGATTAAAATAGTAGTTGTGCCCTGTGATTTATTTTTGAAATTCTCACCTCCCCGCCCGTGTAAACACCCCGGGCTGCAACGCAGCACAATAGATTAACGAGGGAGAAGGCAAAGCGCCGGCAAGACGGAGAAGGGGGGAAATGCGTTTGCTGGGTGTAAGTTATGGGGCCTTTGGAGGCAGGGCAGGGGAAGGCTGAGCACGGCGGGGGGGTGGTTCGCTGCTGCCTTCCCCCCACCGATAAATCAGCGGCCTGGTGGTGCTGGAATAAAATATGCCGGGTCCCTGTGGCGGGGCGGCACGCGGCACGGGAGCGCTGGCCACGCACGCCGACTGCAGATGGGGTGGGCCACCAGACACCGCCATAAAACACCCCCTCGCCTCCCCCAGCTGATTATCAACCTCATGCATAGCAAATGATGGAGCGGGAGCGCCGGCGGCGCCTCCGCCGCCCAGGCAAAAAAAAAAGTAAAATATTTACAGACTGACAGGCTAATGGACACTTTGCCAAAGAGCCGTTCGAAAGAAGTAGTAAATGGGCCCGTGCTGATGCAGGGCAGCGGGCCCGGTCAGGGATCAGGACACGCGGCACCGGATCGGATAACATCTAATTGGCAGGTCACATCCAAATGAGTGTAGTCATGCATCATCCGGAAGGCTTTTTGCTGGTTATAAAGACACTTGTAAACAATTCAGCCGCTGAACATGGCAATAATATGTTGATCCGGCATGTAATGAGGTGTTCCTGGAATCAATAAACTAGTCATGAAGAGCAGGGAGCAAGGTCAGCGCCTGCCTTTTTGATGACCTTTGCTGGCTGGTGAGGACATCATATACTCTGAAGAGGACTTTTCTCATATTGCAGAAGGCGCCGGGTGTCAGAACTTCCATTCGCAGCAAGCAAATGAACAGCCGGGCTCTGCATGCTAATGAAGTCCAGGCTATTTTCCACCTTTTCATCTGCACATTATGCTCTTGACTTTGGAGAAGGTGGGAATTAGGTTGGACCCTCGTGTCAGACTGCCTGATGGCTCGGCTCCGGAAAACTGGTAATTGAAGCTGATGACTGATGCGGAGGAGGCCTGAATTTGGAAATAAACAGTTTCAAGCACTGCATGTCATTTCTAGAGAGACTGCTGAGTGAATGGAAATGAGCTCCGTTTCGCCGATCTAATGCAGTTTCTCAGCAGGAAAAACACCGTCTTTGAGACAACAATGCCAATCAGTGAGATTTAAATGTCCTGGCGATAATGTAAGGAATAGCACCTGCCTCGGCAGACAGCACTTAGGGAAATGCTGCCCCTGCGACTCCAGCCCCCAGTGCCAGGCCTGAGCAGCCAGGAGGCCCCAAGGCCAGCGGCGAGGAGGCCACGGCACACACCGTGCTCAGTTGTCACCATGGAAAAGCCATCGGTGACACCGAGGAGCGTGCCTTTGAGCAACCCCTAAGTGAGCACGGTGCTGCATCTGCCCTGCTGAACTGCTCCTCCCTGGCACGCCGAGGAGGAATCCTGCTGGCTTCAGCCCACCACTGCTCTCCTGAGCTCACACCAGCCCAGCTGCTGGCCCCAAAGAGAGTTACAAATGGGGTTTCCAGACAAGGCACCCAGTATGTTCAGCCTCAACTCTGAACATTCCAGCCGTTGGGAAACAACACTGTAAGTGTTATAAACCCTCCCCGAGTCCTGCCTGGCGGTGTGGAATGGGGCACAGCCACTGGTGTGCCAGGGCAGAAGCAGCCTCGCTGAGGCTTCCAGGGCTTGGAAGTGTTTTCGTTCAGACACAGAATCCCACACTGGTCTGGCTTGGAAGGACCTTAAAGTCCACCTTGCTCCACCCCCTGCCACGGGCAGGGACACCTCAGACTGTCTCAGGTTGCTCCTGTCCAACCCGGCCTGGATCAATGGCAGGGATGGGACAGCCACAGCTTCTCCAGGCCCTGTGTGTCCCCTCTGCAGGTCCCCCCAGGCACAGGCGGGACAGGGACTCACCTGCTCCGTGCTCCCCAACAGCCACGCACTGACAGGTGCCTGCTGGAGGTACAAGGTAGGGTGTGCTGTGGGCAGGGGCTCCCCAGAAGCCCTCACCCCCCAACCAGAGGCCCCCAGAGCCAGCATCCTCCCTGGATGGCCATGTCCCGCCGCCAAGAGCTGCCGGCTGTCCGCCGGAGGTGGCTGCATCAGGAGCGGGTGTGTTTGTGTAATAGTTTGCAACCCTTCAACATGAAAGGATGGAGACGGATGCGAGTTATTATTATGAAAATGAACCGAGCAACAGACAAAAATATTCAGGAGATGTAATCTGCGTCCCTACAATGCGCTCGCGGAGAAGAGCACTTGGCAGACAGGAGAGTCGCCGTCAGATACATTGCCTTTTGTTAAATTGCTTTTGCTCTGACAATGCCTTTTAAAACCACATGCAATCTTAATTTAAAATACCCAATGCCTCAAGGTATAGGGCCCCAGTGCCGGTCTCCAGCTTGGGATTTGTCCAAAACAATTCCCTCCTCTTAATACTGCTATTCCTCATTTTAATCACACTGCAAAGGTGGGAGCTGGAATTCGCCTGTAAGAACCCATGGACCTGATCCAAACATCACTAAAAATCAATGGGGCGTGGATTGATTCCCCTGCCTGCCACCTCACTGCTGCCCACATCCCTGGAAGGTTTGCCCAAGGAAGGCCCTCTCCCTGAGGGGCACCTCTGGCATGCACGATGGGCAGAAAGCAAAGCTCAGCTTTTCCATCCTTTTAGAAAATGGTTAATGGTGAGGAAATGCCGCACGTGGCAGGGCAAGAGACTATTGCCTTTTTATTTTCCAGAGAGAGAGTGGTGGAAAAAAAACCCCAAATGAACCAAGCAGCACTTGCAGGTGGTGGGCCCCTGCTCCTGCCCTGGCCGGCCATGTGTCACTCCCAGCTGCTCCCTGGCATGGAGCACGAAGCCCACACAGACAGAGGGTTTGGCTGTGGGTGCCAGCCCTGCACCCCTTCACTCAGCACTCAACAGAACACCCCAGACACCCCCAGACATCCCTGGGTGCCAGATTTACCGTCTACCCCAAAGTGTGTGGTGGCATTTTGAGGTCATCCGTGAGGAGGGGCAGGTGTGTGTCCAGGCATGAGGCTGGCTCCAGGCCCAGCCCATCCATCAGAGCTCCTCCGGCCTCCCACCTCCACGGATAACCTCCTTCCCTATGCTAATTCCCTCAGAACATTATGCAGACTGTTTATATTTCTGTACAGCCAGAACAGGCTGCTGACACAAATCAGCCATTAGCCATTCACACTGAGGAGTCTCCGCTAATTGTGCAGAATGTAATTAGTGATTATGTAATATCTAAGCTCTTGCAATTGTCATTAATGTCCACTATTCACCAGAGATAGTTCTTAGTGAATTAGGGAATGATTACTGCATGCTAAATCTACTTAATCCTAAATATGCTAATTAACACCGCCTGCACTTTAGACAGTGGTTAAAAGCACTAGTAACCTCAAAAAAAGGCTCTGATACACCAGAACCCAAATTGCTCGCGATGGATTTTCCCTCAAAAGGTAAATTTGTTTAATTAAATGCTGTAGTAAACTGTTGGGCACAGCCCTTGATTAGTGCAGCCCAAGGAGGGGCCTTCTGGAATGATCTTGTGCAGTGCCACCACAGGGCAGCAATGCTCCTGCAGCATCCCGGGTCTCCTGCACCATCCCAGGTCTCCTGCAGCATCCTGGTCCAGGCCCAGCCTTGCCCACATGTCTGCCAGTGCTTCCCAACAGGCCTGACATGAGCAATGTAAAACAGCTTTCCAAAGGCTCTCCCCCCAGGATTAACCACCCCGTTCCTCAGGTCATAAACAACAATATTCCTACAGGCAGATTCAGGAGCTTCCCTCAATAAATTCTGGCTTAAATCCTAATTTTAAGATCGATTGTGTAATTTGAAGATTGATTGTGTAGAACAGACTTCAGATATTAAATGCTGAAGGAATGGGATAAATAGAGCAGTTGTACAGGTTTGAAAGGTCCCTTTCCAAGGCCTGGGGTGTTTAATGTATTCTGGGTTTCCGTGGTAAAAAAATGATATGGCTGTCATGAACCCCAGGATAATAGCAGCCTGTGATTTATGAAGATTCCTCCTGCTTATATATTTTAGATAAATAATGCCCCTGCCTGTGTCTCTGCCCTCATTCATAACCAAAAGCTGCCCGGGCTGCACAGGGAGTGTGCGCAGGAACATCCGGAATCAGCTCAGAGCACCGGGATAACTCAGGGCTCAGACACCAAATAAGTCACGGAGTGACAAAGCCAGGAGTGCCCGGGGCAGAGCCACGGAGCACACCCAGAGCCAGAGCTGCGCTCCCCATAGGGAAGGAAAAGCACGGGGGCAAACTCGGCCCAGAGAGCTCGGCTCGCCCGCCACCGCAGCCACTGCCACGGAAATGAAAGAATTAGCCACACAATGAGCCCCTAATTGCCTGGCAACAGCATTTAGGCCCCATTAGGTAGATTTGTAACTGCTTCCAGAGAAATAAACTCCTGTGTCATTAGATAACAAGGGAAGAAATAGGTTATTTCCTTTTTGAAAGGTATGAAAGCTTCCAATTGCCTGATGTGGTGCGCTCAGTAGATTATTTTCTGTCATCTCGGTTAATTGAATTTTACCCATTGCTCTTAGAATCCCTCCCTTTCGTGTCAGGTTAAAAAGTTCAGAAGAGTCATATTTTTGAACCGCGTCCATTTGTGGCACGAGCCAACTCCAGCTGCGCCAGGAAAAGGGACCAGCGGCCAACCGTGGAGGGATGACTGCAGCATCCGGGGGAGCTGGTGCTGGATCATGGAAAAACATCACTTTTCCAGCAGCCTCCAGCTGGGACCCTGCCAGGAGCCACCGGAAGGGACCCGCTGCGTGCTCTGCACTCGCTCTGCAATGGCTGCACCTCCTTCCCTGGAAAACCAGACTGGAGACCCGGAGCTAAACGAATTCCTCAGACTGGCCAGAGGCCCTTGCCAGGGTGCCAGCTGGGCTGGAGTGCCATGTGCACCAGCCAGACACGGCAGGAGGGTTTATTCCAGCCCCACTCCAGTGGTGGCTCTGTCACCCCCTGTCACCCTCCCGGCCACCGCCAGAGATGCCCAGCCCACACTCTCAGGCAGCTCCCTCATTCCTGCCTTTCCAAGGCCAACCTAGGCAGAGGTTCCTGGTTCCTGAGTAAATCCAGAGCATGTGTCATTCCTCTCATCATCGCTCAGGCTGCTGCTCTTAGACTTCACCACCTCCCTGGTCACTGCTGAGAGGCAGCGGCCCCCTCCCAGCCCCATGGGGAGCTGAAAGCCAAAGTTAAACTTTGCTGGGGAGCTCTGGTTTGATCTTTGCAGAAGAAAGGGCTGGCTTGGCCACAGAAATATTACCAAAACCATCATCTGGTGGCTCCAGAGCCACTTGATTTTAAACCCTCCTGAAAAGCCAGCTCCATTTTCTGCTTTGGTGGAGGCCAATTCCCCGCGCTGGTGCAGGAGAATAGCTCAGCCCCGGCAGCGAGGCGTTGTTATCCAGCTCCCCACTATTATGACATAGTTTCTATCAGAGCAGTTTTCTTCTCAGCCAGTCGAGTGGAATGATCCCTGAAAGCCGCGGTTTGCGGCAGGGATGCACCCGGCGCTGTCAGGAATCCCACACGCAGCCCAGCGGCTGGAAAACAGGGACGTGGAAAAGGGCCTGGAAAGGCAGCAGGCCTTCGAAGCACTGGGCAGGGGGGAAGCAGCAAAAAAGCCAAGAACGGGAGGAGGAAAAATGAGTTTGGAGAGTAGCACAGAGCAGCCAGGCCTGAGGAAACGCTCCTTCCTGAAGCGTCCGTGGTGCTGCGAGTGCCGGGAGCTGGCCGTGCCTCCCCTTGCCTGCCAGCCCAGCCCTGCTCCTGTTCCCTGGGCCCAGGCACCAGGAAAGCTCCTCAGCACCACCGGGGCATCTCAAACCTCGGGACTGGAGCCATCAGGCACTGCTCCTTGTCCCCAGGACTGGGGGTTTCGTGCTTGGGAGACCTGCTTTGGAGAGCTGGATCCCAATCCGGCCTCTTCTTCATAAACCTCTGGTTTATGGAACTGCTGATGGGGACAGGAGAGGCCCCTCAGCACCTCCAGGCTCACGTGAAGGGCTGTGACCCCATAGGTGCATGGGGGGCCATCCCCCCCATTTGGGGAGAAGGGGATTGGGGCAGCAGGTCTGGGCTTCTTCTGGGCTGGGGCTGGTGGTCCCCAAAAACCATCCCTGGCGGGCTGGAGAGGCAGCACGGACACCAGGGAGGGGAAGAGGGCAGAAGGGAAGAGCAGGGCTGTGCGTTTCTGTGCTGCCTTTTTGTTTTATTGGGTTTTAATAGCATCCCGGAGTCCCGTGTATTAAGCATCCCTAATTAAGGAGGGCCGGGGAGCGGGCGGGCGGGCGGGCGGTGGTGGCCGGAGTGGGGCGGGAGGCCAGCGAGGAGCCCCTCAGCCAGCAGAGCGGTGCGTGGGGATAACCTTGTAATCTACAGAAATCTGGGAATTATGATGGATGTTACATAAATCAGCCCCTCTGTGTCAATAAGGAGAAAAACATTTTTAAAGGAAAAGCAGCTGATAATTAACCCTGAGAGCACGGGTTTAACCCAGATCACCTTGGGGAAGCGCCCGGACAAAGGCAGGCATTCATCCCCGGCCTTTCTCATTTAAATAACCCGGCCTTCATTGGCTCCTGAGGGATTGCTCGGGAATTGCTAAACCGGAGGTTGGTTCGGGTTTGATGTGTAGTCGCATTGATTTCCCCCTCCCTCATCTTAATAAAAGGCATTTTACCGAGCCCGGAGCCGGGCAGGGGGAGGTATCCCGCAGCTCCCGCTGGCCCAGCCCTGGGTGTTGGCCAGCCCACAGGAGCTCCGCTGTCACCTCCAAGAGCATGGAGCTGGAGGATGGCTCTGAGCGGCATCACCAGCTTGGTGCTCATTAGGAATAACCTCATTATTACTTAGAGAGAAGCTGTGGCTGCCCCATGATCCCGGGAAGTGTCCAAGGCCAGGCTGGATGGGGCTTGGAGCAACCTGGAATAGTGGAATGTGTCCCTGCCCATGGAATGAGATGAGCTTTAAGGTCCTTCCAACCCAAACCTTTCTGGGATTCTTTTCATTGTTTTTGAGGCTGACTTTTGGCTTTTTCAGGAGCCCCTAGGATCATTTAGGTTGGAAAAGCCCTCTAAGGTCAAGTCCAACTGTTCCCCCAGCACTGCCAAGGCCACCACTGACCCATGTCCCCAGGTGTCACATCCTCACATCTGCTAAATCCCTCCAGGAATGGTGACTCGCCCACTCCCCTGGGCAGCAGGTTCCAATGTCCAACAGCCCTTCTGGACAAGAAATTTTTCCTAATATTATCCAATCTAAATCTCTCCTGCTGCAACTTTTGAGGCCATTAGTCCCTCTGGTGTCTGCTCAGACAAACATCTGGCCAGTTCTGCTCTTGGGGCACCCAGCAAACCTGCTAGCCCCTCACACTGGTCAGATCAGGCCCCAGGGGAGCTTCTCCAGGCTGGTTCCTGCTATCCCACCCTAATGCTCCTTCCTTTTTCCCTTCATCCATAATTATTCACAGGGCAAAACCTCAAAACTCACATTCAGTCCTGGCTTTTCCTCTCTGCGCGCGATCCATGTTCCGTGTTTGCGAGTGCTGGAACTGGGGTAAAGCAGCCATTGCTCAGGGGAGAAAGCTGCAGGTTGGGAGCCGAGGCAGAGCTCCTGACCGTGCTCTTTCCTCCCATCCCTGCTGCTGGAAGGGCCGGCAGGGACGTCCCTGCCTGTGGCTCTGCAGCACCCACACATCAACACCTCCATGGGTGGTGGATCCCTGCCCGGAGCCCACGGGGAGCTCTCCATGCGGGTCAGGCATTGCTGGCAGCCCCACACACAGCCCAGGGAGGGAGGACACACAACCTGCCTGCCGGTGATGGACATATCCTTATTTGTAAGTATTTAATGTTTCTTAGGAAGCACTTCTAAAAGAAATTGGTATGTAATGACAGCACTCACTGGAAAACAGGCCGATTATAAAATGCACTAACTTATCTGGTATTCATTTGAAAAGTAAATGGATGCAAGTAAAGGTGAGAGTTCACTACCAATTCAAATATTTTGCTCTAACAGGCTCTAGCACTCCTACTTTAATTCAAGCAGAAGCACAAGTATGAATAATCAAACTGGATGATGCTCATCAAAACCTTTGTGCCTTGCACCATTTCAAATGGTCATTGAAGCTTAATGGCAAAAAATTTACATTATTCCTTTAATTTGTATTCTGTTCCTTCCTTCTGAGTGATGTGATTGTGATTTTCTGTTGCCGGCTGTATTATTTTGATGCAAATGTTATGTGCTGCTACAGTCCAATTTCCTGCTTCGCCCTCCCCTTTTCTTCCCCCAGGAAAGAAACGACAGCTAAAATAGTTCAAAATTGGGGAGGGATTCTGAAATAGTTCCTTAACTACCGCTCCTAATTAAAGCAAACAATGCAGGGTCTTGAAGCACCCTGAAAAGCTGAAAATTAATTATTAGCTGAAGGGGGAGGGAAGTGGCTTTGCTCCCTGGACCTTCAAAAAAAAAAAAAAAAAAAAAGAAAAATAGAGAAAAAAGTGAGGGATCCCAATTCTGCCTACAAAAGAATTAGAAAAGAAAATTTGTAATTCAGTTAAAAACTCCTTTTGCTGGCACATAATCACCTAGGGATGAATGCTTTATTGAGAGGCATGGGGCTGCAAACCAAAGCCTTGCAAACAGGAGGCCCCTGGGGTGCTCCCGGCACGTAATATATGCACCAACTAATTTATTGCGCTGTGACTAATTTCCATTCCTTGTGCTCGGAGTTGCCTGGCTAATTACAGGGATGTTTTCTTAACTTGGGTAATTGCGCCGCCCGCGCGCGCGCGCCCCGCGCCGGCCTTTGATGCGCCCCCACGGGGCAGCCGCGCGGGGCGCCGCCCTAATTAGATTGGCTGCCTTAATTAGGGGAGACGGGCATGGGGGTGCCCAATTCCTGGCAGGGTAGTGGGGTGACGGCCAGGCCCAAGCCGGGCTCTTCCATGGTGGCGAGGATGTACCCAAACCAAAGGACGTCCTGCCATCGATGCCAGCACCCGTCCCGTTCCCGCCAGTGGGCCCAGAGCCCAGCGCCCACCAGGAGCATCCCCACAAGCGCACACGAGGGGACTGCCCCGTGTCACCGCTGGCTCGAGGCCTGCTCAGCCCGTCTGCCTGAATTCTGTCCGTGGCACTCGCTCATGCGGGCACAGTTATCATTGAACAGATAATCGCTTCCTTGGAATAATTTCAGCACTCAGCTCTAATAAAAACGATTTCTGTGCGAGGGCCCTCGGTGAAAGGAGCTCAGCGCTGCTCCCTGCACGGTGTGGGTCAATTGGGTTCTGCTCCGTCCTCTCTCCAGCCCAACAATTGCCTTTCACCCGCTGAAGAGAGGCCCAGGACGCCCATCCAAGGCCGGCCTCGAATGCTCACCTTAATCAAAGCTTGACATTCAATATTCTGCTGCTTTACCCCTCCCGTAGCAAAGACTTGGTCAAGATCACAGAAAATTAATCATTAAAAACCCATCCCCTGGCAGGGAAGGCCAAGGGAAGGTGGTGAAGGCCTCAGTACCAGGGGCTCCTGCGTGGTGGTGCCGATGGAACCGCGTGGGCCTCCCTGCAGGACTGGGACACGTCCATGTCACCCACAGCCCACAGGATCCTGGCAGAGAGACACCAGAGAGAGGCCGTCCAGCTGGGAGTCTGGGAAGTACCGAGAGTGCCCAGGTTGTACCCAATTTATGGAATTCCAGCAGCGGGCTCTGACAGACCCTGCGCTTCTCTCCAGGGTGACTTAAACCCTCATCCCTCCTCCTTCGTCCTTCCTCCCTCATCCCTCCTCCGAGCAGCTGGGACCTCCGGCAGCTTGAGGAAATGTAGTTACTTCCCTTTTACACATTCCAATAAACAAACCAGCTCCTGTTCAAAGGTGGGGTGTGACCTGATTTCACACAGAGACACCAGAGAGATGGAAAAAATTCAGCATCTCTACCACAAAATGAACTGACACCAACACCCAGGCAGGGATGGACCCTGCACAGGAGGTTCTCTCCATGGCTGCCCAGCCAGGCACTGGGCAGAGCTCCCTGGCAGCTCCCTTCCCAACACACCAGCAGGCTGGAGGGCCTGGAACAGGTTTGGGAGCTAGGCCTGTCGTGCAAAGGCAGCCAGTCCCAGGTGGATTTTGGGAGAGGAGCCCGTGGCTGCCCACACGCCAGGCACCACAGGCCCGTGGGAGAGGCTCACGTGTGTGAAGCATCTTGTCAGGCTCACGCTTGCTGTGAAAAAGGAAATAAAAAGAGGCTCCCCGCTCCAGCTGCCTTCGGCATCTCCCTTCTAATAACTTGGCATATTCACTTAATACAGGCCGGCTCCTTGCAAGTCGTTAGCAGCGGCGGGAGACACAGCCGGAGCGCTGACCTGGTTTGCTTGCCAAGACAGAGCAAAGAGAAACCTTCACATAATCATTTCCAAACATTAAAATGGCTCCATTGTCATTATAGCCGAGAGATTGAATTCGCCTCATCAAAGCGGCGTATGACAGGTGACTCAATAGGCTGGTGCCAAGCGCGGAGGCAGGAGATTAGCAGGGCACTGATATCATTATTTCCGCCTATCACAGATTCGGCAGGGAGGCAATTGTAATTTCTGGGCTTATTAGTCTGCATTCGCAGGAAAAAACCTGGTGATAAACCTCAGTGTGACAGCCAGGCATTTGTGCAGCAAGTGCTGTCACAGTGACACTTGGAAAATGCCAATGTGGATACGTCCTCCTAATCCCCCCTAATGGAGGTTAAAGCCTGGCACAAAGGCACTCTTATCGCTGATCGGGACACTAATAACATTTGCATTTTTAAGTTAAATATAGTAAGTAAAGAGTCAGTCTCCTCCTCGCGGCTCCGGCAATTAGCGGAGCCTGGGAAGGAGGAGAGCCGAGCGGGGGTTCCAGCCGGCCGGGCTCTCCCCGCGGGCGGCCCGGCGTTCCCGGAGCAGCTCCAGCGCTCCCACCTCGGCTCCCCGTGCTCTCCGTGCCCCGGGCTGGGACCTGGCAAAGGGGGGAATGCTGGCTCCTGGCTGCCCTTTCCCCCAGCAGGGGAGATCCGAGGCTTTCACACACTTCTACAAGTAGTTTTGCTTCGGAGGGACGGAACTTTTAGGGTTTCTTTTTTTTTTTTCCTGCCCCATGGTGCCAGCTGGGCTTGGGGTTCCTGTGGGAATTTCCTCCCCCCCCCCCCCCCCGGGCAGGAGCCCAGCACGTGTGCACGGACACGCAGGCTCTCCACAGGAATTTCTTAAGGAAAAAAATAATTACAGGTGGTAAACTGTTACTTCTCCACATTTAAATAAGAGACCAATTAAGAAGACTATGTAATTCAATTCTGGAGTGAGTGCCACTGAATTCAATTTGTTTCAGGTCAATGAATATAATGTGAAGTTATTAACAAAAAGGTCAGGGACTGCATATAAAATATACACACATGACACAGGCAGAGTAATTAGTACACATTTCACATGTTCTGCTGCTCAGACATATGGTGTAGAAAATCTGAGCAGGATTAGCTGGTAATAAATGTTCCCCTCTCCCTCCCGCCAGCTCCCTGTTTAAATGGGGTTTATGGCTATTCCCCCGGTGTTCCCGGGATCTGCCGAGGGCTGCAGCCCTGGGGTGGGGCCCTCTGCCAGGGCAGGGCTCCCGGGAGAGCTGGGACTCTCCCAGGGAGAGAGATCCCCCATGGAGCAGCTCCAAGCCACGAGCCAGCCCGTGCTGGGGCAGGGACAGTTTTTGGGGACCTCGTGCCCCACACACTACTCGTCCCCAGGCCTTGCCAGCAGAGCCACACCTTTTTGTGGTGCCCTCACCAAGAATTACTCTGTTCCTCCATGCCTGTTTGCTACGAGTGCACACTCAGTGAGAAGTTACTGCATTAATGAGAATAAAACATACAAATTATATGGCTAGGCAGTGGTTGAACTTGAAAAGGTCCACAACACACAAAAAAAAAGAGAGAAAGAGAACAATAAAGCCCCAAAATGCCTTTTTGACCCTAAGCTTGAGTATTGGACACCGGGATTCTCTTGCAGGAAAAGACGCACTCTCGTACGGGAGGAATAAAAGGACTTGGGTAAAACTCCTCTGAGAGTTACAGGAAAGAAATCCCAAGGTACGAGAACTCTGCCCAGCTTTTGTATCATAGAAGGGCTTTTGAAAAAGACAAAAAATATTGGAATAACCCTGCTCAGTGGCAGCCCTGGCCCTGTCTCCGCAGGCAGGGAGGAACCAGCCCTGCTCAGGCAGTGGTAAAGAGCCAAAACCTCTGCTAAAAACCGTCCTGCCTCCCCGGCAGCAGCTGCTCTTGGAGGCACAGTGCCTAATTCCAGTATCAGCTTTAGGAAGCAGGATGTATTTGGGGCCACAGAAACCTCTTCCCATGTGAATTGCCCCAGTGTCTCTGGAATTAGCAGTGGGGGAAACCTTGGAAAGGCCAGGCTGAGTGATGCCTGGCAGTCTCTCCCAGCCTTGCTTGGGCAGTTCAATCCTGTTTATAGAGGTGCTCTGGTGCCCAGTCAGACCTGCTCGGAATTGTCTGCTGGGAAAGGATAACCCAGGGGGGTTTCTGTGCTCCAGCGTTTTCCTTGGCATCTTGTGTTCAGAGTGGGACATGCAACCCATTTCCCAAGCTATCCTTTACCTCCAGTGTGGCCTGACGTGTTAAGGAAATTCAGTCGTTTGTGTATATTGGCTAATAATTACCATTTACTGCTGAACTTGGGAGCACAATCCTCAGCTGGAGATATTTATTTTACCCATTATTCGTGTTTGGGTAGTGTACAGCTGGCTGCAGGAAGCAGCAGGAGAAGCAGGAAGTGGAGAGCTCCAGGAATGGCTGGGACAGCCCTGGATTCATTACAGGTTTAGCTTTTGTCTGCAAAGAGGGAACTGTGAAGTGAATCACACCTGAGACGGGTGTGTTAATTAATGTTGCACTGGCCAAGTATTCCAGTCGGGATCCCATCTCCAGAGCAATCAGCAGGATTCCCTGGGTTTTGCTTCCCAGAATCCAAAGTCGTATCACAAACTCATCCACAAGAAAAGAAGGGGATAGAGGAAGCACAGCTCAGCAGGTTGCTGAATATGCCATGTGGAGAGGCAAAAAAAAAAAA
>WEKY01024128.1:97418-233879 GCA_013390045.1 Picathartes gymnocephalus
TTTTTTTTTTCTTGTAGCTTTTCTTCCCGTCTCTGTTCCCAGCTCCCTGTTATTGTCCGGATCTCCCGGGGCTGGTGATGGCCTCTTCTCCCTGGCCAGGCCCCACAGCCAGGACAGCCTGGGTGCCTCACACACACACACACACACACACAGCGTGGGCTTGGCTTTGTTAGGGCTTGCTAACAAACATTTCTGGGGTCAAGGAAGGGCTTTTTGAGGCACGGTGCAGGCAGGGAGCAGCCTCAGCAGCATCCCACCCCTGGCATGGGCACCCAGGCCTGTCACGCCACCAGAGCCACCCTGGGCTGCCCTGGGCTGGCAGAGAGTGGAGAACAAACCAACCCAAAGCCCTCAGCGGGCAGACAGGGTAGCTGCTCCCAAAAATCCGGGCAAGGAGGGTGTGATCCCCACAACCCCGCTCCAGGGGCTCTCGGCTCAGAGCCACGTGTGACACCGGGGCTGTGTGTCACCCCTAACCCCCAGTCCCTGCCTCTGAGAAGGAAATTACACAGCTAAAGCCCTGTTCGAGACCAGCCGCTAAACCGCTCCCGCAATATCATCCTAAAATTTGCTAATAGCGGCTCTTTCACATAAATTGAGAGATAATGAAAAAAAGCCCCCCTTTGAATTTATATATATTTCAGCAAAGAATAATGTTTTATTTAAAATAGTTACAGCGCGCCTTTTGATTTAGAGTTTAAAGTAAATAATATTTGTACATCTAAAACATACTCAAGACAAATGAAAAGCCTCTAGATGCTTTTGTATGAGATGCTGAAGAGCTCTACAAACTTAAAAGCACAACCTCAATTAAGCCCATCTTCATCTGGAAAAAAAATTAGCAACTGAAAGCTGAATATATTAGATAATGCACACTTGCAGGAGAGCATTCTCTTAGCAAAAAATTCTTGATAACCAACCTAAAGCTGGCCTTCGAGTTGCTCGATGCTAATTTTGTTTGAAACTGTTTAACTAACTCTGAATAGATATCCATATTCAACAAAGACGTAATTAATGGCAACCTTTTCTTCTGCTTAGAAGACATCATAACAAGCAGAAAAGTACAAAAAGATTTTTATAGTAACTAATTTAAGGACAAAGGGTTGACCTCTAGCATTTCATTAAATAAACGGAGCGAATGAAAGAAGAGTGACAGTATTCATCCTTGTTCAATTCAAGCAGCCAATTTCAAAATGCAAATCATAATCTGCAGATGTTGGAGCCTGATATATTTTTTTAAAATATCATTTGTTCAATTTAAGAACATCAGACATTTGAATTTTAAATAATAGTAAAAAAAAAAAATCAAAACCAATTCCCGGCTCCAGGTTGAGGCGCAGCGTGACTGCGCGCTCGGAGCTGGGCTCTGCCGGGGCTCCCCTCCCTCCCCACCTCCCCAACCATTCATTTTAGACATTATCCCCAAAACCTTTTGATGGGGAAGTTCTGCTAAGCCGCACATTATTTCTGATCGGCACAGCTGGTCAGTGCTGCTGCCTCTGCAGCCCGGGGATGAGCGAGCACAGCCAGCGGCTCCGTCTTCCCTCCCCGCCTGCGGCCAGGCCGTGTCCCCAGCCCGAGGGGCCGAGGGGGACGGATCCTCCCTGAGTGTGCTGCCATGGGGCTGCTGTGGCACAGGGAAAAGCGTCCTGGCCCAGCTCCCCACCCTCCAGAGCCCACCTGCCCGGGAAGGTGACCAGAGCACAGGTGGGGACAGCAGCGGGAGGTGAGCTGACTCTGGGTTTGGGAGCACAACCCCAAACCTCCAGAGCCGGGTTTTCCTGCAGCTGCTGAGGGACACGGCGCAGTGGGGAAGGAGGGGATTTTGGCTGGACTGTGGATGATCTGCAGTAGCAAGGGAGGGATGAAGTCTCAATCCAGGTCGACTCTCGGCACACTTTTGTTCCGCTCTGGGGAAGCCAAACGGGTGCCAAGGCACACAGGGGCCGCAGCTCCAGGTCAGTGGCTGTCACACTCTGTGCTGGCTACAGATCCACAGGTCTACGGAGGGCTTCCTTCCTCATCCCCTTCAGAGCCCTTTCACCTTCCTCCCCCGAGCAAAGGAAGCCCAGGAGTGATGCTAAGGGACACTTTTAATGTGCCCAGGGGGGCCAAAGGATGGGTTGCCGCATCCCACACAAGGGCAGCACAAATTCCTCCCTTCCCATTTCAGGCTTGCAGGGATACCCCACAGAGCCTGGCACTGCCGAGCCCTCACGTGTGTGGGGTTTCTCCCAGGAAATGGCTTTAGGGTGTCTGGAAGTGGTTTTGGGGAAGCATGGGATTTTTTGATTTATTTTGGCTATTGAAATACACAGGAGTTTCTGGCCTCGCTGAACTGGGCCGTGGGGCACAGTGGACCAACACTGACATCTTCTCAGCCAGCAATTCCCTTTCTCCCTCTACAAATGGAAAATCTCCCAGGTTCCCACCACACGGCCCCTAGTTACTGCTAAGTTACAGGGGAGCACAGCCTCTGCAAAGGCATGTATATTAATTAAATTGCTGCTGATTAGGACCCATCAGCGACTCGCAGTACGCGGAGAGGGCCTGAAATAAACGCCCAGGAGCATCCCTGGGGAGAGGAGAGGAGAGCAGCACCGTGCTGTGGCCTCAGCCCGAGCAGGGCAGAGCCATTTCTGAGGGGCCAAGTGCAGTTTTGTGTCCAGCCCTTCCCAAAGGCGAGGAGCCCGCGCCCATCCCGGCCCCGCCGGCGCTGGGCACGGGCAGGAGGAAGGGCCGGGCTTTGCCAGCCTCCTACACAAACAGACCCTGCAGCTGTCGTGGGGCGAAATAAATGACTTCCGGAGGCTACGGAGAATAAATGAATCCTTTCAGGCACCAGTGAAGGGGACATTGTTTTCCTCCTCGCTAAAAAAAAAAAATCCCTCCCCAACAACCTATATATTAAGGTATCAATGAACAACAAATTCATTCAGTTATGACACAGGAAATCTAAAGCAGAATGGGCTGCAAAACAAACTCGATTTATCTGTGCCACACATGCAAAAAGGAAAAAAAAAAGATGCCTCTTGTTGGCTGCTCTGCCAGGGCTGGGGCTCCTCTCGAGGATTCCAGCCACACACGGAGCGTTTTCTGCTGGCGCTTTAGCGGTGGGTGCGAACTTCTGAGATTAAGATTGTTCCCTTGGGTTTATCCTCTTCAGGGACAACGTGTGCACAATCCGCCTTTGCAGCGTATTTAGAGTCAGCCTGCAGATGCACATAATCTCCATCCTCCCGCACCACGAGCAGCAGACATGGAGGTTTGGGGCTTTTTTAAAAAAGGGAGAGCAATTACTCGTTCAAAGAGAAACTGAGCCTTTCGTTTTCACTGTGGCAACCTTCGTTTTTTATATTAGAAAAGAAAAGAAGAGGCAAAACCACGAAACGCAGGCTGGAGCCAGAGCCTATTCCTCAAAACCTGGCAGTGGCTCCCTCCTCTCCCAGCTCTCAGCAGCGGCCCCGAGCCCACCCAGGGGACCCCATCTGCTCCACCACACGTCTGGGCACACGCTGAGCCCGAGGGGACACCCCTGACCCTGGGAAGGACAGAGGGACGGTGCCCTCCTGCCCTCGGCGCCGCCACGGACCCGCTTCCCTGAGCCCACTGCCCTTTGCTGTCCAGCACGACAGACCCGAAACGTGGCCGAGGAACAAAGCCCATCCTCCTCTTATTTCCAAAACATTTATGCTTAGCTGTTTTCCCCGAGTAACATTAAAAAAAAAAAAATCTCTTAAAAATGAGAGCAACGGGTCAATCCTGCTATAGAAACGGAATTGGTACCCAGCTGCAAGGAGCGCTCGGCGTGCAGGGGAATAATCCAAAAGGTTTTAATTAGGGAAAGCAGCAATAAATGAAGGAATATGAGCCTGGATGAGAACACTTGAACGTAAAAACAACCGGGAAAGGCGAGACACGGCTGTGCTTGGAGGGGAGCTCTCCCCCGTGCCAGGGAGCCCCAAAACAAGGCAGGGCACAGCGTGTCCCCCCAGGCCCCCGGGGCTCTGCGGGGCGCATTAATGCGGAGCACATCGCCAACCCCGTGCGCGAAGCCGACAGCCCACCCCTTCCGTCCGCCGGTGACTTCCTCCGCGCCCCGGACAGCTGCCCGTCTGCCCGGCCGCGGGCCCCGCCATGCTGGGCTCCGGAGGGGTCCCCGACAAAGGCGGGATGCGGCCGGGCGCCGGGCAGCGGGCAGCGCCGCGCTGCCGGCCGCTCCTTGGGAACCAAGTCACGCTCCCGCGACAACTGCTCCTCTGTGCCTGTTTGAACTGTCCCTCCCAATTAGCAGTAATAAGTGACTCTGGAAAGATGAGCAAACACAGCGCATTCATTAGCCCCGGCGGCCCCCGCCCTCCCTCCTGGCAGCCCCGGGAGATCCCCAGGGCACCGCTCCCGAGGAGGCCGAGCGCATCTCGCCCGGCCCCGACCAGCGCCGGCAAAAGGCAAATTAATGACGAGCCGCTCGAAGAGTTTGCCCGAAATTATTTTATTCTGCCCAAGAATTGATTACTGCTGGCCTGGAAATATGTCCAAATCAATACGCCGAAGCGCAGGACAAAAAAAAAGACATGCTCTAGCCCCATTTATTTCATCCGCTTTTTTGAGGAATGGCACATAATTTACCGGGTCGGAATTGCTAAGCCCTTCCAGAGCGAGGACTAATGACAGGCTGTGGGAAAGCGATGCCTCCATCCATCTCCCAGGCGAGTCACCAGTCCCCACGGCCCCGCTGGTGACGACCTTGGCGGTGGCCAAGACGCCCGTGGTGACAGAATGTGCCTGAGGCCATCCTTGCCAGGCAGGCGGATACGGAGGTGAAGAATGTGGGTCGGGGCACCCACCAGAGGAAAAGCTTTTAAACGTCCCCAAAAGGATGAGTGGTGCCCGGGTGGCAGCTCCTGCACACCCCCCGCTCCTGCCTGGCCAGCTGGGACACTTCTAACTGGGTTAAAACAGGAGAACTCAAACCTTTCTGCTCGCCGTGAGCCCTCCAAGCAAACATCTTTATGTAAAACAGAGACATAAAGCAGCAGGGCGCCGCAAAAATCAAAATCCAGGGTTTGCTGGCTTCCCCTTGGGCAAACCCCTTCCCACCAGGCTGCTCCAGGCATCTCTGAGGGCATCCTGTCCCCAAGCCTGGGCAGCCCTGGGTTGGAAGAGATTTCCCCTGGGCCCCATCTCACAGATGAGAGGTGCCAGGGCGGGAGAGGGAGCCCGAGGAAAGAGCAAAACACAGCGGGGTTTGAGGCAAGCCTTGCTGAGCCCCAGCCCAGAGGCAGGGCAGGGAGCAGGGCGAGTTGGCACCCAGAGAGCCCAGCTGGCCGTGCCCTGCCTGCCCAGCCCTGCTGGCCAGCCCCAAGCCCCTCGACCAGAGCCAGGCTGACACCCTCCCTCAGCTGCACTTGGCTCTGCCCACAGGGGATTTTTCTGGATTGAAACGCTCCTGCTGCTCCCCCATTCAGAACGGGAACATCTGTGAAAAGGGGTCATTCATAATAAACTTGAGAGTGCCGGGCAGGAAAAAAAAATGCTGGGCCCAGAAAACAACACGGTCTTTATTTTTCAGTGGGGCTGCCTGAGCCTGCAGCACCCTGGGGGGAGGCAAGGAGGCCTGGGGGGCTCAGCTCAGCCCCCTGCACCCCTAGTCCGCACAGCTCCCTGGACACGGCCTGGTGGAGCAGGACAGGGACCAGCAGCATTGGGCCGGGGCCCCTTGCCTTCACTCACCTCCCTCACAGCCTAACAGGCACAAATCCCCGCATGTGGCAGCAGCGCAAACGAGTTTTATTGCCCAATAAAATATTTGAAACAAAATAAATGGTTTTGTCAAACACTATATCTCCTCAAATAATAATGCACCGGCTTACAAAGAAAAACAACCGACATTCATATTCTATATGGCAAAGGTTTATTTCGCCTCCCAGAGGAGAGGGGAATGGGCATTTCAATTCGGAATTCAGATACTGTATGGGAATACAGTAACTAGAGTTCTCAGAGGGTTTGTGCAAATGCCAGCAAAACAAACCCCAAATCAAATTTATTAGCTGGTGGAGATCTCTAACAATCTTACACGGTGACTGATGAAGCCGTCGGGGAATTCCTTTCAACATTAAGTGATTTAAAGCCCCCACAGAAACTTCATTGTCTGTTCCAAGACAGAAAGAGCTCCTTGGTACCCAGCACCTCTCTGACAGCAGCACTGGGGTGGCTGTTACTGCCAACGTGTTTCCTTCCATCTGGAAACCCTACCGGGAATCCTAACACCCCAAGTTCCTGTGGAGAGCCCTAAAGGCGGGAAGTGCAAATGAATTAAGAACTGCAGCCTGTGTCCCAAAGGGCCTGTCTGTGTTTTGGTGGCAAGGGCCAAGCTGCTCTCTGGGAATGCACCAGGGCTGGGAAAGCAGCCGGGCTCCCGCTCCGGGAGGGGAGATGCCCTTCCCGAGGGTGCCTGAGGGGAGGGAGGGGAAGGCACAGCCGGTGCCCCCGGAGCACCCACGCCAGGCCAGCTCCCACAGAACCGTTCTGAAAAGCAAACCCAGAACTGCACAGCTCTAATTGCCAGGTTTTTGTCACGCACGCTCATCGCTGGGTCTCATTTGCATTTTAGCTGCTAAAGTATCAGGGGGATGTTATTTAATCAGTCATCGCAGCTCACAAAGTCCTAAATGAGAGAATATTTTTTGATTGTCTCTGCTTGTATCTAAACATCTCACAAACCCGTCAGCCAGTTCTTCATTTCAATTAGGGCAATGCTGATCGTTAGCTAACTAATAAGGACCAATTTTCTGTCACAACTATTTCCTAATTAAATTCAAAACAGAGATTTCTAACCCAGATGGTCAGCGATGCTACAGATTTGTTTAAATTTGGTATCACAGTAACAAACTACTAATTAGGGTTTGTAAATACACCAATTCCCTTATGACTTAGTTGTTAGTAATGCATACAACCGGTTTATTAAAGCACTAATTGTGTCTGGCTTTACTTGGGCCTAACACATAATCCACTTATCACATACTGGTACCAACTCATTTTGAAGGGATTATGAATGAAATCATAAATGAGGTCTCGCATCCCTTTCCCGGCACGGTTAATAAAGGTTTGGTGCCATATTTAGGTGGCATATTTAGATTTCCTGCTTCTGACGGAGAGCAGCCCCGCAGTGATGCTGCTGCTCCGCTCTCCAAAGGGTGTGTAACCAGGAAAGTTCTGGATGCCACCCCCATGCCCAAAAAGGGGTTTCTGCCCCAACTCTGCCGGGCAGCAGCAACTCATCCCAAGCTCCTCAGAAGGAGCTCCGGGGTTTCCCAGAGAAAGCAGGGAATTGTTTCTTTCCCACCCAAGCCAAGCTCAGCCCCTCCGCGGGGCTGGGGCTGGCACAGGGGGCTCACGGGACCCCTGTCCCTTTGCCCAGAGACCCTCACAAGCCTCCACCACCTTCTCCTAGAGGTGAAGGATGGAGGACACCAGAGCTGGATTCCCTCCTGCCTCCCTGTTTTTCAGGGAAGGCTGTGTTCCGAGGAGCCCGAATGGGCCATACCGCACAGCCAGGGCATCGACGCCCCTCGGCTTCATCGAGCGTACACAAAGTAGGAAATAAATGATAGATAACTGTGAATTGCAAGGTTATGTAAACATGGAGGGGGTTCCAGAAGAATCCTATTAAACCATAAAAGAAAAGTGTGGATGGTTTATCACATCACTAAGACCCAAGAATGCATTAATAAATAGAAGAATAGATAACGAACCGTGGAGTACAAGGCTAAACTATCCGCTATTGTGAGGATCCTGTGACAGTAGAAACAATGCAGGGGAAGAAAACGCTTTGTTGGTCTGTCACCAGAACCTTGTAGTGTATCTTTTATAGCCCATTTTGAATGAATTCACAGCACCTATCAGTTATTCTCTGCCCAAATCCCTCATTTTCCTCCCTCTTGAATGCAAATTCCCATGCTGCACTCTGCCTTCACCATGACTTCCCCCGCTGAACCCGGGGGTTCTCTGGGCTTCAATGGCCTTTCAGCCACAGCCAGAACAGGTTGCTGCTTTCGTATTTCCAAAGGGTTTTCAGGATGGTAACAAAAGTGGGGTTTAATGCAAAGCAGGAGTACCTCTGAGCCTTGCTGCATCCTTTGCTTCCTCTGTGACAGGAGGGTGAATGCTCAGACAGGTCTCATTCAGCCCGGAGTGACGATGTCCAGACGTGCCTGCAAGGAAAAAAAACAAAAAACAAACAACACATGAAAGCTGCTGCTCCTCTTGCTGTTTTTCAGCCCTCCACAAATAACGCTGAGAATTGTTGGAGGGGACTTCATATTAATCCAAGAGATAGTACCCTCTTTGTAGACACTACTGAGACTCACTAACAGTTTATTTTCACTGCACTGAGCGGGTTTTATCATTAAACAAGACCCGGGATACATTTACTGTAGATTACTTTTATTTTTACTACGGCGTCGTTAGGGAGAGAGCACTTAGGAGACAGGGCTGACCACGACATGCTCTGCAGTAAAACCCCTCGGTCCTGCCTCCACCAGAAATCCCCACCGATTTCCATGTGAAAAATCCCAAAGGCTTAGTGCTGCTGTGCTGGCAGCTCGGTGCTGCACTGACATCCTGCAGGAGCACAGGCTGGACAGGGCTGGCAGGGGCAGCAGAGGGCCCGTGGTGCAGACGGGGAGCCTGGCACAGCACGAGGGGTGCCCAAAAATCCAGAGTCCTTTTGGTGCCAAACCCCACCTGCAGCAGGTCCCCGAGGAGCCTGCACTGGGCCCAGCTTGAGGCTCACACTGGCAGCTCCTCCTGCCTCCTTACCCTTCACATCCCCAAGGAATGCTGGAGGCGGGTGGGAGAAGCCAGACAGCTGCTGCCCTTCCTCACTCCGAGAACAGGGAATTAAAGAGACCTTGCTGAACCCCAAGCAGCAGGCAGGAATCTGGATTTGCCTTTTCCTGGGCTATCCACACTCGAGCTCCCACCAGCAGCTCTTGGTGCCACCAGTGCATCCCTGTGAGCTCCCGGGGGGTCCTGCAGGACAGCCACACCCAGGACAGGTCCCTTGTCCCCACCTGGGACCTCTTTCACTGGGAGCCAGAGGCGAGGCACAGGCAGGGAGGTGGCTGCCCTCCCTCCCCTCAGCCTGGAGCCTCTCTCCTGGCCACGCAGGAGCAGGGAGCAGGCGGCTGCTCTCCCAGGAACACACTTCAGGCCGGTGAGGAGCACAGCCGAGTGCTCAACAGGCTCTGGAAATAAGTGGAAGTCAAATAAGTTTGCCACTCTTTGTCCCCCTTTCAATATCTAGCTTTGATCAAAATCCTTGGATACTCAAGTGGTTGTTGACTTAATGTAGTAATGAGACATAGCCTTAAGTGAGGCCATTTCCGTGCCCATTCAGGCTCTCTGAGAGCAAGGGATGCAGGAGGAAAAGCCTCTCCTGGTCTCTGGGAGCTGCAGCAGAGCCCAGAGCAGAGGCCTGGCCCCAGCTCCCAGGAGATGCAGCGGGGAGCTCTGGTGGCCACAGCTGCACGAGTGACACCAGGAAATCCACTGGAAATGCCTCCTCCCAAAGCTGCGCCGTGTGGCAGAGGTGATTCTGGAAGGCAGAACATGCCCCAGTCTCAGTGAGCTGCCACCGCCAGGGCCATGCCCGCTGCCCCAAGGGCTGACCCGAGCAGTGTCCCCGCACCCCACAATGGCCCTTCTCTCTCATCCCTTGTGAGGCCTCCAAGGCAAGGTGCTGAACTCCAGCAGGGCCTGGACACCATCGTCACCACTGTCACCACTGCCTCCTTCTGGAGACCACTGGGGAAGAGGGTGGCACCGTCCCAAGGACATGGACTGGATGATCTTAAAGGCCCTTTCCAACCTAAAGGGTTCCATGGCTCCCTGAGCAAGAGGGAGGGAAGAGCCCAGGAGTCCTGAGAAAAGTACAGATTCTCCAAGTGACGGGGAGCAGCTCAGCCAATTAGGATTTTAATTCCCCTCGTTATGCACAGCCAGTCAATAAATTCTGCACCAAGCAGCTGCTCTAATTCTTAAGCCCATTAAGCCCTACATCTGATAGGCGGGCGGGAGGGGCTGCCGGGGGGCACAGACGGCGCTCCTCGAGATATGAAACATTTCCTCTTGTGCATCTGGGTCACCCCACCCAGCCCCACTCCGAACGGGTATTTTATGGAGGCGGCGAGTCAGAATTTATATAAATATCCTGCCAGAGACACACACCCCACATATGGAGAGAATAAAGAGGTGACTGGATGAGATGAGCTGAGGCAGCGTTGGTGCTGCAGCAGAGCGGGAGAGCAGAGCTGGTGGGGAGAGTCTGCCGTGGAGCAACAGGATTTGGGTGTCTGAAATGCAGGGAGATGATCCCCGAGAGCCAGGCAAGCAGCCAAGAGGGAAGAAAAGCAGGATCAGAGATGCGGGGAGGAAGAAAACTCCTGGAGCAGTGCGGCAGGCCCGGAGAGGGCTGGCTCTGAGGCAGGAGGAGGCCAGGAGCCACAACAACAATTCCTGGAGCGAAGGGGCAGATGGCTGGAGCGGAGGGATCCCCCCCAACTGCAGAGATGAAAGGCACCAGAGAAAAGGGAACACCCTGGGAGTGGAAAAGCCTTTGGCAGCCAAGACGGTTTTGCTTGTTAATTGGCAACACGCTAAAACATTAATTACAAAGTTGCTGGATGGTCAGGAAAAACATTGGCAGCGGAGCAATTTGCATTCCTCCGGAGACCGAACAGAGCCCGCTCTAGGAATGCTGCCTGTGCCCACCCACAGCCAGGATCGGAGCACCCCAAGGCCTCAGAGCCAGGCAGAACGTGAACAGGGATTAAAAACCATCCCACCCTCAGATGAGCTCTCGCTCGTCTCAGATTAGCATGGAAGATTAATTGCAGGACACGTGCATCCAAGCCAAATTTTGTTCTCTTTTCATCCCTTAGACACAAATTTGAAACTAAGCTGCCCACTGCACAGCAGGAAAACGCCACGCTTCCAAGGGGCCGCTCTCCCTGTCAGCTCCACAGGGTACTGGACCAGAGAGCAGCGAGGAGCTCTTAATCCCCGGTCAAGGCAAGGGGCATAAATGGAAGTTTGCTCCATTCTGTGAACACCCTGACTGCCAAGAGCCTGCTCCTCTAATCCTACCCAGCCTCAAAATGTCATTTCCTCACTTGGAAGGCTGGCTGGAGCCATTCATATCCCAGCCCCAGCCAAAGCCCAGTCTCTCTCCAAAGGCTGCTCCTGGCCTGGAAGCCAAACGTGGGTTTATAGTAGGGAATCAAAGGGAACCCCGGGTGCCTGCTGGGGGCTGTGGCTCCCCAGGCCTGGCACACGGCTCCTGATGGGCAGGGACATGGCTCTACCCGGGATCCCAGGGCCAGACTGTGCCCTGGGGGCTGGCCAGACACAGCAAAGCCCCCGGACCTTCCCCCTGCTGCATCCCAGGTCTAGCACAGCCCTCTCCCCTCCCAAAACCTGCCAACAGCCAAGGAAAAGTTCCAGACACCTGCTGGACCACCACTCTCAGCAGGGCCTTCCACTGATCTCGAATGGAAGAATATTTCACTTTTCCCCAACTTCCCAGCAGCTGGAAGGTTGGTGCACTTTGGTTTGGATTCAGAGTCTTCTTCCAGGAAGGAGTTTATGGGTACAAAAGCTCCAGGATTAGGAAGAAATTCTTCCCTGTGAGGGCAGTGAGGCAGTGGCACAGTTTTCCCAGAGAAGCTCTGTGTGTTTATTGCAACTCCTGCAAACAGCACTAATAAGTTTGCTAATAATGGCACAGATCAGTGGCTGCTGCTGGTAAATTAATTAGAAACAGCATCACTGCACTCTGATCAGTTGCCATCCCTCCACCCTGTAGACTGAGACAGCTTTTGCCACCAGCTCCTGTTTCAAACACCACTAGAAGCCCACTCGAGCAAGCCCATCCAGAAGGGGGGACCTGCAGTGCTGGGCACATGCTCAGAACTGGGAGAAAATGGCTTTAAAACCTTCAGAGCTTGTCAAGGCCAGTGTATTCAAGGTAATTAATCTGCCGTTTTAGGAGCATTATGTATTTCCTGCACGAACCAGCTGACAACACGAGGCTGCTGCAGAAGCCTCTCGGTGCTGCCGGCCCCCAGAACAGGAGGCTCAGGGATCAGTCCTTCCCCTCCCAAAGCACGGCAAAAGCTGGAAATTCACAATTACGTGGATTGGCTGCTCTCCCTTGCCTGCTGGGGTTTGAACTCGAGGCAACAGTGAGCACCAGGAATTGAGTGAAAGATTTAATCCCAACGATCACCGAGCACTCCAAGTCCAAGGAATGCACTCCAAAGGCCCGTGGCTGCAGTGACAGGAGCCAACACTCCACATCCAGAACTGCAGTGACTGCAGCCCTCACCACCTCAGTTGTGACAGCAACACAGATGGGAGCACAGAAATCTTTCTATCGCTTCTGATTACGCAAGTTATTAATTTAGCAGGAAATCAGGTCCCTGGGGGTCATTAGCATTAATTATTCCCCAATGCCCCACCCCTGAGGGGTGACTGAAGACACCGTGACACACCCAGCGATGCACTGAGTACCTGCCTGTCCACTGCCTGCCTGCAGCTGAGAGAATTTTAATGGACTGGAACCAAAACACCCTCCTGGGGTTCTCGGGGGCCAGGCAGCAAACCCTGCCAGGACAGTTCGGATGCTCGCTGCACTCGTGGTGCAATCCCCGGGCGCTGCTACATCAAACGGAGATCAAAAGCAACAATAGCCTGTAATCAAGGATATCTGCATAATAGTTTTCCCGAAGGATGTTTGTGCAGGTGAGCGAGGAGTGAAGCATTGTTTCATCAAATGGTAATTTCCTTGTATCTCAGAGAATGAATCCCGTTCGCTCGCCGGGGTATAATTCAATTAAAGGGGAGAACCCTACGCGAGGCAATGAAATCTATCGGTTTGACTGAGACACTGCAAATCACACCAAGCAAGAAAATGGCATTTGGTCCTGACATCATGATTTATTTCCTACTCGGTATCTTATAATTCTTACAAGATAAGCCAAGACGAGAAATTATCACGTGTACGTGGGGGTCGTGCCTGATCCTCTCTATTCTCCCTTCCCAACTGCAGGACTCTGTGTTTCAGCCTTATCTTTGAAGAGGCCAGGAAAACAAATGGTAGTGTTTTATAGAGGCCAAGCAACTCTTTTTCTGCACTCACAACTGGCTCAGGCATCTCCAACATCCAGCCACGTCCAGCAGGGGACCAGAGAGCCCCAGGGCTTCTCTTCCCCCACTCCTCAAAGCCCACAGCTCCTTTCCTCAGGAGGGCAGAGACGAAGGAACACTCTGCTCCGTGGAGAGCTCTCTCCTCTCTCCCACCACAGCGAGAGTCCCCAGCAGCTGGGGAGTGACAGGGAAGGCTGTCAGTTGTCCTGGCTGGATGTGGCCCCAGCATGGAGCCCTGCCAAGGGGAGGCTCCGTGTCTGCCAGCCTGGGGACACTGCCCGTGCCCCAGCCATGCCCAGCCCACCTCGCCTGCCCACATTCTTCTTCCCTCCTCCGACTCCAGCCTGTAAGGGCACCTCGGCTCATCTCCTTGGCCACCAGCAGGAATGCCCGGGCAGGGGACGTGCTGTGATGGCTCTGCCCTCCTCAGTGAGGGGGTCAGGACCCCCTGGTCCGCGGACAATCTGTGAATTCATTGTCTGCCCAACGCAGCTCAGCTCTTGGGCTGCCCATGTCACAGCCACCCTTTGCACAGCACGGGGGGGAAGCCGTGGGCAGCATTATCAGACACACTTGGCTTCCTTCAGAGAGATCTTTTAGTTAATTGACCCTCCTCCTCCTCCTAATCTGCTTTCAGGATCTTAAAATCTTTCCGCTCTCACCACCAGGGGAGCATCTTTTCCTCTCCTTGCCCACACTCCAAATTCCTGAGCACAGGTAAACAGACATTCATTCCAGCCTGTCAGCAGGCAAGGAAAGCTAATTAAAGTATTTGGAGCACTGCTGGATGGCACTGCAATCCTCTGCAATTGGATCAGAGAGCTGTCTGGCCAAAAATAAGTGGTGTTTGAATTTATAGTATTTTTACTGTATGTAGTTTACCCTTTTACCACCACCCCCCATAACATTTCTATGACAAAAACATCCCCACTCCATGGAAGTCTCTTCTCAGAGACTTTCCTGAAAGGCTGTGTGTCCATACCACCCTGACCTCTCGGTGAAGGCTGTTTTCTCCCAAGTGCCCCAAGTTTGCTAACAATGCTTCCAGCTGTGCTGGGTGTGGACAGCCAGGCTGGGGACGCTGCAGCAGAGGACAAGCTACCCCAGCCAAGTGAGAGGAGTAGATGGGTGACAGTCATCTTGTACTTTACACTTCACCTCTTACCTGGGAGATGCGGCCGCACGGAGTCACTCCAAGTTTTACCCTTGAACCAAAAGTTAACCTGAGTTTGAGAACAAAAGCAGTGCTGTTTGTCCTTGCACGCCAAGGATTACGACTATTGAAAGGGTTCCTCATTATCGGCTTGGCATTGTCTCAGCTTTAATCTCTCCTGTCCTCTACTCCCTGCCTCCCTTCCGCCGCTCCCGCCGCCCCGGGATGCTCAGCCAGGCCAGCAGAACGCTCCAGGTCAGCCCTGCTGGGCAGCTCATGGCCCCTGCAGCTCCCTAACAGGATCATCACCTCCTGCCGGAGAAGAAACTCCCACCAAAAATAACGCTGACATCCAAGCCCTGTTACTAACTGTTCTTTGACACAAAGGGCCTCGGCAGCCCCAGCAGATCCGAGCGCTGCGGGCTGAACGTGTTGTGCCTCCAAACACCTCTCTGGAACTCAGGTTTCCCTTTCCACAGAGTTTATTGCATTCGTCTGCCAGCCGAATAAGGCAAAACCCGCATCTTTAAGACACCCTGAGTGTTTGGGGAGCCGGGGCAGCGATGTCACACATGCTAACAGCTGGTGACAAGCCAGCGCTGTCACATTAGTCAGCGCTGTAGCAGACGAGCATTATTTGCCCATCAGCGCTGAAAGCCATTGCCATGACCTGGGAGAGAGATGGGAGACACGGAACACATGGCTTGGAGGGAGTCACACCGAGCATCATTACTAGAGTGAAAACCAGCTCATTTTTACAGCCGGCAGCGGCCAAATTCAGCGTTACCTCCTGGCTGGCACAAGGAAATCTTGGTGCAGCCATTATCTGAGAGCAAACTGACTCTGTAGTTTGCAAAATTAATAGTATTTAGCCCACTAGTTTCCGTAGTAACCAGCCCGCCATCCCTCCCTGCCTGCCCGTGGCAAGGTCTCTGAAGCATTTCACATAGTACTTATCCATTTTCTTGCCCTCACCTCGCTCTCACCTTTACTTTCAGCACGGAACGCAACACAATCCACCGCCACTAAAGACTAGGCTGAGAGTCAGATTAAAATTATCCCTGTTTGCCCTGACCTCTTTTCTCTGCAGGTGAGAGTGTCCCCATTCAGCAGCTAAATGAAGCAGAAATGATGGAGTGTTTGTTTTCCCTGACTTTTCCTCAGCTTGCCAGTAAATTTACAGCCACGAATATGAAGTGTTAATTTAATGTTCCCACTGAGCATCTCATTGTCAACAAAGGCTTCAAACCCTACGAGAGGAAAAGGTTAGCTCATGCAGAAAATGACCCTTATGGCTTGATTGTCTTCTGGTCCAGACTCGTAGCGAGCAGAAAGCGGAGGGCTTTGACTCGCAGCTTAATGCATTTGATGGCGATAAATGGGAGCTCTCTGCTCCCGTTTCTCTACAGGAATCACCTGTAATGCTCACTTATTTGTCCGTGCAGACAATCTCCGCAGCCCCAAAGGGAAGCGGCCTCCCCCCCCCCATCCCCCAAACTAATTTGACAGAACCGAAAAGTTAAACCCTTCATTATCCTCCAACTTCAGCGGAAGGGCCTTGCTGGCTGCAGATTACAACAGGACATTAGTGGTGGCGTGAAGCATGAAATTGCTTTCTTCACCTGGTGCTTCAAAACTTTAAGGCCTCGGCTCTGGTGACGAGCAAAAAAAAAAAAAAAAAAGTAGTTCTTCCAGGGAACAGAAGTCACGGAAGGAAGGAAAAAAATACTAAGGTTTAAATAATCAAAAGCTTCTGTGGGGTCTTTGTGGCAGAATTATGCATGCAGAAGGCGTATTTAGTTACTTTATCTGGCAAAAGGAGCTTAATACTCACTGCAAGTAACATTTACAGAACTAATTCGCAGACCGGTCGGTGCATGAGCAAGAGCCACCGTATGCTTTGTGCTACACTAACCCTGCTTGGGGTCTTTAGGAGGAAAAAGAAACCCTGATGGTGGTGTGGAACAGGATGCAACAACTCTAAAGAGACTCAAATACCAGATTTTATTTTTCTTACAGCTAAAGCTAAACCTGGAAAGAAGATGGAGATTATGACACATACTAACACACACACGGTGGGACTATTCATTGGGAAATCAAGCAAAACCCTTTGTTAGCAGCCAAAATGTTAAAAAAAATAAACATCCCAACCCCAGCCAGAAGCTATTGACTCAGCACCCACAAAAATGCCTTCCTATAAGGTTTTCTGAAAGCCCAGCATCCAGGTAGGATTAATTTGAGTGAAACCCTTTTTGGCACTGCTGGTATTTGGACTTCCAAAGCCTACTTGGAGTCAAAAGTACACGTAGGAGAAAATGTCACCAAGTGGCCCAGCAGCCTGGAGCCCATCTCTCAGTGCTTCCCAAGGCAGACAGGGATTCCAGAGGTCACAGCCCGAGCACTGGCATTTCACCAAGGACCTAAGTTACACAAATGAGCCTCTAAGCCATCCGGCTGGCTGTGCACCTCCGGGAAGCAGCCCCTCGCATCCCGCACCAACACCACGGAAATCACCGCCCCAGGAAAGGCAGCCAACAGGGGAAGCTGATGGGGCTCACAGGGACACAGAAACGTCCACAAATCGAATTCCAAAGGCGACGTTTAACGGCATTTCCTTCAGCAAGAAGCGGGCACGGGTCTCGGCGTGTCAGCGCGTCCCTGCGAGGGGCAGGAGTGCTTGGACAGAGACCGTTCTGAATGTTTTATTCAGCCTGTGCCGAGCCGCGCCGGGCTGGAGCTCTGCGGGCTGCTCCCAGCCACGCCGCCTTCGGGAGCCATTTGCCGGTCACATTGTCAGCTAACAGGAGTCATTTTGAAAGCAGCAATTCAGCCTCTACAGTCCCTTCGTAGCGGCATTTTCAGCCTGCAATTTGGATGATAGGAAAATTACAACCCTGCTGCACTATATTATGTGATATAAATGTTATTGCAATTAAGCCGATGAGGAGAAACCCCGGAAAACAAAGATGTGTCGTTGCTGCTTTCTTCTTGCTCTCTCTCCAGAAGCCGAGCAGTTACGGGAGGGCAGAGCAGGGGAAGAGGTGTTTCCGTGAGTTGGAGGGGCTGCAGGAGCATGGGAGCAGCACAAACCCCCGGGGACACGCTGGGATTCCAGCCAGCTCCCTACCAACTGATTTCCCTAAGGCACACACAAGGGAGAACTGCTCTGAGGAACGAGGGATGGCCGAAAGCAGTCCAGGCATCCTTCTGCTGATGGAACAGGACACGTTAGGGCACTTCCCTCCAGCTGTACCGGGGATCTTCATTCCTCATATCCTCAGCACCCACCCGCGGTTTCCTGCTCCCAGCCCCAGCTCCAAACGCCTCTGAGGCATGTGGATGTATCTGGAAGGCATCAGCCCAGGTGGCACGGCAACACCTCCCTGTGCAGAGAAGGAAAATGGCATTACAGGACACATGTCCTGTGGGTGAGCCAGCCCCCTGTCCCGGTGTCACCCACAGGCTGTGCTGCTGCGTGGGGCAGCCTCGGGGACAAAGCCTGTCTGGGACACCTGGCCAGCTCTGCAAACACCTGGCACCTTCCCTCCAAAACCTCAGCTGGGCTCTGAGCAAATGTTTACTTACAGGAGCACCAGCCACAGCAAATGGCTTTGATTCCACTGCTTCTGAAGCGGAGAAAAATAAAGCAAAAAAGGAGTCCTAGCACTCATCATTTACTCCAAGGTGCTGTAACCAGGTAGAAACTTGTCTTTTATATGCTGAACTGTGTCCATGAAAACACATTATCTTTAAGTGGGCACTGGAGGAACCACTCTCAACATTGACTTCTTCATGCCATCGCTAACACTGGATACTTCAATCATTTGAAGGTTTAAGTGGAGATTAGCAGAGACCTCACCTGCTTCTCTCTCCGGCAGTTCAGCATGTTTTGGGCGTGCTCTGCAGCAGCAAAGCTCCTGAAAGGCAAAGCCCCGAGGAAGCCCTGCAATCTACACAACAAGGTCTCTGTCACAGCCCCCACCCTGCACAAAACCAGAGCCCAGAGAGTGCCAGATCCCACTGCTCAGGCGGGTCCCAATGGGTGCCCAGCTCTTCCCCACTCAGCTGCAGATCCCAAGCCTGGCCAGCACCTCAGAAGAAATCCCGTTTCCTCAGCAGTGAACAAGCTCAAATGCTTTAAGAAATATCCCAAGCAACTCTGCCATGCAAGAGGCCTGAGAAGCAAGACAGTTATTTCTTCCCTTTCATTGTTCTTTTTGGGCTCCCAGGCCTGGACACTGGAGGATTCCAGAGACTGCCAGCAGCGTGTGGCTTCTTGGAACATCCCTTTGGACATTAGAAAGCTGTGGAAAGCCACAGATCATTTTGGGTGGAAGGTCTCCAGTGTTTCAGGAGATGGGGCAAGTCCCTTGCTGGCAGGGAAGCTGGGGCACTTCCCAACCTCCACCCCAGAGCAGGGCACGGGGCTCAGGCCCTCCTGGCTGGACGCTCGCAGCTCTGTGGAAGCCCTTGGGGTCCTGCCCCGTGCCCGGCAGCGAGGGGACTGGCAGCCAGAGGTCCCTAATGGCTGGCTGCCATGTGCCGCCACGTCCGGCTGATTAGCTGCGGGTGATGTGAAATGTCAAACCATTATCTGCGACAGACAGCCCTAAGTGGGGAAGGTGATGCTTAAAACACAGAGCAGAAATCAGCCTGAATTACTGGAACAAACCAGCGAACCCCTTTGTTCCTGCCAGCCTGTCCAAGGCGGGCCCTGCCTGGCTCACGGAGGGATCGTGTCCCCGCAAGGCGATCTGCAATATCCTAATGAAGATTTAGGACATTAAAAGCCTCCTGTCCCAGCCCTGCACCCGGGTACCTGCACACCCACCCTGATACCTGCTGCCTCTGCTCTGTGAGTGCTCCCATCCCTGCCCTGGGAGTGTCTGGGAGGGAAATCCTGCCGAAGGCAAGGATGGAGCTCCTCACAGCACCTGCAGCCAAGTTTACTGGAATAAACACCCCTCTGGTGCAGGGCAGGACACTCACACCTTTTTCGTCCAGAACAGCTCCTGTCCACATGTGCTCTCTCTGCAGCACTTTGGGACAGGCAGCCTGAAAAGGCTCCGGGCCAAAACCAGACCCAAACGATGCTGCAGTCAGCTACTGTCGTGCTCGACACTTCTTATGGCTGCTTGGGAAAACATTAATTTGAAACATTTCTGTGCTCCACGCCGGTGCCACAGCAGGGAATAATCGCCCCATTTCAAGCTCGGAGCAAGGCTCAGATACAGGGAGAAATTAAACAAGGATAAGAGCAAGGAACTGTTAAAAGTCAAAAATATTTTACTGCTGGTTCAACAACAAAGTCTGGAGGAGATAAGTCTGTGTGTGTACTAACATTATATAAAAATGTGATTATTCAGCCCTGGGAACAGAGCTATTGATTCCAGTAACAAAGGGCACTATATGCACTGCAGTGGGCTTGCTCTTTTTAGCCTGGGAAAATTGATTTTCTTAAACTTTCCCTTGAACCTGCAGTAGGGTTTAATCTGAACCTAAAGGAGCCTTTTAAGAACTCCCATAAATTAAAATGATATCTCTTCATTTGGCACATTTTGGGTTCCTGCTGTTTCGGCAGGAACATGAGAAACACTGGAGAAAGAGGTGGGAGGCAGTGATAATGGCATTTTGTGGCAGGGTCCCTGCACACGTTTGTTTCCACACATTAGAAATAACATGTAAACACTGAAACATAAACATTGAAATGTTTATTTACACGCATCAGAAATAACATGTAAAGATTGAGACGTTTATTTACACACAATAGAAATAACGTGTAAAGATTGAGATGTTTGTTTCCGTACATTAGAAATAACATGTAAAGATTGAAACATAAACATTGAAATGTTTATTTACACACATTAGAAATAACATGCAAACATGGAAATGTTTATTTACAGACATGAGAAATAACATGTAAAGATTGAGAGGTTTGTTTCCGTACATTAGAAATAACATGTAAAGATTGAAACATAAACATTGAAACGTTTATTTACACACATTAGAAATAACATGCAAACATGGAAATGTTTATTTACAGACATGAGAAATAACGTGTAAAGATTGAGAGGTTTGTTTCCGTACATTAGAAATAACGTGTAAAGATTGAAACATTTATTTACACACATTGGAATTAACGTGTAAAGATTGAGAAGTCTGTTTCCACACATTAGAAACAACATGTACACATTAAAAGTAAGTGAAGCAAGACATAAGACAGCTTAAGACCACAGCAAGATTTAAAGGTTGCAATTTAGCAGGGGAAGAGGAAGATGAAGGCTGTAGAAGTACAGAAGGTAAGAGGCTCCTCAAAACTGACCCAGGAGCAAAGAGCAGGCCCAGGGCCTGCCCTGCTCTCACACCGGGCACAGGGCACAAGTGCCCCAAAAGTGCCCGATTCTTTTTGGGTTCCTGCCCTGCCACAGGCAGGTGGCACATGGAGGCAGCACCCGTGGAGGGGCTCTGGATCCATCCCTGCTCCAGCACAGCCCCTCTGCCAGGCGCTCAGGCCCTGTGCCCGGATGGCCCAAGGTTGGCAGGGGACAGCCACCTTTGGATGCACCTGTGGGTAAAGGGAGGCGGTGCGCAGCCCGAGCACACCTCAGCCAGGTGCCTGAGGGCCCCGGCAGGTACGAGGCCCTCACACAGCTCAGGTCTCCATGACAATGGGCCCTGTGAAGGTGTGAGCCCCTGACACACCCCACATCTCTGTGTCACTGGGCTCTGTGAAAGGTGTGAGCCCCTCACACACCCCACATCTCTGTGTCACTGGGCTCTGTGAAAGGTGTGAGCCCCTCACACACCCCACATCTCTGTGTCACTGGGCCCCATGAGGGTGTGAGCCCCTCACACACCCCACATCTCTGTGACACTGGGCCCCATGAGGGTGTGAGCCCCTCACACACCCCACATCTCTGTGTCGCTGGGCCCCATGAAGGTGTGAGCCCCTCACACACCCCACATCTCTGTGTCACTGGGCCCCATGAGGGTGTGAGCCCCTCACACACCCCACATCTCTGTGTCACTGGGCCCCATGAGGGTGTGAGCCCCTCACACACCCCACATCTCTGTGACACTGGGCCCCGTGAAGGTATGAGCCCCTCACACACCCCACATCTCTGTGACAATGGGTGAAGGTGTGAGCCCCTCTACAGCCCAGATCTCCGTGACAATGAGCGCCATGAAGATGTGAGCCCCTCACAAACCTCATTCAGCTACGCCGCAGAAGATGGCGACCGCAGAGAGAGCGGAGCAGCCACAGCAGGTGAGGGGGCCGGGTTGGGACCGGGCCGGGGGTCCCAGGGGGTTTGGGACCCTTCCCCTGTGCACTGTGGGGTTGGTGCTGCTCGTGGACCCTGTACCCTGNAGGGTGCGAGCCCCTCACCACCCCACATCTCTGTGTCGCTGGGGCCCCATGAGGGTGTGAGCCCCTCACACACCCCACATCTCTGTGTCGCTGGGCCCCGTGAAGGTGTGAGCCCCTCATACACCCCACATCTCTGTGACACTGGGCCCCGTGAAGGTATGAGCCCCTCACACACCCCACATCTCTGTGACAATGGGTGAAGGTGTGAGCCCCTCTACAGCCCAGATCTCCGTGACAATGAGCGCCATGAAGATGTGAGCCCCTCACAAACCTCATTCAGCTACGCCGCAGAAGATGGCGACCGCAGAGAGAGCGGAGCAGCCACAGCAGGTGAGGGGGCCGGGTTGGGACCGGGCCGGGGGTCCCAGGGGGTTTGGGACCCTTCCCCTGTGCACTGTGGGGTTGGTGCTGCTCGTGGACCCTGTACCCTGTGTTGGCATTGAGGGTTTCTGTGTGAAACCCACCAGGCACTTGAACAGGAGAAGGATAAATACAAACATGGCCAGAGAGAGAGGAGACAGTGTGCAACTGGGTTATAAAACTCAGTGGAGCGCTGTGCAGGGGAGGAGTTGGACTCAATCATCCTTGTCGGTCCCTTCCAACACAGAATATCCTGTGATTCTGTGATCTCTGTGATAATGGGTCCCATGAAGGTGTGATCCCTCACATTCCCCCGTCTCTTCATCACTGGGTGAAGGTGTCACCCCTCACACAGCCCATATCTCGGTGTCACTGGGTAAAGGTGTGACCCCCCCCCCAGACCCCATGTTTGTGTCACTGGGTGAAGGTGTCACCCTCACACCCCCCATCTCTGTGTCACTGGGTGAGGGTGTCACCCCTCACACAGTCCATATCTCTGTGTCACCTGGTGAAGGTGTCACCCCTCACACAGCCCATATCTCAGCGTCACTGGTCCCCACAGAGGTGTCATCCCCAGGGCCCTGCCAGCCCCCCAGCACCAGCCCCTGCCCACACGTGGTGTGCCTGTGGGCTGTTTCCAGCTCCTGCACACCCTTCTCCTTTGTGGCCCCACTGAAAACCCGCAGTGTGCAGCACACCACTGTACATTTACGCTGTTGTTTTTCCCCTCAGTAAGGCAGTAAATGACCTTTTATTCAAACAACAATCCCTAAAACAAAACCAAAAGCCAGCCCCTGGTCAGATGTGTGCGCGGCGAGGCAGGGTTTGTTATTTAAGCAGCGGCCAGGCTGTGTGCTATGCAAACAAACGCCACGCTCTGTTCTCCCAACCTCCTGCTGACTTTGCAACTAATTTTGTTAGCGAGGAGAACACACTGCGCCGACATCAATGCAGCAAAGAGCCCAGAGACGTTTGTTCATAACTTTGTAACAAACATTGATCAATCGATTTTTGCCCGCGTGGGGAGGGAAAAGCCCACAAACAAAACAAAACACATATGGGGAGATTTTTTTTAATGGCACAAAGGGCAATTAGGCACCCAGCCTTCCAGTGAAATGAGATTCCTTACGGTCCTCTGTGCTTTTAAGTCTTCCCCTTATGTTCAATGGAAGCAAAATCTACTGTCAAGCCTCCAAAGGAGGAAAAAAATCTGCGGCGACCAACAGAATGGTTGGTGGGCCTGGCACAGCATTTCTGAACGCTCTAGAACAAAGGCAGGTGAAGGCTCCTGACAAGGTGAAGGGCACCCTATCCCACGTGTACAATATTTTGTACCATATATCAGGCCAATGCAGAACCAGCAAAACACAGAGAACACTAATTATCTGCCAAAAATAACCAACTGCTGTGTGAACAGAGGAACATGAGCGTGTTTACCCAAGCCCACTCCTCCTGATGCACACCACAGCAGCACAGGGGCAACCTGGAGCCCCTCACCTGGCCAGGCAGGACAGGTGGCACAGCTGATCCTGCCTCCATGCCCTGAGGTGCAAAGGTGCCCTGAGGTGTGTGGAACAAGGCTCTCTGAGCAGCCTCCCAGCCACTGGCACTGTGGTTCTGCTCAAAGGCAGCTCCTGGGCACCTCTGATCACAGGTCTGGGCAAAACTCGACCTGAGCATGTTTCAGCCAAGCTCCTTCAACCTGGGCATTTCACCTCCATGCCCAGCACTGCTCCCTGGCGCTAGGCAGGTCCCCGGGATCCCACCTGCCCTTTTCCCAACATGTTTTTCAGCACTGTGGGCTCGGCTGCCTCCCACCCCTCGCCCCCAGAGCAGGACTGTCCGGCAGCCTTGGGATGCTGCGGAGACACAAACCCACCTGGGAGCGGAACTCCCGCAGGAGGGACAAGGAGCCTGGAAAAATAAACAGCTCTGACACTGCAGGACCCAGGGAAAGCAACCCCTGCACGGAACAGGCCAGGATTGCCAGACACAGCTCCAGGGAAAACAGCACTTGGCTTCCAGATACCACAGCAGCCAATGGAGAAGAAACATGAAGCACAACTTCCAAACTCTACTCTTGCAGCCTAACTAACAGCTCACAGCAATACTTCCTTGGCAAGCAGCCGTGACCTGATTTTTCCTTTGGAAACAGCTCTGAGCTTTCACTGACACAGATGGTCACCTGCTCATTAGCAGGACCCTGTCAGGGAAATGCCACGGGGTGATTCCAGTGCTGTCTGGCTGCTCCCCCTGCTCAGCACAGGATCGGGGAAGGCGGCTGCCCAGACTGTGTCACTCCTGCAGCCGGTGACATTTAGGCAGTCCCTGGGAGCTGCCGAGCCAGCGAGCTCCCGGTTGTCAA
Organism: Picathartes gymnocephalus; assembly: GCA_013390045.1. Classification (NCBI taxonomy): domain Eukaryota; kingdom Metazoa; phylum Chordata; class Aves; order Passeriformes; family Picathartidae; genus Picathartes; species Picathartes gymnocephalus. Next base: position 121,875 of record WEKY01024128.1, read on the forward strand.
TCTCCTGCTCTGCATCTCTGGGGGCTGTGAGAACCCCTGGCAGATCCCCCACCTCCCAGCCCTGCCCCTCTGCCCACCTGGTTCCACACAAACCACCAAGCCCCTTTGCTCCCACACCAGCCCTGCAGCCACTCTGCCTGGAACTGCCTGAGAGTGGGTGGTGGTGCTGGGCAGGGACAGCAGGGTTTTAAACTCCTACCTGATAACAGGAGTTCTTAGCATTTATACACTTATGAATATTTACAATTTTTATAAAACAGCATAGCCCAAAAGATTTGTGGTGGTGGCTGACAAGAGTGAACAGGAATGTTTTCCACAGATTAACCAGACAAGTGCTTGCATCCTGCCGTGCTCGCAGGCTCAGGCATTCAGCCCCGGCAGAGCAGCCTCTCCCCAGGGCTGGCAGCAGAGCTGTGGACGGCACAGGCCGAGGAGGCAGTCAGTGGAGCACAGAGCAGCCCCATTCATGCCGGCCGAGGGGTTTGGGAGCCCTCAGCAGGCTCTGCTCGGGGCCGCGGCCAGAGGCGGCACGGTCCGGCCGGGGTCCGGCCCGCGCCCAGCCGGGCTGCGTCCTGCCCCGCCGCTATTTACTCACTGCTACAGATGTTGACTTAACAAAGAGCTACAGACAGACGGGCAGAAGGGCAGCTGTGTTGCAGCGCAGACACTGCAGGCTCTATTCTTCGGCAAAGCGCCTCCGACTTCCCCACCCAGCCCTGCGATTGCTTTGGAAATCATCTGGGCTGCTGAAGCTGGCTTTCCTCTCGTGGGACACAACTGGTGTGAGAGAACATCAGCTTTGCTGTTTGTCCCTGTGCTGAACGGAACCCTTATCAACCCACAGAAAAACCAATTGTTTCAAATCAAGGGGCTGGAAGCTCGGGGATGCACTGGCAGTGTGCAGCTTCTGCCTGCCCCTCTAAGAGGCCGCACAGGGAAAATCCTGGCTTTGCACTCTTTAGAGAGCCAAAACTAAAGGGATGACTTGTCTACAGAAAAAAAAACCCCACACCTAAATGCTTTTTGGGAGACACCACCTTGCACTTCAAAGCTTCGCGACTACACACAAAAGCATTCAAACAGCAAAATGAAAACATTTTGAAAAACACAAGAGAGGCGTCAGAGGGACAGAGCCACCTGAGGAAGGCGGGCAGAGCTGGGTGTGGGAGAAGTGCCAGCCGGGCTGTGCAGCACTGCCCGGAGCAGCAGCGCCCAGAGCTGGGCACGGACTGTGCTCGGTGCTGCTCCGAGGTGTTCGCTCCCGCTCTCCTCCTGGCCGGGACGTGCTGCGATGTCCGGAGAGCCGTGCCCTGCCAATGACAGTGACACAGGCACTGACCCCCACTCCGAGCCCATTTGGGGAAGCCGCAGCCTCACATCAAACCCTGCAGGTCCAGGGAGCCGCTGTGCTCACACGCCCTGTCCCCACAGGCAGCCCGTGACCACTCGGATGCCTCAAGCACCGCGAAAGCTGGAGAAGGGATTCAAGTTTTTAAACTGTTGCCTTTTTTAAGCTTCTGGTGTGAACCAAAGTTCAGATCCTTCACAACTGGTAGGAAGAGATATTATTGCCTGGAACCATGCCCAGAAAAACCTCAAAGCCGATCTTCCTCCTGCCCGTGCTGGCTGCCAGCTCCCAGCCCTCCGCCGTGATGCCATCTGGTGCCTACAGGCAGAACAGCCAGGGCTTCTCCTGGGCAGAGCTCGGGAGACATTGGGGGGAAACAACAGCCCCCAGGCAACAACTGACAGCATTTGTTCTGCTGGAAGATTAACACTGCCCTTGCACCGCACCCGCATGTCTGAATGCCTCGGGCTGGGCTGCGGGGAGGACACGGGTAACAGTCACACGCAATTTTGCTGCTGCCTCCCCGGCATGGGGATTTGCAGCGTTGCATTGCAGACATCTCTGCTGCTGGAGAGCTGTCCTGGCACAGCCCGCAGCCCCAGAGCACCCTCCCATCCCACAGCCACACACCACTGGTCCTGAAGGGGCTGTAAAGAGCCTTTCTGAAGAGCAAATAAATGAGTTGACTTCATAAAGAAAAGCAGGGAGCCAAGTATGCTCCTTCCCTCGGAGAAATGAGACAGATTATGAGGTAGGTGAGCTTTGGAAGACCTGACAGCAGCAGCTTTGTGCAGGGTGTTCCTCGGGCTGTGGCTGGTGCAGGGGGTGCCCGGTGGCCAGTGCACCCTGTGCCAGGACAGTGGCTACAGGTGAGCTGCTCCAACTGGCCCTGTCACCCCCTGGGTTCCCCACAGGATCCGAGCACCCCACACGTCCCTCACCTGTGCCTGCAGCAGGTACAGGTGGTCACACAGCTGTCCTGGGAGAACCCCGAAATTCCCTCAAATTTAGTCCGTTTTACCATCTCCGGAGCAGTACAACAGGAAACAAACTCAGCACCCTTTTGGAGGAAACACCATGCAGGATGCTGTTTCCCAGCATCCCTGGGGATCATCCAGACCTGCCACTGGACAAAACCAGTCTGTCCCCATCACCAGTACAATATTGCTTGGACAGCACATCTGTAAGTCCTGCTGTACCCCAGAAATGCAGTCCTTCCTTCACCATGCTCTGGAAAGGTTCCCCACCTCAAGCAAGGGAAAGCGGAGCAGAGGGGTGGCTGGGTGAGGAGCTGGAGAGCTTCTGCCCTCAGCACCAGCAATGCTGGATGCACAGAAACCAGCTGTGAGGAGCAGATCCCCAGGGAGGAAACGGGAAACATGAGGCAAGATGTTTTCCAAATAATCCACAGGGAGCATCTGAGCCTAAAGCAAACACACCAACTTACTGAGGATATCCACCAGCACAAAACAACGGAGGAGGAGGAGATGTTCACCCCTACAGCTTTCATTTTTCAGTCCAGGCAAAACAAATGCACATTTTTTAAATGCAAAAGTGCTTGAAATCCCACGGCAGCTCCTGTAGGAGGCCGGGTGTCCATCCAGCCGCATCTCAGGGCTGAGTGAGGGAAGCGCTGGCAGCTTCATTTCCTGGTGCACATTGCCACCTCGTGGCTTTCCCGCGGCTTCCAGGGGAGGCTGCAGGAGTCAGAGCTGCAGCTAGCGCACACGGTAACTTGTTTGGAAATATTCCCATTTGTTTGGTCACAGCCTGCAGAATGACCAGGCTCTGAAATAACACTGGTGATGGCTAGAGAGCTCAGCCTCGGCAGCTTTAATTCCCTAGCGACATTTTCCCTGGCTCCAGTTTGTGTTGTCTGACATTATGGTAGGAGATAAAATCAGGCAACTAAAGAATTCTACATAGAAAAATTATAAATAATTAATTTTAAGCCCCAGCAACTGCATCTTTCACATTTCTCCCGTTCCTCTGCTAATTCCTGGGGAAGTTAAACAGGTATGTTAGCTGCATAATTATTTGTTTGCAGAGGAGGTTGACACTGGTTTACAGAGTACAGACAACCATGTAATTCCTCTGTAGCTACATGGTAATTATTGCACTATTATAGAGTAATTAAACATGCAAATAAGCATTAAACCAAGGGGTCTTATGGTTGCTGCCAACAAACGTAGGAGAGAAAATCAATAGTAAATCAAATTATAGTGTACTACAGGGGTACCAACTATAGCAGGTAGTTAAGAGTATCATCCTTTACACTGCAAGCCATTTTTGTAGTTTTTCTGGCTGCACAAGTGTCTGGCCCAATGACCCAGGAGAGATCTCATTTTGCAAGTTCTCTGTGTGGGTTAATCATTTTGCCACCCCATTATGCCTCTCCTTTTCCTAAGGATGGGAACAAATCCATCACTGATTCTGAGACTGGTACAAACCCTCCAGAGAAGTGTTCTCCAGAACTCTGTGACACATCAGGCTGGCTTTGCCCCAGTCGGTTTCTCTAAGAGACAAATCTGAACATGAACACGCCCCTGTCCAGCTGTGAGCTTTGTGCCCTAAACACAAAGTTCTTTGCTGCACTCAAAGCCAAACTGTTCAAAAGAACTCTCAAGTCTGAGGTGCTGCAAGACCTCAGGCTGTGTGTAAGGATAGGACCTGAGAAACTCAAACCTCAGATGCATTTCTGCCCAGAGACTCTCCCCTTGCCTTTTTTACTTCACTGAATGCTTGAGCACAGCCTGTCCCTAGAATTAGATGGATGTGTAAGAAAGAGAGATCACAACACACGTGGGGACAGAGAAGCTTTCCTAGGTAAACCAGTTGTATTTTTACTCCAAGTGTGCACCCAAGCCCATGAGCCAAGCAGACTCAGAAGGACCAACACCTTTAACATCCTTTCCTGGGATGGCTCCTGCAGGCACTGCAGCCCCGGGGGAAGTCACAGGGATCTCTGCCCTGTCATGCTTATTGAAAGGAATATCTGCCCCAAAATAGCAGCTCCCTTACTTTAGTCAGCAACTTCCCCTGCAGAGGCATCTCTGCTATGCCTGGCTGTGAGCAGTGGCTCTTGCGCCAGTCCAAGATGCACAAATCCAGCCTTGGGGCAAGCTGGTGTAAGCTGTGCCCACTGCATTTGCCATAACTACTACAGCCATGGCTCTTGACGTTTGAGAATTAAATACCATCAACCATTTACACCCAGGGCCAAAACACTGCAGTTTCCATCTCCTTCTGTCCCTTCCAGCAGGACCTTTGTGATGCTCAACCCCACACTTGCTGCAGTCCGAGGGAAGCTCTGCCTCCGTCCCAGGGGAACCTGGATCAGGGCCCAGTGTAAAGGCAGGGGTTTATGAAAGCCATTTCCCTTGCACTTGTCTGCAATGAGCTGTTCCTCACAACAGTTGTCCCTCCTGATGCTGTGCTGCCATTTCCTGGGCACAGAGGACCCAGTTAAACCTTGTTCAGAACCCCCAGCACAATTTTAGATATTCATACGTATTCAGTCCCAGTGACCAGCTGAAACAGACACGTTTATTTTCGCCATGGACAGGTTACCTTTGAGATGCATACCAAGGCTCCTCCGACCCTTGGTTGCCTTACTGTGTTTCCAAACACAGAAATCCTGCATGGTTTAAAAGCAGGCTCTTATTACCTTTAATGCATGTATTTGTTAAGGCAGCAAAGATAATCACAGCCACTGTCACCCTTCCCTTGCTCTGCCCTCTCACTTAGCAACCACTCCGAGTGCTGCCAGCATTATTCTCGGCTTGCCAAGGAAACTATTTCTGTCCCCTGAATTTCATTTCCTAGCAGAGTTTCATTTATATTTTGGTGCTTTCTGGTTGTCATGAAAACCCTCCTTCCCCTGCTAATGATAAGGTTCACTGCAGGATCCTGCTCCCACCCTGCAGATCCCAGCTCCCACCTCCACCCCTGGGACTGCACCCATGGCTTGCTGAGGGTCACCCACTTGTCAGCACATGTGCCAAAAATAGCATCTTCCCAGATTTCATCCCCTGGTATCCCAAAGGAGACTTCTCAGGAAAAAGGAGTTTACCTGCCCCTACACTGAGGACAAATCTATGCAGCTGGAGTTCCCTGCAGAGGGAACAGGCTTTCCATCCCATCACAGCCAGGGATGTGAGAGGAAATCCTGCCTTTCAGATAAGCACATGGCATCTGTCACCAAACTTATCTGCAGCCCCTTGCCAGCTCCACCAGGGCAGCTTGCTCTTTGCATGGGAACTAAACAGAATTCCTGACTCGGGCTCCAGGTTTGCCCCTCTGCCTCCTCTCTGGGTAGCAAGGAATGCTGGCAAGCCAGGGCAGAGCAGGGAAGAGCTGCAGCCCCTTCCCCTCGAATACAGCTTTCCCTACACGGGGTGCAGCTGGGCAGTGCCTGCGAATAATTTGTCAGACACTGAACAGGAACTGTGGATAAGAATCATGCTTTTTGTACAGAAAATTGAAAATGAAATAGTGCCTAGAACTGCAGCTATTACACAGCACATTATCTTGGAGGGCTTTGGTGTAATTTAGATAAAACACGGTATCTCTGATTTCTGAAATGTCAACATCATTCTAAATGTACATGTGTTTTTCCATCCGTTTTCTGTGAAGACATAGAACTCCATGAGCCTCTCTCTCTTGTTCTCTCCATTTTCTTTTTAAATTGGCAAATGAGTATTCGATCTTTCAAAATTTCAGGTACATTGTTATATGTGGGAAAAGTGCATGTTCAGAGATGCCCCTGAATGGCTCCATTATGGATCTCATCAGCTGTGACACACTTTCTGAAATAAAATCCATGCATTTGGATGAAACAGAAAAAATTAATACCAGAACAAGGATGAAATGTTTCACTTCCCTCCTGTGCCCCTGGTATTCACGTAGCACTTCATCCCTAGTGCTCTGCACCTTTTCTTCAAACCTTCTTCAAAGAGGAAAAAACCACACAAACTGCAATACAGAAAATTCCATTCAAGCATACAAATCCCCCCTTTTTTTTTTTGGTGGCCCAGGAGGCTGTGCAGGCTCCATCCTTGGACATATTCCAAAGCCAACTGAGCACGATCCTGAGCTCTCTGCTCTGTGTGTCCCTGTCTGAGCTGATCCCCAGAGGCCCCTGCCAGCACCACCCACTGTGTGGGCTCTGTTTCATTGTAAGTTCATTGGAAAATGTGTACAATCCACAGGACTTTTATCTGGGTTTTGCCATCTCCAAACTCTGATCAGGTTTCAGGAGTATCTTACTCCCTCCAGCTAATTGTCCCCCCACAATGTTCTCCTGGATGAGGGGAAAACAGGGTTAGCACAAAAAACCACGGCGGATGTGCCACCTGCAAATGCCAGAAAGCCAAGGAGGAGGGTGGGAGGGAGGGTCAGGCAAGGGGGCTTTGCTGCCGTGGCTCCTGCACTTCCAGCACAGCCAGGCTGGGCTCTGCTTGCCTTTACTGAACCAGCAGTTGGACAAAATGAACGGGGTTTTTTTCCCCCAGCACATTTACATTCTCATCTAATTCTCTGCAGCCCCTACTTCCCCGAGCCGGGAGCTGGAGTACACAGCCCGAGCTGAGGGAAATCTCCACCCTCTGTGCAAGAACGTTTTATCCTGGTTAAAATGCCCTGATGGGGGGGATAAAGGTGCAGATCTCCACCACCTGGCTGTTTGCAGTGACACTGGAGTACCTGTGGCTGTCCCCCACTCTCAACAGGGTATGGCATGAATAAATAAAGAGGTTCCTAATTAGATTAAGGCCAATCAAAAATACATAATGAGTTACCACTCTTCCTTTTCACAAGGCCAAACACTTTGTGAGACGAATGGCATTGCCATCTAAGCCTTCAGCTTAGCCTTCAGCAACTCCCCACATGAAGCCTTGTCACTTGTCACTTGTCACTTGTCACCTGCCATTTGCCACTTGCCACCTCCCAAGTGCCGTGGACAGTTCTGGGCACCTTCACTCACCACTCCTGCACACACACACACACAGAATCAACCCAGGGAATGTTTATAGGGATTCAAGTCTGCAGCTTCAATTTACAAGTTCATTAACAGTGTCCCTGCAAAGATCAGGATTTTTTAATTGGACCCCTAATTAGCAATGAATCCTCATTATTTTTCATTGAAATCCCAAAGCAGCTTTGGCACATTCTCTTTGTTCTCTTGAAAACGGGGAAGTGGAGAAGTGTAAGGGAGATAAAGACGCAGCTGGTGATTTACTGAGGGGGTGTTTTCTCCTTGAGCCATTCCTCCACTTCAACACATTTTGCAGCAATTTTCCTTATTTTTTACGATTTGGAGAAATATCTACCTCCATAAAGAACCACTAAGGCCACTGTTGGCTGCTCCCTGACATTCCCAGAAGGACGTGTCCCTAGGACAAGGTGCACCCCGTGATGAGGTTGGCCCTTCATACTGTGCTCAGGCAAAACCTCCATGGTGCCCAGAGGTGTTTTCCAAGGGCAGGGGCACAGATCCAAAATGTGGCCATGAGAAAAGGCCTGAGAAGCAGCCAAGCACCCCCCATTTCTGACAGGGAAATGTTAATCAAGGGGAGAGCTTTGCCAAAGCCTTCATTAGCATGGATGAGGTCAGGGCCTGGATGGGGCAGCTGGCACTGGCACTGCTTCCTGGCAGTGCCAAGGACCGGCTCAGGCTCAGGCAGAGGTGATTCCAAAGGTGATGGCTCTCACAGGCTGCATGAGCAATCCCCCAGATCTGCTGCACTGTGCCTGACAGGCCCTCACTCTCATTCCTCCAGACATGTAAAAGTGAATTGTCAAGTGACTATAAATCTAATTTTTTCTTGAGTTTGAGCCCTTTCGTGGCCCAAGCATTTTGGAAGGGCCACAGCAGGACAAGAATCAGCCCCAGTAAATTTGGCCTCTCCTTTTTGCTGTGGCTAATAAGCAAATAACAAACAAAGACATCAATTTTCCCCACAGAAGAACAGTGCAGCACCTGTGGCATCTGTCCCTCCTCCAACCTGCCCTGGATCCACTCCTGGCTGGAGTCATGTGGCAGCACAGGGACATCCCCTCCTGGCAGGGCACTGAGGAACATGAGCACAGCCAGAAATGGGTGCCCTGTGCCCACCCTGGTGACAAACAGGACTCGGCACTGGGGGAAAGGAGCCGGGCTGTTGGACTGTGCTGGTGTCTGCTCCAAATCCACAGATATTTCGGGCTCTGGGCACATTCTGATTGTTTCTTGCCACTGGGATGGATAATCATCACATTGTTTCCACAGTCCTTCTACAAATTATTTTGATAATAAGGGACCTCCTGTGACATTAAGTACATTTTAATTACAACATTGTCTGTAATGCATATATCTAATTGCAAATAATTATTTTATCATATTTTGTCTGTAGGCCTGTTAGATGCATCTGATATTATCTTCTGACTCAGTGGTACAGGTTAATTAAAATTTCTCTTTTAATACCGTTTCAAAGCTAACCACATAATTTCGTCTGAACACCAGCTGTGTTGGTAAAAAATAATTTTTTATTATTTTTTGTCATGCTTGTCTATGGAGGAAAACCTGAGCCATTACTGCAGGCTGTAATTACTGCACTGCTTTCTGCAGTCATTCATTTGCAAAGGAAGAAAAGAAGGAAGAATGTGTGGAACATCAGTGGCCAGTGGTTTCTTTGTGTGTTGCTGGTTCATTTTGAAGGATTTTTTGTTCTTCTCATGTACAAAAAGCATTTGAGATCTTCCCTTCAGAAGGAGAATTGAAGATACCACACAGCCTGGTTTGTCAGAATAAACTGCACTCAGGGCTAAGACAATCAGAGTGGTCACTCTGGGTGTTAACAAAGCCCAGCTTAAGGGCGATCCCAGTCAGCTGCTTCCTTCCTCATTTATTTTTCCTTCAAGTGATAAAGAGTCAGCACAAGATGAGAGAAAAATGAAAGTATTAACATAACGTTCAGTTGAAAAAGGAAGAGTTTAGGTTAAATATATGGCAATATAAACCCAAGAGGAGGGGACAAGAGGAAAACAAAGACTCTTTCTGCGGGTGGCAGGACCCTTTCTGTCTACCTTGCAGGAAGAAGTGACTCTGATTTCACCCTCTGTGCATCATTTGCTAGGACCAGGAGCGTTTCTGTAGCCTGCCTGTCAGCGTCTCAGCTCTGTTTCAGACCCCACACGTATGTTCAGAGCCAGCCCCGGGGACACCCTGGGGCTGGCAGGGACAGGGTTAACAGCGTCCCCAAGGAGGGGAAGGGGCTCTGCCTTGCCGGGCCAGAGGTGAACGTTGCCAGGAGGAAATTGCTGCAGCTCCACCGAGCTCACGAGTGACCTTTCCTCTTAGAGAGGGCTGAAGTAAACAACACTTATCTGGGATTTAGTGCCGTTGAGACAAGCAGCACTTTATCTCTGTTCTGCACCGCAAGGAGCAGGGAAGCACAGGGATGATTTTCCCGGTTGTACCGCGTGAGCCATCTCTCAGCCCAGTTTCAAGTTGAGCTGAAACATCTCCTCATGGAAAGACCTTGGCCAGAGCAGGAGGTTACGGGCTTGCACAACCTCCTCGTGCAGTTCAACCTCTGCCAAAGGCACTCTGAGCTCTCCTTAGTGGGTTGATATTTTTACTCCATGAAATTTCCACATCCTCCATACCGTTTCCTTTTGGAAGCTATCAGGGGACATGCAATCCCTGTTCTTTCTATTTTGGATTTTTTTCCATCCATAGACATAAATCCTTCCCTTTCCCTCTCTACATAGTAGGAGATTCTGGCAGAAGGAAATCTGACGGGGTTTTTTGACAGCGGATTTCTCCTGTCTATCATTTTTACTATAACAGTGACATCTGACTGTCTCATATCCTGCAATGGGTGGAAGTTCCCCACCAGGTTCCTCCTAAACAAAACTCCACAGGCCAAGGGACAGTGAGAAACCCTTTGGGTGCCAAATGAGAGGGGCTGGGGGAGACCCTTGGTGAGGGTTAAAGGTCCCTTTGGTTCCATAAACTCAGAGAAACTCCAAACCCTTGCAGAAGTTGTTCCATGGAAAGCAGATTGCAGGACTTAGAGAAAATCAGGCATTTAGCAGAGATTCAGCACTTACTGTGTGGTTTGAGCCTGGAGCAGGGCTTTGCAGGAGCAGGGCTCCACACCTGCACGCCCTAGAGGAACACTGTTAGGAAAATAACCCCTCAGCCCCAGGGCCCACTGGAAAAGTCTTTTCCCCCGGCTTAGTCACACCAGGGCAGAGAGGGCGGGGCCTCGTTTCCCTACACAGCACGCTGGCACAGCAGCAGAGCTCTGCCGAGGCCCTGCACCTGAGCCAGGAAGCATCCAGTGAGCTGATTCCCACGCAGGTATAAACAGCTCGGGTGCCTTAATGCATGTGTTGGACCAAGGATATGCAAGAGGACACAAAGCCAACTTTCTAAAATACAATTTGAAGCATTTGGTTTGAAGGCCAGAAAGTCAGTACTGGCATTCTGTGCTAAGGAAACCATTTACTCACCTGTAGGCAAGTCTCCTGTGTTTACTTTTCCCCTACCTTTTTGCCCGGGCTCAGTATGAAGTGTTATATTGACACAAGCAAGCCTAGAAGTTCCGTAATTTAATCTCTGCCATTAAAATTTCAGACTGCACGGGAAAAGCAACCCTGCCTGTTCATCAGGTCCAGCGAAATTCAGGAGGCAGCCGGTGTCACCTTTCCACAAACTCCACACACTCCGCAGCACCAGGCTACTTCCAGGAGGGGGGGAAGGAAGGAAGGGAGGAAGGGAGGAAGGGAGGGCATGAGCCGTGCAACTCAGGGACAGCATGCTGGCCCTGCTGCAAACGCACATTAATAATTCAGGTCGTTCTATTTCGGACTGGGAATGCGCTGCCCCTCACCTGTACTGCTCAAGGCAGCGCCTGAAATAGAACCTCCTGTAGGAGCAGCCCCGAGGGCAGTGCCAGCAGCCTGGCAGGGCGGGCACTGCGGGGACAAGGCCAGCCCTTCCCTTTGGTCAGCGAGTCTTGGCTGGGCTATGACACCCCAGAAATCTCCCCCAGGCTGAGGGATGCTGGTCTTCCTCCCGTGACACAGGCAGGCAGGAAGGCTCCTGCATGAGGAGGGCTTTTCCCAAGGAATCCCAAACCCCTGCCTAGTGCTGCAGTGCCTATGCTGGTGTTGTCACCTCACTCAAGACACCATGCCATCTTGGGGCCTTTAACAACTCCGTTCTGCCACAAGTGGTTGCTGCTCTGTCCCCTGAAGTGATTGCTTTATATAGGTTTTACCTCAGATCTTGAAAGCTGAATGACCAAATCTCTTTCAGGAAATTGTTCTACCTTAAGCACTGGCTCTCGGAAATGCATCATCTGACTTTCTGGAAAATGGCAAATGTTATGTCATCAGAAAACACAAGTCACAGGGCTTTCCAAGTGGTTCTCTGCACAGGCTGAAGCCACTGCTGCAGGTTTCCTGGCATCTCTTGTGCTGTCCTACCTCAGCCCCTAAGTGAATCATTTGAAAAGTCATATTTGATAATATTTGAACCCAAAGGGGGAGAAAGGACCGTCCTAGTGGGCTGCGATTCCAGGCATGCCTATTCCCTGGAGCTTTCCAGAGGCAGAATTTCGGGCACACTTCAAACCAGCGAGTGCCTGAAGCTCTGCAGGGTAGTGCTAAGCACCACAACCCTGCCCTGGTTATCACACACCTTATCAGACATCACACCAACTGCATCACCACAATTCCAGAACCTGCAATGGCTCCTTTCTTAACAGAGCAGAGCACCACAAAAACAAGGAACAATCAGAAACTGCCAGAAGAGACAAACTGGAAAGTCGTTCATTCTCTAAATCAATTAAAATAAAAGGGAAGGGAAACAAAGTAAACAAGAGCAAGCCAAGACTTTAGCCATGTGCTTCCTCAGCCAACTGCACAAATTGATTTGTGGCAATGAAGGGGAGAGCCAGAACAGCCCAATTCAGTCTCCTCAGGAAGCTGCTGATGCTGGAATTGCACCACGTGACCCAAAATTTTAGGCAATTAGTGCAGAACAATAACTGCTGCAGAAGGAGATGGTGTGTCATAGTGTGACGGGAAGGTGTGCAGCAGGAATTACCTGTGCTGGAAAGGTGTGCAAAAGGAATTACCTGTGATGGGAAGGGTGTGCAACAGGAATTACCTGTGATGCGTGAGGGATGATGCCACAACAGTCAATTTTCTGTGGCTGACTCCAAGCGTTCAACCTTTCTGTGTAAGGGAAGAGATTAATCAGTTTTTTTCATTTTCAGTGCCGTGAATCATCACTACCCATGTTCCTGACTCCAGGAAGGGACTTCTCACTTCTTAGCACAGGGTTTGGTGGCACAGCCAGCCCTTGCTTTGCCCCTCCCAGAACCCAGCTGTGCAGCCCCCTCCTCCAGCCTGCTTCTTCATTTATGTATTTATTTGTCCACTGCAACTCCCACCCAGGGCCCTTCCCTGCTCCCTTGTGCACAGCGCCATCCCAGGGGTGGAGGGGCTGGGACTGCCCTGTCCCCAGTGGGACCTGTTTAGGGCTTGTTGGCCTGTTGCTCTGGTGACCTCAGACCTCTGCAGCAGAAACGATCCCTGAGAGGGCTCAGAGGAAGTGAGATGTGGCAGTGATGTGTTCTCTGCTTCTAACAATAGCAATTCTTGTGACATTTTATTTTCTACGCTGATTCACGGCTGAAAAAATAATTTCTGTGTGATGTGTAAATTGATTTTTAAGTCATTTTGTTAAAAACTAAGAAGTTTATATGCAAGTCATTTCCCTGAAACACATTGTTTCCTTTTTTAGGACCACAGCCTGCTTTGAAACTTGCGAGAGTTTACCTTTTCACCCAGGAATTTTACTGAGAGAATCTGAGGGCCTTTAACTAGCTTCTGGATCTGGGATGGATTGTGCTTTTGTCGTGTAAGTACGAGCCTGCTCCTTTACCTTCTGTGTGTGTAAAGGCACCATATATTATTTATATACTTACAGCGCAAGCGGTTATTCAAAATCTGAATGTTTCCCCATGGAGATCGGCACTGAATGCCGGAGAGAATTCTCCCCCTGTGAGGATGGGGAGGCCCTGGCACAGGGTGCCCACAGAAGCTGTGCCTGCCCCATCCCTGGCAGTGTCCCAGGCCAGGCTGTAGCACCCTGGCACAATGGAAGGTGTCCCCGCCCACGGCAGGGGTGGCCCTGGAAGGGCTTTGAGGTCCTCCCAACCCAGACCTGTGGTTCCGTGATTCGATGACAAATCAAGAGCCCGCCTAGCAGCCGGCTCCCTTCGGCGCCTGCCCGGGGCACGCCCGGGGCACTCCCGCGGCTCTCCCGGGGGTCCCTGGAGCCGCGCGGGGCTGGGGGGTGCCCGGGTGGACGGCCCGGCGGTGGCACTGACGGGGCTGGGGGGTCCCGGGTGGTTCAGGGGGTCCCGGGGCGGTCCCGGGGCGCGGGCTCCGGGCCGCCCCGGTGACGTCAGCGCTACGCCACGGTGACGTCAGAGCGCGGGGCGGGCTCAGCTCCCGGCGCGCCGCGCGCAGCAGCGGCGGCGCAGAGAGGGGCGCGGGAGGGAGCGGCGGCAGCAGCGGCGCGGGGAGCCCTCCCGATCCCCGCAGCCCTGCCCGCCGCGATGTTCTCCAGGAAGAGCCACGCCGACGTCAGGAAATCCACGCAGAAGGCGCTGGACCCCAAGCGGGACGTGCTGACCCGCCTGAAGCACCTCCGCGCGCTGCTGGGTGAGCGGGGCTGGGCGCGGGGGGGACCCGGCCCCGAGCGGGGGACACGGCCCCGGACCCTCAGACCCCCGGGAGGTGCCCGGGGAGAGCCGCGGGTGGGTCTGCGGGCACTGCTGAGCCGCGGTGTCCGGGCAGACAGAGGCGAGCCCCGCGAGGATAGCAGCTCTCCGTGCTGGGGACAGACAGCCTCCCCTGCCCCGAGCAGCTCCCCGGGCTCTCTCCGCCGCCCAGGCAGCCCCGGGGAGCTGCGGGAGGAAGGTTGGGGTTTGCAGTGTCCCAGGGAGCCAAACTGCGGGGACATGCACAGCCCTAGTCACTTTCGGAGGTGCGCTCGCAGGACCTCTGCTCTCGTCAGTAGTGTCAGCTCGGGGCGCTTTGTTGGGTGTTTAAGCTCTGAAAGAAGGCATGGCGTAGTGCTTTGTGATGAGCCCGTGTTTAGGGGGCATGGGAGACACGGCTGGACGTGTCTGGGGGCGCCTTGCAGGTGTGAGGCTGAAGGCTTGCACCCTCATTGTGGTGCAGAGCCGCTAAGGAGTTTCAGCTGTGATGCCGCTGGCGGTTGAGATGTGTTTCAGCTGTGAGCTGCGGCGCGGGAGGGTTTGGGCGGCCTCTGGTCGCTGTTAAATTGCAGCAGGAGCAGGCTGTCCTGAGGGGAAGAGGCTGTGCCCCGTTAGTCCCTCACGGGCCCCCCGCAGATTTCCAGGTGATGCCGAGTGGCTCCAGGTGGGAGCGATTATCGCCGAGGTGCCGCAGCTGTTCCTTGTGATCTGCTGCGCTCTAGGAGCTGGCTGGGGGCAGCTGCTCGGGGGATTCGGCCTGGTGTCACTCTGCTGCCTTCGGTGACTTCTTAATTAAAGGTTTGCGGGTAATTTGCGGACGCTAGTTGAAGGTGAGGGTTGCTGCAGAGGCAGAGGGCTGCTGGGGGCTGTGCTGTGTCCAGCTGCCCGGCAGGTCAGTGTCCCGTGTCCAGGCACTACCCGAGCAGCTCTGGGTTTGTTCCCGGGATGTCTTGGCCCTTGGCTACACGGGTGTAAACACCCGAGGCAGCACGGGAGTGGCTTTTGAAGATGCTCTCTTGATGGATACCTTTGCCAGGGTGGCTTCCATGGTGCTGTTCAGCACACATGGGAAGAACCTTTCCAGCGTTTGAAGCTTTTGGTATAAAGGCTCAAAAGTAGTTGGATTTTTTTTTTCCCCCTTCTCCCCGGGTACGTCTCTCCTTGCCCTGGCCAGGGGTAGGAATGTGAGTGTCTGTTCCTCCAACTTCTGCCACAGTGCCACACGTTTCTCAAAGAACTCTTGTGTTTCCTTAGGAGATGCCAGCTCCTCTTCCTTTGTTAGTTTAAATCACAGGAATTGAAATGTAAACAAAATGTCAGTTACTCCTCTGTGATCCGCCTGGTGCAGGAGGACACAGAGCAGAGGGAAGATGATGGTAGGGGAGGGACGATGGAAAGGAATGTCTATTTCCATAAATAAGGGCTCGTGTGAACTGTGGATGGCTTCAGTGGCACCCGTGTAAGTTTGTCCAGTGCCCAAAGGGAAAGAAAAGATTCCACTTAGGTTGGTGTTGGCTATGACATCTCTCAAGCCTCCAATGGCCTTTAGGGTCTGAGTTCCTGCTCTGTCCCCGTGGCAGAACAACAAGAGGACTTGAAAGTGGGTGTTCAGTTGTGTCTGAGAGATGACCAGAACATTTCCCTTATTTTCTTATTGCTATGGAGATGTACTTATGGCTAGAACTTCTGTTAAGTTAGCAAAATTCTAAATGCAGTTTGTGGAACTGCCAGCAGTGTGGCCTTTTGGTTTTTTTTTTCAAGATAAACTTAAAAAGTAATGGCCTGACAAAGAGGATATACAGATTTGGCCCTTCCCTGCTGCCTGGCCATAAATGAAACTTCTGCTGTTTCCCAGAGTGGTTTCTTTGGGATTTTTGTAGCACAAAAATGCATCACTGCACCTTAAGAATTTTTTCTGTGGCTGTTCTTGGGTAAAACTATTTTTTTTTTTTTTTTTTTTAAATTGAAACATCTCTTTCAATAGTGTTTTCTCCTCGGGCACAATTGAAACGTTCAGGTGTCAGGAGTGCTGTGGCTAACAGATGTGGGATGCTGCTTTGTCCAGTGCTTTCAGTGTTTTCTCTGTTGAGCAGTGGGCAAATAGGTGGGAGACACACAGAGTTAAGACTAAGTATGAAATTGGTGAGGTTGCCAAGTGCAATCCTTAATCTTTGTCTTTAAAAAATACCCGTTAGAAAAGCCCATGCTTTTCGTGGAACTGCCCTGATCAGAAATGGGGTAACAAAGGGGAGGAATGGGGTTTCAGTTCTGTGCTGCCAGAGCAGTATTGGCTGGGTGGAAACTTTCATTTACTGACAGTCAGGAGGGGATGTGTGCAGACTTCCTTCCGAATTCAGAGCTGGAGTTGTTCTCGTGGGGAATTTGAGGTGTTAACATTAGTTTGGAAGTTGCTCCATTTGGAGGGGTGTTCTAGTAACGAGCTGTTTCATGCTGGCATACTTTTTGTGAAGATAAGTAAGAATTGTACATTATTTCTGGGGTGAGGCTGGTCGTAAAAGTTTATCGTTAACCAGGGTGTGGCTGCGAGATTCTCTTAATCTCCTTTAGTTTTTCAAGTACTTGAGGATTAAGAGAGCTTTGAGAAAATTGCATAAAGCCAAGTGACTTTGGAAGTTCATGGAATTAAGGGATGATTTCTAACAGGCGACTGTGATAACACTTGGCAGTTAACAGGAAAATAAAAGGAAAGTCCGTGTGCTAAGGACAGGATTATTTTCCCCTCTGGGTTGTTTTTTTTTTTTTTTTTTTTTTTTTTTTTTTTAATATGAGGAAGAGCAATGAGAATTTGGCAGTAGACTCAGGCTCTCACTAAGTGGTACCCGAGTGTTAGTCTAAGTTTTAAATTTAATTGTAAGACGAATCAGTGTGACTGACAGTGAGCCAACATGTCCTATTTATAGAGAAGAAACAGGGTGTGACCCTCAGGAACGTCTCCCTCTTTCCTGAGTGTTGCTGCAGCAGCTACTGTCAGGTGTTAGCTAAAATTTTGAGCTCGTCCTCTGTGGGAATGGGGTGAAAGGCATGGGCTTGGGATGGCTGCTGCTGCTTGCCCGTGTGCAGCTCTAGTGACCTGGGAGAAAATGTAAAAATAAACCCGCAGTTCAGCCCCAAGCTTGCTGCCTCATCTCCTCGGTTGCTTATAAATGCTCTTTCACTCAATGCATTTCCCCAAAGTAGGGGTTTTATCTCGTTATTTCGAGTGATAAATGGCACAGGGAACTTTTTCCATGTCCTGCTACAAGTTAAACATATCTTTAAGAAAGGGCTGTAGAGATGCAGCTCACATCATGCTCACCCCTGAGTCACCACTGAGATGCTACATTTAGGAAAAAGGAGAATTTGCTTTCTTGGTGAGGCAGTTCCTTTCTCCTCCCCTCGCGATTTAGAGGGAAAGTTTCCTTTTTGTTTAGATTTTAATGACCTCATCCCCTCATATGAAATCCCTGTAAATGAACGCCTTGTTTTCCCCTGGAGTTGTGTTTAACAGGATGTATTCATGGGGAGGAATAATTGCACTTAGCTTGCAAATTCAGGACCAGTAGTTTGTAGGAAACAAATATCACGTTAAAGAGTTTCCGTGCACTAATTGTTTCCATCGTACAAGCAGCCACGCAGAGCCTTACTGCTGGAAAGGTATTAATTTAAATAAAAATCAAGTTGTCCGGCGCTAAAGTTATTCTGTCTTCTGTAGTTGTGGGATATTATTGAACCTTCTTGCTGGAATCAGCTTTATTTTGGGTTTCTTCCAAGGTGAGGCTTCAGTGAGGAGATGTGATGTTAATTTCTGCCCTTCATCCTCTTCTGGGGGAAATCACCCAACTTTCCCTGACCAAATCAGTTGCAGTAAAGGCCAAAGGGAGGAAATTAATGTGTGTTTGGCAAGTGTTAGGCTTAGAAAACGTTGGACTTTTTTCTGTTTTCTAGTAGAAAATAAACTTATTTCAAATTTCAGACCCAAGTTAACACTTAGGGAAGTGCTACATGCTTGGATTGCCGTTATTCTAAGAAATGAATTGGGAATATGCTGTTTTCTGCTTGCCAGATGAATGTAAGAACTGACTTTGCATCCAAAAACCTTTGCTGGTGTTTTTCTCCAGCAGTACCTGCTTGTTTTGATGGGACAGAGATCATTTGGTTACACAGCTAAGACTCACCCCATTTTTTTTTTTTTTTAATGGAAAGCTTATCAACCAAAGCCCCACTGCAGACACTTATAAATTGTGAAATTCCTTGCAAGGATGGACCCACAGTTTAGTACAGAATACTCACTGAAGTCACTAAAATAGTTTTGTATTGCACTTATTTCATTCCCTAATGCTAAATTTGCAGAATGCCTGAAATTCTTGTCTTTCTGCTCTTTTGTCATTGCTCTGTTTGTTCCTCTTTTCAGATATCGTAGATGGAAGTGACCTGAAGCAATTTTTTGACAACAATTACTCTCAAATTTATTTTATATTCTACGAAAACTTCATAACACTGGAAAACAGCTTGAAACAAAAAGGTGAGTTTCAGAGTTTTTCTAGCAGCTGTTGGTCAGTGTTCCATACCTGTGCTCCAGAGCATTCCACTAGAGCCTGTGCAATGATTGTCTAGTCCTCAGTTATCTGTATTTACATTAATACTTTCCTGCAGTACAGTGTTGGTATTAATCATTTTGGTTTTGTGGTGACAGGAGAGACGAGCATGGAAAATCACTCTCCGAAATGAGAGCAGCAGCTGATCACATTTCTGTGGTCATTTCAGCATTTACACACCTGTCCTCCCTCTCACCTTGCTCTGGGCTCAGCCGAGACATGGCCAGAGCAGAGAGAGGCACAGCTCGCCTCTCTTAAATATTAAGATAAAAATTAAACTGAGTGTAGCATCTCTGGCTTCAGCTGAACAACAACAGCCTCATTCTGCTGTCTTTCATTGTATGTTTCTGGCAAGCAATGTTGTTTTGTGTCTTGCAGGGAATAAATCACAAAGGGAGGAGCTGGACTCCATCCTCTTTCTTTTTGAAGTAAGTTTTCCATAGACGAATTTGTGTTTTAAATCTCGTTGTCCTTCTGTTCTTCCTTGGAGCTTTGCAGTGAGGGGTGAAACCAGGTGTTAGTGACAGTGGTGAAAGGGGCTTGAAGCTTCCAGATACAGCAGTTTTATCATGCAGGGGGATTGTTGGGTAAATGAGTATGCAGAGTTAAGAGATGTTACCAAAATGCCTTGGAAATTCAGCAGGAACCCCTCTGTCCTGAGGATCTGGGGACTGCTGCTCTGAAAACAAGCTGGGGTTTCGCTGCAATCAGGAGTTGCATTGACTCTGTCAGGCTAAAGCTTTCCAAAAGTCTGCTTTCTGTTGTTTGTTTCCTATTTTAATTAAACGAGGGTTTGCTCCTATGTTTCATGGAGGGCCTGTTCAGAAGAGCAGCACTTTTCCCCTCCTCTCTGTGGGTGTGAAGTTGTGTTTATTTTGCATGTCCTGTCACAGCAGGAGCCTGGGCTCTGCTCCCTCACATGGAGCGATCTGGTAGGATTGCACTGTTGGGTCTTGCAGCACGAGGGAAATAAAAGGACAGGAGTTGTCGGCTTCTGCTGATCAGTTTGATCTGAGTGTGTGAAATGCTCAGTTAATTTTTTTTTTTTTATCCAACATAACATCTTTCACTTGCAGAAGCACATCCTTCCCTCCTGCCCAGCACTGGCCATCAGAGCATTGGCAGTGTCTGGAGAGGAGATGTTACCTCGTTAACTTTTGCATAATCAAATTGGGATTGCTTTAATTTAAACCAGAATAGGGCAGGATAGATAATTCTCCAAAGGAACTCTTTGATTGGAGTTATTACCTAAATATATTTGGATGTGAGAAAATATCACTGGACCAGATGAAAGCCTGACACATAAAAATGTTCTTACAATGTAAACTGGAATTCTTAACATAAGCTTTGCCTGTCTCTGGTCAGAAAGCACAGGCACCTTTAATTCTTATCTTTTGACAGTTAATTAGGTAAATAATTGGCCTGTTTTCTCTCTTAAGATTGAACACACACATATCATCTACTGATTTCTTTCTATTTTTTTTTCTTTATTTTTTTCTCTGTTGCTCCAAATACAAACTTTTTACTTGAGTATTACATCATAGAAATGTCATCTTTGTTAATATTTTGGGGTTTTTTTGGTAGGGAAAAACCCCTCAAACTTTCACTGGGGCTCTAGAAATTGAAGCTGAAACAAAGGTTAATTGTTCTCAACTCCTCTCCCTCCCTCTGAAAGACCCCCAAACCCTCAGAAGCATGTTGCTTCATGGTTTTGCATTAATGAGTGATTTGTAGTTGGAATGGTATTTTTATGACAAGAAGAATGATGCTAATGTGCCTGTAGTGGGAAAAATGGCCATGAAAAGGATGACATGGAATCCTGGGATTCTGTGATCCCGAATTCTCACTTTGCTGTCTCTTTTCCCTCGTTCCCCCCCTCTGGGAGAGCACATTTTCACACTGAAATCTTGTGCTTTCTGCTCCTCGTGACATCAGCACGCGTCTGCTTTGGGGCTGTGCCTGAGGCAGTGGCAAAGAACATGAGCTCATAAATCTGCCAGGGCTGTCTGGAGCAGGAGAAACTCTTCCTCCTCTTCCTCCTTGGTCCCCACTGAATGGGAAATAGCCACTGCTTGCTCAGCTGGGTAGAGGGAATAACTGTGCATTCCTGGACTTGGAAAGGGCAGATGGATAAACACTCCTTAAAAACAGTGGGAGAACTTGATGTGTGAGGGAGAAGAATTCCACGGTTGTCTGAGCCAGGGGTGCTTGGGGTCCTGGTGGAGGAGAGCTGTGCCATGGCCTGGCCCCCCTCAGCCCTGGGGGAGAGCAGATCCTTTCAGGAGCTGTGTGGGATCCAGAACAACTCCCTTCCTCCTGGTGGTCCATGGATAGCTGACCCTGGGTGGGAACAGCCCGAGAGCCTCAGCACAGGACAGGGAGCCACAAATGCCGAGTGATGAAATGTTCATGCTCCAAGCCATGGGACACAGAACTAATTGATTGTTAAGCTTTCCATATTTAGTCTGATGTCAGTGTGAGCCAGGGGGATGCTGCATTTTCTGCTAATTAGCTAAATAGATGCTTGCTTAGGATTAACAAATCCTGAGTCCATGTGCTGAGGGTTAACAGCTTAAAAATCAATAGAAATATTTATGAGGGAGTTGCGTTTGCCTCTCCTGGAGGTTTGGTGGGATTGTGCTGCTGCTGTGGAGTGACACCTAGTGTGTGTGTTGGGGAGCAAAGGCTTTTCCCACAAATCCTCTGGAAACTGACTGGGCTTGGTAGTAATTTATGGCAGTTTCAATTTCACACGTCAACTGCACAGCTTGGCCACTCAGCAACAACTTCAAACAACACCTTACTCAAAGAAGAAAGGTTAACCAGGAGGGAGGAATATGAAGGGCTAGTCATTGTAATTATTACTACAAAATGCTTGGCTCTAACTCTATAAGGTGCTTTGGCTTTGTCTTTTCCAAATAGATATTTGTGAAGTGATACTGTAGCTGTACTGTTATTTTTCCCTGTTTCAGCTAAAAGCCCAAAATTACGTGACACACAATTTTTTTTCTGCTAGGGCTTGGCTCTCTCTATTTGCAGACACTATTGTTCCTTGTGTCCCTGAACCCTGTGTGTCACAGACCTCCCAGAAGGTGCACTGTGTTTGTGTCCATTTTCTGGGTCCAGTAACACTATTGTGCCATCATTTGGTTGTGAAAGTTTGGGGTGGGTTTTGTTTATTATAAAGTTGTTTGGTTGGTTTTTTTCTTGCAGCATCAGGTACTGATTCCTCTGACACTGTTTTTTAAGCTCTAATGAAGTAAAAACAGTTTGATGGTTTTGAGATAATACATAGATCAATTTCTTCCCATTCTCTATAACCTCTCCTTATTAGTTAAGAACATCTGTCATGCTGATGGTGTCATGAAATTCACTCCACTGATGTAACACATTCACTGGATGAAATGTTTTATGCTCAGAATTATTCAGATGTTCAAAAGCTTCTCAAAGTCCTTGTTTTGTGTGGAGTTTGTGGTTTCTTGAACCTGGTGCAGATGTGGACACTGAGTCTCAAGCTCAACAGAGCAACAAAGGGGCTTTTTTCATTTATAACAGTGAAAGTGCTTATAGCTCTACTTTTCTGCACATAGCAAATTACTTTTGGAACCATTTACAGTTCATTCTGCTGTAATTCCAGTAACATTGCTGCTGTTCTTACAGCATTCCGTGGTGAATTCTACCTGTATGTTTGACATATTTTACTTCGGAGATCTTACTGTGGCTTGTTATGCCTGGGGCAGTGGTAAGTGTGCTTTGGGCAGACACTTTCCCTCAACAAATAACTGTAAATACTTTATTGATGCAATAAATGGAGTATCCCTTCATTGAGATTGAGCTGCTGCATGTTGACTCCATTGGCCTCTTGGCTCATCTGAGTCTGAGAATAGGAACTGGAAAATTTCAAAATTGCTGGGACACATCCCCTGGCATCCCAGGTGAGCTCTGGGCCCAGCCTCAGGCTTCCCTGTGCCCTGCAGCAGTGATGGGCACAGAGCTGCCTGTCATGGCAGCATTCAACAGAAGGGGGGGCAAAACCAAAAGGCTTTTTGAAAGAAATAGCAGTTTTGGTTAAGTCAGAGTGAGCCTGTCAAAATAAAAACCTTGGTGGCTTTTGTTTTACTTCGATAAAAGAGAGAGAAACAGCTTTCAGAAAGCAGCATCCTGTGTAAACTAAGATTTAAACTCAACATTATTCCTAGTCATGCAGGAAGTCCAAACGAAAAAGAACTATGGATAATCAGTTAAAGGAACTGACAGATACCCTGATGTGTTGATCAGTAGTAATACCTAATTTCTATTTCAAGTGTGCTGTAATGGATTACCATATAGATGCAGCAAAGCACTAAGCATTAAATAGATCTATGTGTTTTCTGAAAAAGCAATATTATTTCTCACTGTGGGGTCTCTTAAAATATTTCTTATTAGTGTAGTGTGAAACTAGGAACAAGATGTCAATAGGCAGCTGGGATTCACAGCGGTGTGGCTGACAGCCTAGGCTGGGGGGTAGAAACTCTCATCTGTTCTATAGCAATGGCACTGCACGTTCTGTAGGGCACCAGGGGTGGGGAAGGGGCTACCAAATGTTGCTGGAAATGTGAAGTTGCAAAGGAACACCTGGAGCTGGTTGGTGACTTGTGCAGTCTCGGGTCACGCTGCAGCACCCAGACCACAGTGCTTGGGGGCAAAAATCACCAGCTGGAACTTGCTCTGCTGCTTCTGGGGCTTAACTTGTAACCTTCAGAATTTATATTTAATGGTGTGGACTTTGCACCTGGGTGACTTCTTTTTGCGTTGCAGGGGCAGACGTGGGCTCTGTGTTTGCATTGTTGAGAGTGGCCCTGCTGTGCTGCAGCACTGGAGGGGGACACAGGGTGCTGCTGTTTTACAGTGGCTTGTTGCTGTGGGATTAGGACCATGCAGGTCATCAGTCAGGTCTTTGTATTTTTTCAAAATACATGTATTTATTGTTTTCCTGGTTTTGAGATGCTGAAAAGGCAAACACAAGGGAAGTGACTACAATTTTGCTGTGTGAGAAGACTTTGTGATATGGGAGCTTCCCTCTGATAGGAACTTTGGTCTTCTTACTGATATCAGGTTTGAACCCTTGAATTGTTTTGATTCAGTCACCTGACAAGAGTGTTGCGTTCTGTTTTGTAAAGAGAAAAGAACAGTAAGTGTGTTGTTTTCTGCCCCAAGCCCTCCAGTTTTGTGCAGTTTAGAGTCTGGCCCTGCTTTCCTTGCTTGTTGTTGAACTCTGCAGCAGCAGTGGTTTTCCTGCTTTTCTCTGGATACAGCCTCAAGTTCACTGACACAGGGGTGTGAAAGTTGTTACCACATTCTTTTTCAAATGGGTCTTTATTACGGAGCTTTGTGCTTTACCAGCTCGCACCTTGTCACAGCTCCCTTTCTGGAGGGGAACTTGGTGTTCAAATTTAGGTGAAACTGCATAACAGACTGAAACACTGGAAACAAAATACGAGTGGTTTTGTCTGGTTTTCCACGATAAATGTGCCAATGTGTGAAGCTCCCTCCCTGCAGTGTGTTGTGTGGCACCTGAATCCAGCCCGGTTTCTGTTGCTGTTTTGCCGTAGGGTTTTGTTTGCTGGAGCTTTTCCTCTCACACCCTGGGCACAGGGCTTGTGGTGAGCCTGGGCACAGACCCTGCTCCCATGCAGAGATCCTGGCTTAGGTTAGGTTAGGAGTGCTCCTGGGTTAGCTTAGAAGCAACTCCTTTCTGCCCTGTGCTAAGTAATGATTAATGTCAGAAACAGTCTGGAGGAGTGGTGGGCTGCCAGTGTTCTAATGTTTAGATGGATAATGGTAACTCTTTGTCCACGGATCCTGCAATCTGATTGGCAGAAACCTGGTGCTTAACTAACAGGTAAAGCCCCAGTGTGAGTCATGGCCTCATTTTTAGCCAGTCAGATCCTTCATCCCAAGCATTCCTGCTGCCCATGGACAGGGAGCTCGACCTCTGCACCCTCTGCTGCTGGGGTCCTGCTGCCACAGTGAGCTGGGGGAGTGACACTGAAACAAAATACAAGGGACATGGAAGGGATGTGCCTGGTTTGCATTTTTATTCAGGTTAACCTTTTAGAAATGCTAAGCACTGTATGGGGAGCACATGCTGTGGTGAAGGTGTGCAGGAGCCCAGCCTGTCTGTGACCCGAGGTCTAGCTCCCTGCGTCCACGACCTTGTCATGACTTCCATCCTCTGCCATGGAGAAAGGAATGTTCCGTGTCCAGCAAGACTGTTTGGAGTGTTGTGTCTGATTTCTGAAGCCCTTCACTGTCACAAACAAGAGGTCTGCCCTGCCCATGTGTTGAGCACAGGCGGTGGCAGTGGTGCTGCCTCTGTCACTCCCAGGGGTGGCCCACGGTGCCAGCTGCTTTCTGGGCTGCGGTGCTTTCATTCCTCCTGTGAGCTTTTGTGTGCAGAACACCCTCAAACGAGTCACTGTGGCTTAAGTGGTTTTTCATCCATTTGCATCCTGCATGTGGTGTTGCTGAGAACTTAGCGGTGCTTTGTTGTGCAGAAATTCGTGTCGATGATTTTGTTTGATAATTGCAAGGAACTCTGTCGGTCATTTTAGCATTGTTTCGTTTTGTTTGATTTCCAAGCGGAAATGTTTAAAGCTGGTTTCCCATTTAAATGATATCTCCCTAATTTCTTATTTCAATGGCTGAAAAGTTGTAAGATGGAGACAATTTTGGTGTGGAAGCTGTGTGAAGCCCTGTCTGTGCTCCCGGACCTTTGTGAGGCAGAGCAGCAGTAGGTGAGCTGTGCTGCTGCTACTGCCACACCTGTGGCCAAGCCCCAGTCCATGCTGCCAGTAGTTTAAAAAGAAACTGTGTGTATATTCCCATCTCATCTGTGTCTTGTGTATTTGTTTCTCTGTATCCTCTGATGAATGAGTTTTATTACAGAAAACTTGACTAGTTTTGTTTCCTGCAGAAAATATTGCAGCTGCTACCCGAGAGGATTTTTTATCGATGGCATTTTCGCAGCATAGGTAAGAAGAAATGGTTTAAAACAAAAAAATCTAAACTTTTTAATAGCTTTTTTGGATAAATTTTTCTTTTTATGAGTAGAATACCATGAATACATGGCATTTGTGCAGGTTTGGCCCCAGCTGTCTTTCCTAGATTCTCACGAAATGGAGGATTTTCCCAGCATCCTGTTAGAATATGGCCTTGGCCATGAGAGACACAAGATACCCATGGGTGACTGACTTCCTCAGACCAAGACTGTTCTTTCCCCAAGCTCTGGTGGTATTGGAGCTTCTGGAAGAAGGGAGGGAATAGGAGGAGTCTGGCAGAGAGAAGCCTTGGGTGGCCAGGACACCTTGAAATCCAGTGAAGTGGTTCAACTCGATAATTCCCTCTGAATCAAATGCCTTGGATTCATCACAGCTTTTAAAATTCTACTTCCAAATGCCACCAGTGTGGCATGGGTTTTTATTAAAATTTTATGGGAGGTTCTGTTGCTTCCAAGTAGGACCTTTGTTGCTGGGGTGGGTTTGCAGCACTATCTGAGCAGCTGCCATGTTTGTCATTGGAACAAGGAATTGCTGTTGCAGAAGAACAATGAGCGGAAGGTAAAGGTCAGGGGAAGGGCTGTTGTCACATTTCCACTCGGCACTGACAAAAACAAGAGGAGACATCTGCCTGGCCACTTCATAACAGTTCAGCTGAGTTAGTCCACACCGAATTGGTTCCAGTCAGTTGCTCTGGAGCTGATATATTCTTTATGCTTCTAGTAAGTGATCATAGCGGGGTAATTTTTTATCTGTGTCCAAAAAATGATGTACAAAATTTGGCAGAGCATTTATTTACAGCTCCACCTTGTGATTTTCTTTTGCTCAATGTTCATGTGCATTAATATGCATTTC
Source organism: Picathartes gymnocephalus (assembly GCA_013390045.1). Lineage (NCBI taxonomy): Eukaryota > Metazoa > Chordata > Aves > Passeriformes > Picathartidae > Picathartes > Picathartes gymnocephalus. Next base: position 148,495 of record WEKY01024128.1, read on the forward strand.
CTATATAGGTTAAGAATGTCGTTTAATCTTGTGAAGTGGTGCGATCTTGTGAGAAGGAGCCCATTTAAGGAATGTGTACAATTCACAGATCTTACTGTGAATGAAAATAATTTGAGATCGGTCGTCCGACGAAACCCACACTACCTCACTGGAAAGATCCATCATAGTTCATCTTGAGTGGTAGTGATTGTAAATAGATTCATTCGGGGTTTTCCCCTCCAGAGTTATCTTAAAACCCGGTGCAGTGGCCCCAGAGTAAATGGCATTAAAGTAATCTTTTATGGAATATCTTTGAAAACGTTGTGGTGGGAGGTGTCTGATAGCGTCTACTTAATTTTCCTAATCCAGGGTCGATTCTGAAGAAGCTTTTGCACACTGGAAATTCTCTCAAGGTATTGTGTTGATGTTTTCATATTCTTTTTCACTTTAATTCCTATTATATATATTACTTTGCAACATTCCAATAGCAGTGTTTTTCAGATTGTTAGGCTTTGTAATTTTTTCTTACTCACCTTTCAATCTTAGCTTTTATTATTGTGATCCTAGATAATTTTAATATTTGTCTTCAGTCACTTTGCTGCTCTAATGACCTTTGTAAAGTTATCTGGAGAAGGTATTAATAGATATTGCTTAGTACCTAATTTTTTCAGCTCCCTCTGGCATTAAAGCTAGGATTATATTAATGATGTGAATAGGCTTGGTATGATGGCAAGACTTTGCACACGTAGCTGGGACGGAGCACTCACCCTGCCTGTTGTGAACTATTTACCAACATTACTCCACTTTGTGTTACTGCCGGTTTCCCCCAACTTTCCCTTTTTCCCTTTGCAGCTCAGGTGTGAAGGAATCCGGCTGTTCCTGCTGTGGCTGCAGGCCCTGCAGACCAACTGTGGCGAGGAGCAGATCCTGATTTTTGCCTGCCTGGTGCCCGGCTTCCCCCCGCTGCCGTCCCCGCGGGGGCCCTGCACGCTGGAGAGCCTGCTCAGCCCTCCGCCTGTGCCCGACGGTGAGGGTGGCTTCTCCTCCCGGGATACTTCTCTGCCCCCGGGGCTGCTGTTCTCCCCCTGGGGTGGGTTCTCCTGAGGGAGGTGGCAGTGGGTGCTGCTGTCCACCCCTGGAATTCCAAGCTGGCCTCAGCGTGTCTGGCTGCTGGGCTGGTGCAGCTCTGGAGCAGCCCGCTTCTGCCCCTCTTTGGCTCTGGGGTGGTTTTAATTCTGACACAGCAGCAGTGTGAATTTGCCTGCTCCTCAAGCAGGTGTGGAGGTTACCACCCTGTTGGCTTACTGCTGGTGTCAGCCCTTCCAAGCCACCAGAATGTGGTGCCATCCTCCATGGGATGTGCCAGGACTTTGGACATCCGAGCAGCTGCTGGACTTGCACAGCTTGATAGTGCGCTAATGGGTCTTTTCAGATCAATGTTTTATAGAAATTAGCTTTTATTTCACTGCTTTCATGTGTGTGCTATGTTTAAAATACTTGATTTTAGCCAAGATTCTTCCAGAAGAAATAACGCCACTCTTGCCAGCTGTCTCTGGAGAGAAAATTGCAGAAGACCAGACCTGCTATTTTCTCCAGCTCCTGTTAAAATATATGGTAATTCAGGTGAGGAGGATGCATGTTTAAAGCTGTTCATATTTGGAGAACGTATTTATGGTAGAAAATTAAGCCTACACTGCATCTGTATGGAGCTGGGTTTACCCTTCCCCAGCACTTTTTTTATTCTTGCTTTTAAATGGAAAATCATCCCGCAGGTATGCCTCATGCCATTTTTGGTGAAAATGTTTGTCACACTTTTGTGATAAGAATTAATGAATGTTATCCAAACTTGCAGAATAACTGACTGTTTTACGTGCTCATGGTTGCTTTTAGAAAATTGATGTGGGGTAAAGATTCAATTTGTTCTCTTTGGACACATACGTAGATGAAAAGAAATGTAAAGGACCACTGGAGGAAGAGAAAAAGAAAGATGGCTTCTGAGATGTTTTTAAAGGGATGCAAGTAACATGTACATAAAATTTAATTAGAAATAGATCAGATGAATCTGTAGACGAAATAAATTAAGATAACGTATATATTTAAAAAGTACAAATTAAGCAACATTTGAAATAAAGTGGAAGCTGTGCAGACAATGAACATTAAAGAGCTTGGTATTAAAAAAAGATAAATTATAATTAAATACTTTGAGATACACTTTATAGTATGAAAAGGCAAGACCAAAATAATATTTGGAAAGGGTTTTGTCATCTTGAATAAATGCTTTATTTTAAAAAGTGGCTGTATGGAATTATCAGCTTCCTTCACAGCACCCTTTGTTTCACATATGAGTCTCACAACACTTCAGTGAGAAACAAAAATGTCACTCTTCTTTTTGTACTCTTGTTACATGCTTGGGATCTAAACAAACCTGCTTACACTACAAATCCCATTGCATAGTGGTTCCAGTGTTGGTTTATTTGTGTTTGTTCTGGTGAAGAAAATATTTACGATAAAAGTACTGCTCAAAGTAACTTTGTCAAAATGTAGATGTAAGAGGCAAATTTACAGAAAGCAGAATAGGACAGTTGTTCCTTCCCTGAATTAGAACAGCACAAACCCACTGGCTCCCACTGAGCTCCCTGGCTTTGAGGGGCTGCACTGTTCTTAGTTTACACTCTTACTGCAGTTTGTAAAGGTGTTTTTGGGTGCTGTTTTTGGGTTTTTGTGCTGGTTTTTCATCTCTTGTTAAAGTGTAGTTGCTTGGTTTTTTTTTGTGTACAGGGCAAAACAATTGTCAGTGTAACACAGTAACTTAGTTTTTTGTTTGTTTCTCCCTAACTCCATGACAAAGGCTGCCAGCTTGGAGTGGAAGAACAAGGAGAACCAAGACACCGGGTTTAAGTTCCTCTTTACTTTGTTCAGAAAATACTACCTTCCCCACTTGTTCCCATCTTTTACAAAGCTGACCAACCTCTACAAACCTGTGCTTGGTAAGTAGTGGCTTTTGCCTTTGAAGTAGAAAAAGCCAGAGCCTGCTCTTGGCAGCACCTCTGCTACCTCTGGTGCATCCCTACAGCTCTGCTCTGGGGTGGGGAGTTTTTAATCTCTGGTTTCATGTAAAATTAACTTACCTTGTAGCAGGGCTGGTTCTTTGTGTCAGCTTTTGCAGCCCTCCTCTTTTGCTTTCCTTTGTTTTGAGTGATACGAGGGATGACCTCAGGAAAGATCTGTGCTGTTGTATTCTTCTGAGGGGTGATAAAGTTAGGATAGAATGCAAGCATTAATAAAATAAAAGCAGTCAGTCAGTGCATCTGTTATTTCTTGGGTGATGCGTTCAGTGCATCCAGCCAGAGTTGGGAAGCAATTCCTAAGGTTCCCCTTTGTTTCTCTCTTCCTTTTTGTCCCCCTAGACATCCCCGATGTCAGGCCGAGGCCGGTGTATGTCACTGCCACACGGAACAATGAGAGTGTCTACTGCACAAAAATCCCCTACATGGCAGCTCGGGTTGTTTTTATCAAGTGGCTTGTTACCTTCTTCCTTGAAAAGAAGTACTTAACTGCTGTTCAGAACACAAAAAATGGAGGAGAAATGCTCCCTAAAATCATTCAGGTGGGCTTTAAAGTTCATCTCTCTTCTTGCACACGTGCTAACCTTGCAGGTGATCTCACTGCACTGGCAGCTGAAGCAGAAAGAAATGCTACCCTGTAGTGAATAAATGATGTGGCTGTTTATTTGATTTTCTTTTTCTTTGGTGGAAGAGGGAGTTTCTGAGGCAAATCCTTCAGTAATTCACTAGAAGTCTTTTTTCCCCTCATAACTTGTTGCATTACCAGCCTCAGCTCTATTATATTTAGACTTTTGGAATTTACTCTGTAAACTGTCATACTTGGTGGTTCTATGGACCATTTCCCAGCGACATCAAAGGCTGCTTTGTTTTCCTCTCAGTTATAACAGCTATTTACAGTGAGATATCAGAGAAATACTTCATTTATAAACTCGTGGTTGAGACTTCTCTAGTGTTAGATGCCTCACAGTGAATTGATGCTTTTGAAATATTCTCAAGCTTCTTGTTAAGAATTTAGAATCAATGTCAGCTTACATTCTGTCTTGATCCACAGGTCAGTGTCAGCTGTGGGCTCAGCAGAGAAGCAGCACAGTTTGAGAGGCTGCAAAATACACACAGTGCCAGAGCAAACCCTGGCAAAAAGATTTTGGGTATAATAATCCATCTTTTCCCCAAGATAAAAGGACTTGGGGATTCCTCCCCACTGTGTCTGTGCGCAGTGTACAGACACTTCTACCAAGTGTCCAGTTTTTAGAGTAAAGACCAAATTCCTTCTTGATTTGAGCAGTAGAGTGAAAATTGCTGTGCCTGACTGCTGGCATCCCAGTGTTGTGGTCAGGGTACCCTGAGCTCTCCATGAGGATCCCAGGGTGCAGTGGGTGCTGCTGCAGTCAGTGATGGCTGTGTGTTGTGCCTGCAGACGGTGTCTGCGAGCCAGGAGCGGGGCACGGAGCCAGACAGCGGCGTGGCAGCGGTGGGTGAGCAGGACTGCGGCCACTCCAGCAGCAGCAGCGTGTGGGACAGGAGGCTCAGCAGCTGCAGCCTGTGCAGCGTGGAGGAGCAGCACCGCGGTGTGTATGAGATGGTGCAGGGCATCCTCCTGTCCACGCGCGGATATGTCAACTTCGTCAACGAGGTGTTCCGCCAGGTCAGCCCCGGGGCTGCCTGCAGTGTGGCTGGTGGGCTGTGTGTGTTTGTGTGCACCACATCTGTGTCCTGATTCCTTGCTGTGGAATTAATCAGTGGACTCTGCATTTCAGGCTTTTTTGTTGCCTCCCTCTGATATATCGGCAACACGGAAGGTCGTGAAGGTGTACCAGAAGTGGATCCTGCAGGAGAAACCCGTGTTCATGGAGGAGCCAGACAAGAAGGAGGACAGCCAGGATGCTGTTGTTCCCTTGGAAGAGTCCTCAGTGCAAACAGATGGTAAACATGTATGGTATCCCTGTTCCTTACTTTGCTCTGTCTGCTGCAACATGGGGCTTTTCGCCTCACTGTGTAGAGGAGTAACAATTTAAAGTGTGTGGGGAATAGGGGTTAAAAATGCTTCTATTTAAGGGCTCACAATTGAAGTAGTTACCGAGTGTCCAGTAGCAATTACACAGGGAAGGATTGTAGCTGGTTTGAGAAACATCATTTGTGGTTATTCCCTGCATGTATAAATACGACAGCAGGAACTTCATGGAAGAGACACTGATAAGTTCTGCAGTGCTGAAATTGGCTGTCTGCTGGCCTAAGGCCTGGAGGACTACTTTATTTTGGTGGTGCTTAAAAATTTGACAGTATTAATTTGTGTATACTGGGTGAAATATTTGGAACTGGACACCTTAGTCTAAGAAATTTAACTGTAGATGCAGTTCCTGTGCATCATCTTTTAATACCCTGTTTTGTTCTATCAGTAGAAGTTCTTTGACACTGCAACACTGTTTAAAGGGAAATTTTCTAGTACTGAATAAGACATTTGATTTGTAAAACAGTGAGAATTACAAGGTTTTTACTCCATTTTGTAGAGAATGTATAGTTTTGCCAGACTTAGATTCAAGTGCTACTACAGTCGGTGACTGTGAAAAGTGGTGTGAAATATTTTAAGTAACGTACCTCCTAAAACTTTAATGAGCCTTTAAATTCCACGCTTGGAAATGAAGAAATAATAGCCAGGAAATCCCAGTGGAAATGAATGCATGCCACACCAGTTCCCCCAGTTTTGCTACTGATCCTAGGGATGGTTTTGTTTCAGCCTGGACGTGTTCCTCTCCTGCCCCATGACTAACCAGGCTGTGTTTGGCAGCTCTCCTCGGAGCCCACTGGACACAAGCGCTCCTCCAGCTGGGGCAGGACCTACTCCTTCACCAGTGCTGTCAGCAGGGGCTGCGTGCTAGAGGACGAGGACAGGGATGTGAAGGCTGGAGCCCAGGCTGCGCTGCAGGTGTGCTGGGTGGGAGGGGGACACTGAGGCTCTGACCTACCTAGTCACAGAAATTATGCTGCAAATTCTGTTACAGTCTCCGAGATGGAGGAAAGGAACTATCCGGGGCTTGGTTGGTGCTGTAAGACACAATTTGGACTTCATGTGGCACTCTAGAACATGTACATTAAACCCCATGACCATGTCTTAGAGCCACATATCTGTATTTTAACACAGAAGGGTAATTTTTTTCCTCCAGTACTTGGAATTAATCAGAACATTGCATTGCTTATGCTGAATTTCATTTATTGAAAATACTGGTGTCTGTTTAGGCTTATGATGGCAGGAAATGAATGGCTGGAGGAATGTCCTCTTGCCTACTCGAACAGGGAAGACACCCACAAACCCCATACTGAGCCTTGGTGGGTCTGTGATGTGATGGCACCTGGCTCCCTGCTGGAATAACACAGAAAAACAAAGTGCTGGGTAAAACATGGAAAGGGAAAGGTTTAACTGGAGCAACACGAGTGTTTTCTTGTTATATGTTGCCCATTTTGATCCCTAACACTGTGCAAACGGACTGTCAATGCCAGGTGTTCCTGACAAACTCTGCGAACGTTTTCCTGCTGGAGCCCTGCACTGAGGTCCCTGTGCTGCTGAAGGAGCAAGTGGATGCTTGCAAAGCTGTTCTCAGCATCTTCAGGCGCATGATAATGGAGCTGTCCATGAACAGAAGGACATGGTAAGGTTAACACAGCCTCATTTGAGGGAAAAAGTCTTTAAGTCTACAGCCAATCGAGTTACTCTGCAGATGGGTCTGTAAAGGCAGAAGTGTGACCGCACTCTCAATTAGCAAGGCTTGCTGCAGGATTTAAGGAGCAGGTACAACTAATAGAATACCTTTTGTTTTGGAATCAGGGAGCAGATGCTGCAAATACTCCTCAGAATAACAGAAGCTGTGATGCAGAAGCCAAAGGAGAACCAGGCCAAGGACACGTTTGCTCAGAGCATGGCGGGGCTGCTGTTCCGAGTGAGTGAGTGGGGCTGGTTGGTTTGCTCTGTCACAACTGCCCTCGGTTTTAGCTGAGTGCTGTGGAAACCTGCTTGCATTACTGTGAAGGAGGGGTTTTTGTGTTTTGCTAGTAATTATTTTGTAAACTGTTCTAACAGAGGGGGAGTTGGGCTTGTTCTGTTCTTCAGGGGTCTGTTGCAAACTGTAGTAGCACAGGCAGGCACTGTGGGATGTTTTCAGTGAGTGTGTCCAAAGCGTAAAATTCAAGTAACTGTTTTCCTAAGAGTGCAGTTGGCAAGTCAGAACTGAGTCACACTGAGTGAGAGAGACATCTGTGCTTCCTACTGTACTTCCAGCCTGGATAGTGCAGCAGGGTGTGTAGTGCTGCTCCAGAGCTAAGTCACTGCTGTTGGTCTGTCGGTGTAGGACAGTCCTTCATTCTGCTCTTAACTGCACAGTGTCTTATTTCAGTTTGCCAGAGAACATTTAGCCTGAATTTTTTCTGAATTTCCTTCATCAGTAACTTTCCCCATTATTTCTGGGGGTGTTTTTTTGAAGGGAAATAGCACTGCACAACAGCTGTGCCTCACCAAGAGCCCGGTGCTGCTGTGCAGGTGGGAGCTGTTGGCTGGGCTGGGTGTGCTGAACTCATCTTGCCAGTGGTGCCTGTCCCCTCAGACCCTCATTGTGGCTTGGATCAGAGCGAGCCTGAGCGTGTACATCTCCCGGGAGCTGTGGGATGAGCTGCTCAGTGTCCTGTCTGCCCTGACGGACTGGGAGGAGCTCATCAGCGAGTGGGCCAACATCATGGATTCCCTGACTGCAGTGCTGGCCAGGACCGTGTATGGCGTGGAGATGACAAACCTGCCCCTGGATAAGCTCAGCGAGCAGAAGGAAAAAAAGCAGAGAGGCAAAGGTTGGCCTTCATGCTGCTTTAGTGCTTTTTGTATCCCACCAGTTAAATATTGAGGTTTGATCCTAAAAATTAATTTAATGTCAGACACTGCTTCATCTGGTGTAAGAACCTGTTTAATCAAATGTGAAGCACTTTGGGTTTGTGTGTTGTCATCCTTCACTGGGGAGGAGAGGTGGTTGGGGTCAGGGTGTTTGGCAGGCTGGGGTCTGCACCTACAGTCAGGGTTTTTTGATAGCAGAGATGAAATGTGGTTTCCTGTGCTGTAGGCTGGCACTGGCAACTCTGTAAAATTCTGTGTGTTTTTAGTAAAGTTTCTAATTTACAGTGTTTTAACTGCATTTACATGCCATCTTGAAATTGATGCACATAGTGAAATACCAGTTGGTTTTTATTAACAGTAAAAGCTAATCTGTGTTGTTTAAAGTATTAATATTTGCCATGTCTGAGTCCATTCATACTTCAGCAGAAATATATTCTAAAGTGTCCAATGCCTGAAAATTTTGTGTTCTTTGTCCTAAGGTGGTGTTTCAGAGCCTCAGAAGACAGCTGTAGTAGGAAGATCCTTTTCGTTAAGCTGGAAAAGCCACCCTGAAGTTGTAGAGCCGATGAGATTCAGAAGTGCCACGACCTCTGGGGCCCCGGGAGTGGAGAAAGCAAGGAACATTGTCCGTCAGAGAGCCACAGGTTAGACCACAGCTGGGTGCTTTGGTACCCAGGCACTCAGCAGCACTCAAGGTTTCAGCCTGCCTTTGAGGGGTGGCTGCTGCCAAAAGTAATTTAGTAATTAACTGCCCCAATAGAGAGGTTGCACATCCATATCTGGGTGTCTTGGCCAGTGTGAATCGCAGAGTCAAAGTATTTTGGAAAATTCTCTATGTAAGCTTTTAGCTACAGGACATTGAATTGTGTGTTAAACCTGTCCACATTAGGGGTGTTTCTAGAAAGGTATGTTGCTATTTTTATCTGTTCCTAAGAATGCATTTATCACTGTCAGATAACAGATAGTGATACAAGTATTTCCTGGGAGCACAACGTAAACCAGGTATTGAACAAATAATTGTAGTTGTTTTATTTGCTCTCTTTTTCTTGGCATGATGAGGTTTTCCTCTCATGTTTACTTCTGGAAAGAGGAAAGCAGGAGGGAGACTGAGGTGAAGAATGTTGGGGTAATGGCTGAGACCCCAAACATGGAACAGATCAAGCATTTCAGCAGCCTGAACCTGCTTGCCTTTATTTCATGTCAGTGTGTTTCCATGTGCCAGTTCACTGGGGCAGACTCCCATGGAAATCACCTCCTCTGAGCAGGAGCTGCTGGGGTGCACACCTCCTGTCCTGGTTCCTTTCCAGGAGAGCTGGAAGGAGGGAGGACACTCGGAGTGGTTTGTGGCTCCATAGCTGAGCCACGGCCTCCAGCTTGGGTTACAGAGCTCTTTGGCAGTGGAGTCAGTTCAGTCTGAGTTTTATTTCTAAATTCAGCCAGGCCCTGTTTGTGCTCCAGTGGAGGATTCTCTCCAGTGCTGCAGCGTTTTCCCCACTGACACCCTGACAGAGCAGTAGGGAGAACCTGGAAGTGTTGATCCTGGGCTTTTCTTGTTTGTATATGTTCAAATTAAAGGCACTTCCACACTTGCTGTGGATCAGAAATCCCTGATTATTGCCCTTTCAGTGTGAGAGTGTTGCACAATATTAACTTACATCTCAGGGGAGAAACCCCCGGGCTTACTGCTGTAAAGCTTTATCCCAAAACTCTGGTTTTTACTGTGTTGTGACACTCAGAACTGCAGTATCTCATTGTGTTCCTGATATAATTATTGCTCTGTTTTCTCCTGTAAGCTAAGCGAAGCCAGTCTATCAGCAACTGTGTCCATCTCTATGAGGCTTTGCCAGCTACTAAAAGTGTACCTCTTCTGCTTCACACTGTGAGCTCTCTCTTCCCTGGTATCTCTTACACTTCTTGCTCTCACAGACTCTCAGGTACTGTACTTTAAAGTCATCTTTGATATCGATGTTCTTTGTATTTTTAAGCTGCTCTCTGTCTGTTCCCTTTCTGTCCCATTAGTTCCTCTCAGAATGTTTGCAGCACTGCAAGCAGAGCAGTTTTTGTTCATGTTGGTATTAAAGATTGCCGTCGATTATATTTAGATCTGTATTGCTTAGTAACGAAAGTAAAAATTCCCAAGTTTCACTGCTGGGAGGGATTTGGGACTCCTGAGTCCTACCCAGAGTCATTACCTGCAGCAGGAAGAGGAGGAGAGTTCTGTATGTGGTGCTTTATGGCCCTGTGGGGATTCCTGCTCTGTGAAACACCTTTGGTGTGTTTTCATCTCAAGTTATCTTGGGGGGAACGCTGAAATTGTTCCAGTTAGTGAATTGCATTGAATGTTTTATTTTATTGCTTTCTGTAAGACGTTGAAAGCCAGCTGAAGTCAATAAAGACCAGAAATGTTTATTTTTTGTGCATGTGCCTCCTGAGATAACTTTCTGAAATACCTGCAGTGTTTATTAATTAGTAAAGCAATATTAAAACTTGAACACTGCTGGATGGAAACACTGGAGTGTTACTGGATTTTTGTGGGTTTTTTTCCCAAATGCTAAGAGAAATGCATTTCTAAAAGCACTGTTTTGCTCCCCAATCTCAAGAGTTCGTGTTGCTCCTTCCCCAGCATGTCAGTTTACTTTACTTTCTCTTTGAAATTTTCATACCTCTCTCTCCTCCCTTTGTTTCTCATTTGCAGTTACAGCCAAACCAAAAGCTGCCTGATTGGGTTTGTCCTCACAAGCTAAACCCAAGTTATACATAGCTAGAAGGTTTTTTTTTTATTCTGGATTTTTGCCTTTCTTTATTCCCCCCTTCCCCTGTTTCTGGAGGTGCCCAGGGAGCACAGCCACCTTCTCCCCACTCTGCATTTAAGGGAATTTTGTTGCCTCTGCTCTGTTCCTTCTGTCTCCAGAATGAACAGGGACTAGTTGGGATCTGCAGCACTGCGAACCCAGCTTTGCTCATGGGGCCTCCTCCCTTTTGTTAACTCCCAAAATCACTTCTGTCCTTCTCTAAACCTTTTACACTGCTCATGCATCTCTTGCTAAACTTTACAGTTTTTCTAAGGATATTTTTATAGAACCTAAACTAGAACTCATAGATTTTACCTTGGGAATTTTAAGTATTTGATAGGGTCACTTTTTCATAGCAGTTTCTTAGGCAAGGTGTTCACACATGTATACATGAGCTCCTGCAAATATTTTGTGTTGTAATTAAATCAACAGAAGTTGAAGAATCTCAGCAGCTGGAAAACTCAGAAGGAACAGAAGCCTCAGGCCCATTTGCAGACCAAGAGCAGCAGCTGACTCGAAGCAGCAGCACTTCAGACATTGCAGATCAGATTCCGTCTGATTTTTTTCAAGGTAATTTTAATAAAATACAGCAATACCGAGTTTCTGAAGCAAAAATGTTGAGACTTGTTCAGCCTCACAAATGCTGCTCTTACTTACTTTGGTTTCCCGCTCTCGTCTAAAATGTTTTTAATCTCATTTTCTTAGTCACTATGTTGTTAGTAAGTTGATCAAAGAACTGTTTTTAAGAAGTCAGAGACCATGAATGCGGGATGTGACCTTTTGTACAGCAGAGGGGAGGGAGGCCAAAAACGAAACCTGGAATGTGTGTGCATTTTCTATGTAACCCTTGAGCTTTTTTTTCACCTGACTTACATTTAAATTTTGTGGAATCAAGCTGCAGTTGGAGTCCAGGTCCTCTCCTGTAAGTATGTTATGCTTCTGAAGGATTTTTTTAAGCATCTTGTATCCCATTTAAGTGCTGTATTGCCCTTAACTATAAATATGAGACATAAACATTGCCGAAATTTACATGAGACTCACTGTGTGTTTTGGTCTCACAAAAGGTTATAGTTCTTGTTTCTCTTCTGCAACTTCTAGGTAAAAAGGCTGGAAATTCAACTTCAGACTCCAAGCCAGTTCAGGAAAATAAGGGATATGCAAAGGAGCATGAAGCTGAGCAAGTAAGGCAAACCCAGAAGTTGTTTCTGATAAGGTTCTAGCAGTGTTTTCTTTCTAATCAGATGCCTTTTAGCATTGAGAAACTCCAGGAGGTGAAAGTGTGAAAAGTGATAAATCCCATTTCTAGTGTGGAATCTGGAAGTGAGCTGTAGCTGGTTATTGTCCTGCTGGGTGTGATCAGTTTGTGTCTCCTGGTCTCCTCAGCTGCTTCTGCAGGTGTCTCTCTGTTGTAGTCTTTACACAAGGCTCTGGTCCTTTTTTAAAATATTAAACATCAACAAGAAGTTTGTAACTTTTAAAGGATAAATAATTGATGGCTATTACAGAGCTAGAGTACACTGGAATAAATGTTTGATGGTTTAAAGTACTGATGAAAACGCTTCTCTTCAGCACAGTTCCTATCACCAGCCGTGCATGGCAGATGTTAGTGTGAGTTGACATTAGCACAGGCAAACCTCATACATTTTTAACGGCTACTTTTGAGTGAAGAGTTGAAACAGTAAATGACTCAGCCTGATCATCTCTGTGAAATATGAAGGCTGGAAGATTTTTTTTATACCTTAACAAGTTACTTGAAATAAACAAATTATAAAGCATAGGTAGAAAATCCTGCTTGTTGGTGTGAAAACTGAGGCTGTGAATGGGAGGATAAAGACTGAAATGGAAAGCCTGGTGTCTTCCTGAAGACACTGACAAACTCTTTGGTAGTCTGAATATTCATGGGAATGTTGACTGGGTTGTGGCTAATTTCTAATGATTGCATGGGTGTGAAATTTGCTAGAATGTGGTGCAGCGCTCAAAGCTGTAGGAGCTGAGATGGATTTTTTTTTTCTCTGCAGGTGCCAATGCGGAGGAGCAGCAGCACAGCTGAGTTGGATCTGAAAGCAGACGTGCAGCAGCAACCACAGGGATATTACAGAGAGAGAGAGAAAAGTGAGTGCCCCAGAGGTGCTTTTGTCAAGTGCAGCACCTGGAGTCGGTGCTGTGGGTCTGTTGTGGGCAGGGCTGTGCTCAGGGCTGTGCTGTTTGCAGGTGACAGCGTGAGCAGTGACACGTCCTTGGGCTGTGCAGCTGACGTGGACATGGCGCTGGTGGCCTGGCAGGCGGCCGAGGATGACCCCGAGGCCGGGGTGGCCGCGGGGATGTGCCCGGACCCTGTGGCACCGCGCTGGCTCCAGCTCAGCCCCGCGCAGGAACCCACCAACCTCACAGGTACCACGGGCCCAGGCTGGGGGAGCTCACACCAAAGAGGAGCTGGTGCTCCTCACTTGGCTCGTGTGGCACCAGGTGCCCTTCGTCACCCTCGCTGGAAATGGTACACCCAGAGCGGAAGGGATTGGGATTAGCAGTTTGCCTGCCAATAAGAGACCATCCAGAAAGCCACCACCACCCAGCTGGAAATAACTGGGCTCCTTACAGTGCCAGAGCACTGCTGCCCAGCTGGGCACTCATGGGCCTGCCCCAGTGCCCAAGTCCAACACACTAATTTATGTTCCCAGTGAACAGGTTCTATTTCATAGCAGCATGGTCTGAGGAAATGTCGCACTCTGTTTTTTGACGGATAGGAAATAAGTGGTTCACCCTTCGCCATTTGTACCTTTTATCTGGTGTTGTGAGTCAGATGTTGGGTCAGGACCTCAGTGCAGTAACCCAGGAATATCTTACAGGCTGCTTTCCTAATGGATATGCAGTTTCAAGGGTACTTTTTTCATATCGACTTTTCCTTTGAAATATCTGTGCTTTAATGAACCAGCATACTCAGTCCAACAGCTCAGACTGCTGCTGTGAAAAAGGTAATGCTGCCCATGGTAAGGATGGTCCTGTATGATAAATTCATTGTTTGTGGCTGTGATGCAGGAATTGCTCCTTCGGGGCTACAAAGAGACAGAACCACATGTAATAACCTGGCAGGTGATGTGGAGTGAAAGGAGAAGGGGGGTGATGGATGTGTCACTGCCCAGCAGAGCCAAAGTGCCCTTGACTGCTTTCCTGTCTCTCAGCCAAACCACAGCTCTGCTTTGCTGTGGAAACCCCATGGGATAAGGCAGGACAGCACTGACACCACCACTGAGCACAGCAGAGAGGCCACTTCCCTGAGTACAGATCTGTAGATCATTCTAACGTGCATAATAAATAACATGTGGTTTAGCACTATGGGACTTTGTAATGCTACAACACAAAAAGTGGTAAAATATTCCCTGAGTTGTTTTTTAAATGTATTCAAACACGAAAGCATCTAAAATGCCTCTTATTTTACTAACCTTCCTTGGGTCTTGAGAGGACATGAGTTATTTGCTTCTGCCTGTGCAGAGGTTTCCTGCAGCCTCCTTGCACACCTTGGCTGCTGCAGGTGCAGCTGCCTGAGGACAGGAGAGCAGCCACCAGCTTTTGCCATTAAAATGTGCACTCCAGTGCGGCATTGGGCTTGGACTGTTTGGGAGTGTAAATTCCATTACCCTGACAGCCTTTCCCAAGCCCTGCTCTCTGTGCACTCTGCTCTCTCAGGATTTGGGGGAGAGAACTCTTGAGATGGAAGGTGGTTAGAAGGAGTAATGGCCACTTTTTGTTCACCACATTCCTATTTATGCTGCATTTCTGACTTGTGGAAACAGAACACTGTAAATTTACAGACAGCAGTGAGTTCCTGGCTGACGACTGCAGTATCATTGCTGGTGGGAGCCTTATTGGTTGGCATCCTGATTCTGCTGCTGTGCTGTGGAGGAGGATCCTGGGAATTCTCGGAGATGTGAACAACATAAAGTCACCTAAAATCCATGCCAAAGTTTTTGGCTACCTTTATGAGCTGTGGTATAAACTTGCGAAGGTATGTGGTACTTACAGCTGATGATAACACATTTCTTTTGTTGTGGAAATGATTATTAAACGTGATTCAGTGTTAGCACCTGGAGCATAAGCGTGGCATGGGAGGGTTCTGTTGAAAAGGAAACTTTGTCTTGTTTGGTTTCCAGTAGCTAACTCCAACAGAGAATCCTGTCCAATGACAAGAGAATTTAAATGGGATGGGGACACAGTAGCAAAGAAAAAATAAGTGCAGGCTTTGGTGTTTGTGAAGGCCCACAGTGTGACTCAAGCTGGTAATGTTTGCTTTGGCCAGGGAGCAGCAGCATAGAACAAGCTTTCCTGGTGGCTTTGGCTGAAGTGGGAAGTCTGCATAGCCCCGGGTGTAGTGCCTAAATGCAAATAAAGTAAAATTAAAATGTAATCACATGAAAAAAGAGCATTAAAAAAGTAGAATACTGATTTTATTAACATTCTCCTTTTAAAACCATTAGATCCGGGACAACCTTGCCATCAGCGTGGACAATCAGTCCACTCCCTCTCCTCCCGTGCTGATCCCTCCTCTCAGGATATTTGCATCGTGGCTGTTCAAGGTTAGTCTGAAATTCCCACATGGGAGTACTTTCCTCTGTATCAGAGCTGACTGGGTGTGGGCATGTGTTTAGTTGCCTTATTTAGAACTTTTTTACAATGGCTGCTGGCTGAGGCAGCAGGTGCCCTCCTTGGACCTGAGTACAAGTCAGTGTGTGTGAGCTGCAGGAGCTGCCTTGCTGATCTGGCCGGTGAGGGAAGCAAGGAGCGATGCAGGATTTGATGTTGTTGCTGCTGTTGTTGCAGGCAGCCACGCTGCCCAGCGAGTTCAAGGAGGGGAAGCTGCAGGCCTTCCGGCTGCTCTGCGCCATGATGAGCCGGCGCCAGGACCTGCTGCCCAACTCCGACTTCCTGGTGCACTTCTACTTCGTGCTGCGCCTGGGGCTGACCAGCCAGGACCAGGTAGGGGCTGTGCCCCCCGTGCCACTGCTCCCCAGGGCCCCATGACACCCCTGCTGCTCTGGGGACAGGCGCTGTGTTGGGTCTCCCTGTCCTGGGGTGGCCTCAGCACTGAAGTGTTCGCTGCCAGGTGGGGAAAAGGCTTAATCGGGCTCTTAGATGATGGTTGGCTCACACAAACAGCTCAGTGCTCCTGGTAACGCTGAGAAATAATTCTTTGGACAAAGTAAAGACTATCTAAGAGCACTTCCAGGTTTTTGTAGCTGTATGAAGCACAGCTCTGCTGGTGGTGGCAGCGAAGGGCACAGGAACTGCTCAGGAAACTCTGGGGGTTACTGCAGGTGCCTTTGGGAAACCAGGCAGGTTTGATTGTTTCTGAGATGGAAGAGGGAAAGAAGGAGTTGTTAGCAGAGTGTTGCCCCGCGGTTCCCCTCCTGAAAAGTTGGAGCATTTGGAGAATACTCCTTTTAAATAGATAAGAGTAGAAAGGCAGGGGTTTTCTCCTGGAAAAATCCTGAAAGTCCTGCTGCACCTGCACATCCTGCTGTGGTTTCCCTGGATATTTTGCAGCCCCACACTGCCCATCCCTCCATGGTTTCCCTGGATATTTTGCAGGCTGTGCAGCTCTTTGTTCTTGCTCACCACTCTGGTGGCTGTGCTTGCCTCTTGGTGGCACACTTGACCACAGGTTTGCTGGTGTACGAGTGCGCTTCCCACTGTGCTTTCCTCGGCTGTGGAGCTGGCGAGGTGTTAACTGGCAGTGCCCTGGAGCAAGGTGTTGATGGGAAGCAGGATCCTCATTCCTGCTCCTCTGTTTCCAGGGCGATTGGCTCCAAGGTGCTCGCTGGTTGCTCAGAGAGTGGGAGCCTTTTATCAGAGAGGCTGTGGGATCACTGGGACAGGGATCCTAGCATGCTTTCCAGGATTTCTCATAGTGCAAACCAAAATAAATTTGGGGCTGAACTTTTTAGCACAAATTGGGTTTGTTCTGCTAAGCACAGGCGTGAATTTCTCCCATTTAAGGAATGTTCACAGAAGGAAGGGTAGGAGGTGTCTCATGGGGGAATTTTCCTTCTGTGTGGATCCCTCATGCAACTTTTAGCATTTATGTGGGAAAGCCACAGAAAGACAGCCCAGCTCCAGAAAATCACCTTGGCTACTTCAGAAGAGCTTTTTAGGTGGTTACGTAATTAAAAGTATCACAGTCAGAAACCTCTTTGACCTGACTGGTTTTCAATATTTTGGTTTGCGTGACAAATGTTTTTCTGAACTGTATTTCTCTGTTCACTCCCCACTTAGGGATGTTAAGGAGAATAGGAAATTGCTGCTGAATTGTGTAGCTTTTGGTGCTGCTAGGAGAACCAAATAATCCAGTTTTGAATATATTGTAAATGAGTTCAGTGTTAGTCCCAGCAAGTGCAGCCTGGTCTCGGGGGGTGCACAAAAGAGCAGTGTGAGGGTGTGTTTTACAGCAGGCTCCCGTGGCACCCCCAGCTCGGGATGCAGCAATTAGCTGAGCAGAGGAGACAGTGGGGTAACGAGCTGCAGCTAATTTGTCCACGTGGAAGTGTCTCACAACAAACATCCCTGGAGAAGTGAACAATTCTCTGCAAGGATTGCATCACCTCTGCAGCTGGGAGAAGCCCTGGCACTGACAGCCACGGGGAGCACTGGGGGGGTGGGTCAGGGGCCCAGGGACCACCTTGGGGTGCCTCCCTCCTGTTCTGCTCCGCTGCTGGGCCAGCCTGGCCTTTTTCCTGGTGTTTTATGGCTGAAGTTCATTGAGGCTCACAGCCTTCCCTGCCTGGCCTCCAGCATGAAGGGAAGAGAATTGGGGTGTTCAGTACCACACTGGGGGGTTAGGGAAGGTACTTTACCTGTGGTTAGGGGATTGAAAATCAGGAAATGTTTGTAGGGATGCTGTGGGACAGCCTGCTGCAGTTTGGCTGGGCACAGCTGCCTTTTCTGCCAGCTGAGCCTGATGGCTGGAAAACTCCTGTTCCAGCAACAGCAACTGGGTGTGTCTTTTGATATGGATAATAAATGCAGCTTTTCTATTTAACCCAAAATCTAACACTGCAATGCACAGGTTTTACAAATACCCGAACCAGGGAAAGAAATGTATTTTATTATTGCTGCTGGCTGCTTACTGTAGCAGTACTTTTTGCTTCGTTCACTTGAAAAAGTCTCCTTGCTTCACAGCTTCCTCCCTTTTGCTGAATAACAAAAGTACCAAAACACAATCCCAAAAAGCTACAAACACTTCTCAGAAAATCTGCTGTTGAGATAATTGTGATTCTTCAGCTCGGGTCTTTCTGCACTTAAACAATCCTTTGAGGTTGCTGGTGGTTTTCTGCTAAGAATTCTGTGAATTTTTGTGTTGCTGTTTCATATTTCTGTCTAAATTTCCACTCCTAGTTCGAGAGGAGAAGGCAGTGCAGGTGAGGTGCTCACCTGGTAGGGACACTGTAAAAAGAGGCAGGTTTGCAATCCTTTTCCAAGTTTCAACCCTCTGCTGCTCAGTGTCATTTTTTAGCCAGTCTCACCCCATTACCAGGGTGAGCATCAGTTTAATGTGCCTGGTGTCACCTGTCACCAATGCTGAGGTGTCACCTGGTACTCAGAGGTTACCTGCAAAGTGAGTGAGGGGGTCACTTGTATTCCTGACTTCAGGAGTGAATTTAATAAATAAATTTAATGAAAGCATGGTCATACTTACTTGCCAGAGGACCTCTGGAATAGGATACTTATATTTTTAGAGAACATAATCAAAGGTAGAAACTTCAGAGGTTCTCTGTGGAAAGGACAGTGGACAGCCAAGGGAGGAGACTCTGTTGGTGGCTTTTTCAGTTCAGTGATGTGAGGAGCAGAACAAACTTTAAATATGGAATAGGAAGGAAATCACCGCAGTCCAGCCGAGCTGGCAGATGGCCTGTGTGGTGAGATGTCAGCACAGGCAGCATGCCTGCCCTTTGAGCACAGCCTGGCTGCAGCCAGGGCACTCAGCAGCCCTGTTCTAGCTCAGTTCCTCGTGGCAGTGCAAGGATGCCGAGGATGAGAAGCTCTGTCAGTAGAGGTGCTGAACTGCCCGCTGTCCATAAAAACCTCTGTGTTTGTTCCAGAGGTACTGCAGGTGATGATGGAAAGGAAGCTGCAGCAGCTCTAGGCTTCTGTAGAAACCCCCAGTGCAGCTCCCTGTGTGGGAAATGGCTGATTTGTCACAGGAAGCATTTTCCAGCAGAGCTGCTGCCAGAGGAGGCATTAATTACCTGTTTGTATTAACACTGGTCTGACACTAAAACCCCCCCAGCATTTGTGGGCTTTTGTATCTTTCTGTGCAGTTGTAACTCAGCAGCCAGGAGCAGTGCACAGCAGCAGCCATGTAAAGGTACAATAAATGAGTGGCTTTGCTTTTGTCCCCTGTGGAATGGGTGCTTCTTGCTTGGATTTGTGCCTGATGGTGTTGCACACGAGGGCCCTTGGCTGTACAGAAACCATCGTGCCATTTAGATTCTTTCCCAGACTGCTATTTAAAAGGAAATAACCTTAATGTAGTCTATTAAGGCTTAGATTCCCCTATTTTAGCTTCTCCAGCCTTCTTTCCAAGGGCCACCAGGATTTTCTCCCTCTTTTAATCCACCCCTTATCTCATTTTCTGTAGAAAATTTGCCTGTGTGCTCCCATTATGTGCTTTGAGTGCTTTGAAAAAGTGTTAACAGACAGCACGTTTCCAGTAGGGACAAACAAAAGTCCAAATGCCAGGGTCTCACAGGAACTCTCGCATCCCCCTCTGCTCACCCAGAGCAGGCTAAGTGGGAAGTGCTGGAGAAAATCGATGGAAGATTGACTGGAAGCAAGGGGGAGCCAGGTCCTGCCAACTGCAGGAGCTCTGCCTTCTGAAATGACTTTGGTAGTTTTGTTCTTTCCTATTTATTTTGCCTTAACTCACGTGCCCTTCCTGAGTTGCTTCCGTCGCACCCAAATTGCTGTTTTGTGGTCGGTGTTCTGTCACCGATGCTGTGACAGGCATTTGGGAGAGGAGTGTGTGGGGACACAAAGCCACCTCCTCTCTCCAGGCAGTGCCTTGGCACCCACACCTTTGTCCCCACTGCCTGCTCAGGGACTGCTCTGGGTGCGCACAAACCAAAATGTTTATCCTGATGCTCTCCCCGCTTGTGAAGGTATCAAACGTGCTCCAAAATGGGTGAGACTTCAAAAAACGCCCTCTGTTGTGTTCCAGCCTCAGCGGACTTGGGCAGAGGTCACTGTTTTGGGGTTAGGTGTTAACTGGCACCTTGAAATGGAGGTTTTTTTAATAAATTAATCCTGGATCTCCTGAGGTTGTCAAAATACTTCATAAATTTGTATTGGAACTTAATTTCTGGCAAGTTAACTCTTACCTAAAACGCAATGGTAGGTAGGAAAACTCGGCATAAGTAAATGGAAGCATTTGTTCCTTTAAAGTAGAAAAGGGAAGTCTCAAGTCTTCTGTAAATTAATAACCTTTCCCGTGCTGTAGATCTCAGCTGCCAGTGAGGTGTCTGTTGGTGAGGAACAGGATGAACTTTCAGTGAAAAATCCGTGTTGTTCCTGTCGAGGGACAATTGGAAATGTGAGGAAGGCAGCTGGCAGGCTATTTGGTTACACCTGTAATCTGCAAGAGCTTGAACAAAAATTAGGTGAAGAATATTTTTGCAATTGACCTTTCAGCGAACTTGCATAAATTTATTTCACTTACTGGGTGGATGTTTACAACCTTATAATTTGAATTACCAGATTAACCTATACTGAAACATGATGCCATTTATAGGGTTAATGCATTTGAGAAGAACATGCATGTGATTGCCCCCTCCTCTCCCCTCTTCCCCAGCTTTAACACCACAGAGCATCATTTTGAATTGAAATAGTCCATAATGGTCCTTTTTTTCACTTTTCTTTAACAACGTGAACACTAAATTATAGCTGTGCAATTATGTAAACAATGGAAATGCTTCCAGAATGAATACTTCCTTTTAAATTTTCATTTTGTGTAATTGCTGAAAGGTTTGGAGCCATAATAAACCAAAATTATTTTACACATTTATCGTTCTAAAGGTCAATTATGAAAGAAGTAAAGCAACAACACTGCGCAGAATGAGTAAACCAATTTCCATGGCCATCACCATATGTTTTTCTTATGGCTTGTGTTTTCCAGTTGCTGTGTACACAGCATTCAATTAAAGTGATTCATTGACCGGGCTGGGAGCTGCTGCCCAGAGTTTACGTTTGCAGGGAGGGAAGGAAGCCCGGCTGTGTTTGAATTACCTGCGGTTGCCCTATCGCTGATAGCACAGCTGTCCTGGCTCCCTGGGCTCGCTCTCTGCCGATAAGCCCCCCCCGGGCTGCTGCGCCAGGGTCTGGGACAGGGGACAGACCCTGTGAGCGCTGTCCTGGTGCTGGCCCTTGCCCCGCAGAGCAGCAGTGCCGCAGGGGGGGACAGCCAGCCCGGCCCCGAGTGCAGGTGCAGCGACCCCAATGCCCGAGGGAAGCCCAGCACTGCTGCTTCCAGAGCTTTTCAGAGGGAATTTCTGAAAGGTTTCTCTCGATGGAAAATGATTTAATTTCAGTAGCGCTGCTATTTTTTGTAACCAGCGAGCAGATCCCTGCAGCCTTGCCGAGCGGGTGTGTGTTACAGGAGCAGTCGGTGCTTCTCCCTGCCCTGGTGGGTGACAGATGGGAGCTCTGGGGTGCGGACTGGAGTTACTGCAGTTGTTGTGAGCAGCTCCCCGGCCAGGTTAGCCCGGGCTGGTTTGCCGTGGCACACAGCAGCAGCCTGCTCCCATCTGCTGCCCTGCTCAGCCCTACCTGGCCCCTGCCCTGCAGGTGTGTGCTGTGCCGGGCCAGCACGGAGCATTAATCGCCCCTTAATTATAACAAGGTACGTCCTTTGTTCTGCTCCCAGTGAGAGTTTACCACCCGCTTTACGAGCGGCTGAGTCCATCTGCTCTGCTTCTTGATGTTTGCATTGACCCATATTGACTAAAAATGTATCAAAGGAAGTGATTAAAAGTAGTTTAAACATTAACTGGAGTGGCATTTTAGCTTATTCAGGAAAGTGAAAGCATTATCTGCTACTATGCTAAAAACTAACACCGTTTATTTAAATATATAACAGTTACTTCGTAGGATGCTGGTGTTGGAAACACTTAGTGGAACTCTAAGTAGGGGCTGTGCAGGTGTTTGAGAAAATAGTGGTGATGTTAAAGCATCTCTTCAAGTAGAGAAAATTGTGTTTGTCAGCTTTAGCTTCTGTGGTAGAGATTGAGCACATGGACACATTCTGGGGCTCTCCAGTTCAGGCTGTCTTTGACACGTCACAAAACCAGTAAGGATGGACACGGAAAGGATTTTCCTTTGTAACTTTTCAAAATTTTATTGAATGGAAAATAATTGTCTACTCAGTATAGAAATAGCTCGATGTAACTCTTCAGTAAATACAATGCTGCAGGTAAGGATTATATAGATTTTATGCCTAATTTTAAACCTGCTGAAAGCTTGCAGGGAAGAAATCTTAACTATCTTTGCTGTGGTTTGGAGAGACTGTGGAGACTTGAAATGTGGAAGGATTAAAGATGAAATGCTTATCTGGAGTGTGCTCTGTGCCACAGGGTGATGGTGAGCAAAGCTGGGGCTGCTGCTCTGTTCCTTCAGGGCACAGGGAGCAGGCCTGGGGGGGCAGCTCATGTTCTTGTGGCATGGAATTCTGAGAGATCTTAGGAACTCACTCCTCTGGAGTGCTGCAGTGCTTCATCTGAAATCCTTTAAATGTTTGGATGCTTTGAATCCAAAGTCTTGTTTAACAGAATGGTTGTAATTAGGCACAAAGAGACACAAATGTGTGGTGTGGGTTTTGAACAGGAATTTAGGAGTACAAATGTTAGCAAAATACCAAACACACTTTTGTTACTCCATGCCTCTGGAGTGGAAGGTGGTGATTATGTGGAGGTCAGTTTGCACACAGAGCTCTGGGAATTTGCACCTCCATCAGCGTGGGACTGGGGAACCTCAAAGTTAAATCTTCCTGCACTCTCCCTTTTGCTTTGTGGCTTTTCTCACGGGTCCCTCCTCTTGCAGGATATCCTGAACACGGTCATAAAGCACTGCCAGCCGTGGTTCTTCTTCCTGGGGCTGCCTGGCTTCACGATGTTGCTGGGGGACTTTGTGGGGGCAGCGGCGCGGGTGCTGAGCGCAGACACGCTGGAGGTGAGCGCGGCTGGCTCGGCACAGCCCGGGGGTGCAGCTGGGGCTGGAATCCTGGGACAGTGCTGGCTGCTGCAGGGGTGATGGATCCAAGGGCTGAGCTGTGAGGAAGGTGTGTCCTGGCTGATGCTGCCCGCAGAGCCCCGTGGGTGCCACTGCAGGGAGCAAACACCGAGTGAGAGCGGAGAACTGTCTGAGTGACACAGCTTCTCTGGCTAAATGTCAGCACTGACAGAAATGCGACTAAACGATTAAATTATCAAAGGATGGGTAACATAGCAAATCAATGATGGGCTGCCAAAATAAAGGTAAAGGTCTGGCAGTCCTGGGAAAAGCAGGAAAGCTCTGTTGCATGTGAAACAGCAGCTCAGGGGAGACCTTTCTGTCTCTTCCGGCTCAAGGCTTTTGCTGCTGCTCTTGACATTTGCGTGGATGAGCAGGTGGCCCTGCACAGGGCCACAGCCCTCTCCTGTTTCAGCAGAGCTGGAATGGTGAGCCAGCCACACCTCTTCCATCGGCCCTCAAAGAGCTGGATCAGCCTCACTGTTGAGCCAAAGCTTAAATGCTAATAAGAAATGGGTGCTCAGTTTTCCCTGGAAAAAAAACCAAACTAAAACACCCCCTGCCATTTCTCCTGCATGCATAAAACTGGGCGTGCATCGCATTTTCAACATTACACAGTAGCTAATGTGTTTACAGTTCGTGCTGTGGTGCTTTTGATGGCTTTATTGGAGCAGGGATCTCTCTGCACGTTGGTATCACCTGTGCAGCAAGTGTGAGTTGGTTCTGCTCCTGCTCTCTGTGCCACAGCATCACCTCACAGCAGTGCTGGATTCAGCCCCTCGCTCAGCTGTTCTTCAGGGGGTTCTGTACTTTCTGCTGGCATCAAATGGCGGATTGTCAGATTGGGTAATGAGGGGAAGTATCAAAGATGTAGGATGTGCTCAGGAGTAGGAGCACCTCAGCCTCACCAGGAGAACAGCACAGCAGAAAAGGCATGGACAGGAGGGGTGTGTGTGAGGTACTGCTTACACCCAGCTCCTGCTGGGGTTGTGCAGGAAAAGCTCCTGGGATGGGTTCCCTGGGACACCTGAATGCTGCACTGTGACTCCAGCAGGCACTCTGGCCTCGGAGCTGGAGGCATCTCCACGTGTGGGGGTTTAAATGAATACTTTAGTGAATATGTTTTAGTGACCATTTCTGCTCACTCGTCCTTCGCCAGGCTCCCCGCTGCGAAGCTCACACCATCCTTGGTGCTCTTGTGTGCTTTCCAAATGCCTACCAAGGAATCCCATGCTTGGGACCCCTCTCAGAAGCCAGCGAGAGCATCACAGGAACTGCAGATGTGAAGGTAAAGACACATTTATTGTAAATCCTTGGGTTCCTAACCTGGTTTTACTGCGCAGTGACTCCATTCCTGCCCAAATGGTTGCCCTCAGATGAGCCTCTGTTGCTTTTGATAAACTTGAGGCACCCCAGTGATCCCTTGCTCAAAATTAGGGGTGGCTTGGGGAGGAATCTCTGAGTTCCTCACGTGACCTGAGCAGACAGAAGCAGAGAGAAAGCAGAAATCCCTTCACATGCTTGGCTCCTGTTCCTGCTTTCTTCATCAGGCCTTGGAGAGTCACTGGAGGTGTCTTAAAACTGTCTTAGTTTTAGAAGTGTCTTTCCTGTAGTAAACAATACACTGAATTTTTCATAAGGTGTTTTGTTAGAACCTAAACGCTGCAGTTTGTATGATGTGACCACCACTTGTTTGTAATTGCCCCTTGACACTGTAAATGAATTGATTTCCTCTCGCTGCCTGCACAGGAGTTGTAAGCTGATCTGATTTGTCCACAAGGGCCTGTACATATGAGTTGTAATCAGTGTTTCTCCTTTGACAAAATACAGTTGGCATGAGGTAAAGATGTTTTAGTAACAGATGGAGAATTAAAGTGACTTCACCTGTAACTATGTCAACATTAAAGAACTTTAAAGTAGATGTATGAAAAAGGTGCTTATTCTAATTTATTTTGTTATTTTAGTATTGCCTCATAAATATTTTATTGAAGAATGCTACAGAGGAGCCAAGTGAAGCTGCAAGGTAAAATACTGAGTAAAAGGAATGGGAAAATATCATAGAATTTGTTAATTTGGAAAACGCCTTTAACATTATCAAGTCCAACCATTTATGGCTTGGAGAAGTCTTTCTTGCTTATGTTCTGCTGCTGCCCTGTGGTTTGGTGCTGTGAAGTTGACCCTTACTCTGCACCATGAAGGTGCTGGTCTGTTGTGTTGGAGGGGAAGGAGAGATCTCATCTTTGTGCGTTTTTTTTCCTTTTTTTTCTCCCCTAAATATTCCTGTAAAACCTCTGACCAGCTCCCTTTTCCTTTTCACAAAGATGCATCGCCATCTGTGGCCTCGGCGTGTGGATCTGTGAGGAGCTCACAGAGTGCACAAACCACCCCCATGTGAAGAAAGCCATCAATGTCATAGGTGTGACACTGAAGGTATTGCTGTGGCGGGCTCTGATCAATCAGTGTGCTTTGGGAAAAAAAGGCGTTTTCACTTTGCAAACGGTCACTGATGGCACAGGCTGCTGCTGTGGTGTCCAGTGCAAGCATGCAGAATATTTGCAAAAATAGCCTGCGTGCCTACAGACTCCTTCCCCACATGAGAGATCACACAGTGCCAAACCTGCTGGTTCCTAATGCTGACAATGTGATTTCACAACACTGAAGTTTTTTTACTGTTTGCAAAGATGCAAAATAATGAAATGTAGAACTGAATAGATTGTATTGTATCTGGATATTTTATTTGGCTTTTAATCACCTTTTCTCTTCCAGTTTTCCAACAAGCTGGTAGCTCAGGTAGCCTGTGATGTCCTCCAGCTGCTGGTGTCTTATTGGCAGAAGCTTCAGGAGTATGAATCCTCCCTGTGCCGGAAAATTACTGAAGTGCGTCACATTCTTCAAAATGTTTGTATGGAAATCATACAAAGTGGTCTTTATTCCTTCCTTGGGCTGCTGGGATTTTGTTAACTCCTCCTTTTTTTGATTGTTAGGGATGTACTTGCTACACTCCCTGGCCACAATGTAGGTCTCTGGTTTGTAGTGACTTGTTTGCAAAATGCTCAGTAAAACGTTTTATTTCAGTGGGACATGGATTGGCAGGAGCAGGTGGATGCTCCTGGGAGAATTTAACCTGCTCCATGCCATGTGCCGGGAAGGACTGTCTCTGCAGAGGAAGGAGCTGGGTGCCTGTCTGACCCTGTGTTTGTTTGGCTGCAGATCCTGGTGGCCACCATCGCGTTTCTCCTGCCCAGTGCCGAGCACTCCTCCGTGGAAGCTGATAAGAAGGTGTGCCACTGAAAAGAGCTGTCTCCATTCTCTCTGCTGCTTGAGGGGGGTTTAAATGAGGCTGCCCCAAACCAGAGTTGAATTTTAAGCTCCAACTTGTACCTGAAAGTCGGGGTGAATTTAATAGACTGTACCTAAGTACTGTGTTCTTGTTCAGTTCATAGTGTCACTGCTGCTCTGCTTGCTGGACTGGTGCATGGCACTGCCCATGAAAATGCTGCTGGAGCCCGTGTCTGCTGGTGCTGTGGAGGATCAGCATGCATCCAGAGCTCCTTTGCTGGATTATATTTACAGAGTGAGTAGGGGGAAGGAAGGTGATTTACTCTGCCTGGCTGTTTGAAGATGCCTTTCACACACCCTGAGGGTGCCGAAGCAGCTTTGTCAAGCACTAGGAAATCATGTCATCCAGGTGAGAAGTTACAAATGCAAAATGTCAATAAGATAAGATTAGAGAGGTAGAACAGACAGGGGATAGTGAAGACAAAGGTAAAATGCTTAAAACAACGAGCTAGGGGAAAATAATCTTGGCAGAAATATTTGGATCATTTGAAGTGGGCTGTGAAAATACAAAACAAGCCCTGAAGCGAGCTGTTAAAGTACAGACTCGGTGCAGATGGGGACTGTTAATTTAGAAACGCTGAGTTTGGACACAGATGGGCTGTGCGGTGTGTCAGAACTCGGGGGCTGTGCTGGGCACTGTCCCGGGTTGGTCAGTGGCTCAGTGTCCCCGCAGGTCCTGCACTGCTGCGTCAGCGGCTCCAGCACCTACACCCAGCAAAGCCACTACGTGCTGAGCCTGGCCGACCTCTCCTGCTGTGACTACGACCCCTTCCTGCCCCTGGGTAACGTCCAGAGCTCCGAGCCAGCCCAGGGCCCCTCCTCCACCGATTTGGGCAACCTGCTCACCGTGGCTGAAGGTAAGGGCGTGCCCAGAGCATGGGCTGGGCCAGCCTGTGTGTGCAGCAGCTGGGAAAGAGTGCTCCAGGTTTCATGCTTCTCCTGGCTGCAGGTAGCAACTGTTACTTCAGAATTGGGCACAGCTCTCTGGATGAATTCCAGTTGCCTCTGTGATAGGATGGTTGAGTTTGTTGCCAGTGCTGCTCCTTAAAACAAATTTGTGTTTAGAAGATGTAAAGGGAAAGAGAAGCACTGTAAACTAAAGAAAAATGGTTTTAAACTGAATGTGAAAAAAACCCAGAAATTAGGAGGCTTCTGGCTATAAGAGGAGTAACATTCCCATGGGTGGAGGCACAACAGTAGTTCAGAGCACAGTCACTTTATGGAATCACTGATGGATGTCCCTGTGCTGAGGGGATCATCTGAGCATCTAGGAGGTCTCTCTCTGCCTCACACAAGACTTTCCCACCTGCCAGGGATGGAGGAGCATTGCTTTGCAGTGACAGCTCTGGCTTACCTTGACTTCTGTGCCCTGTCACCCTCCTGCTCCGATGGCTGTGGGGATATGGTGAAGTAAATAAAACTGTGGGACAGGTAGGATTTCTTGGAAAGCTGTTGGAAATAGTTCCTCGAACAGGAAGCATAAGGAGGTCAAGTAAGACAAGCTGCTGCAACGTGGCAGAAATCTGCAGGTGCTCCTTCTGTATTACCTCTTGCTGCTCTTAGTGATGCATTGTGTGTTCGTTGCTGGTTTCAGAGAAGAGAAGGAGGAATTTGGAGCTGATCCCTCTGACAGCGAGGATGGTCATGACTCACCTGGTGAATCACCTGAGCCACTATCCGCTGAGCGGGGGCCCCGCCGTCCTGCACAGCCTCCTGAGCGAGCATCACGACAACTCCTACGTGGAGTCCTCTGAGCTGTGCTCGGAAGTGTTCCGCAGCCCCAGCCTGCAGCTCTTCGTGTTCAACGACAGCACCCTCATCTCCTGCCTCCAAATCCCGGCCGAGAGGAAGGGCTCCGAGCCGCCCGCCGAGGTGCGGGTGATCGTCAGGGATATCTCGGGGAAGTACTCCTGGGACGGCCGGGTGCTGTACGGGCCTCCAGAGGGCTGCCTGCCGCAGCAGGGCACGGCAGGCACCTTCGCCATCCCCCGCGGCCCCGCGCAGCGCTGCCTCTCCCAGAACGAGCTGTGCCCGGCCGAGGAGGGCGAGGACGCCCTGGACCAGCTGCTGGAGAGGATCGGCAGCAGCAGCCCCGAGTGCCTGGCGCAGCCGCAGCGCAAGCTGAGCCAGCCGGCGCCGCCGCCCTGCGGGGTGAGCCCCGAGCAGGAGCGTGCCCTCACCGAGGCCCTGCTGCGCCAGAGCGCCCGGGAAAGGGAGTTCCTGCGGAGCTTCGGCTCGGACTGCGGCGTGGGACTGCCCCGCCAGCAGCCACCGCCGCCCGCCCAGCCCCAGGCCTCCTTCTACTTCTGCCGCCTGCTGCTCAACGACTTGGGAATGAACTCCTGGGACAGGAGGTAGGAGAGCATCCACAACGTGCTCAGGGCACGCTTCTCACTTTTTTTACCCCCAAATGTGGGCATGCTTTAAAAAGCAAAGATCCTGTAGCTGGAGGTTAGAGCAGAGTTTTGAACTTCAGTGATTATTTGAAATAGACATCGACAGATTGTGTATAACAATAATTTTAAGAAATTACATCATGTTAATTCTCTTAGCTATTTGGATGACAAACTAATGTGTTGCATTTGCCTTCAAACCTTTTTTATTTATTTTTAGAAAAAGCTTTCATCTGCTGAAGAAAAACTCAAAACTGCTGCGAGAACTGAAAAATCTGGATTCCCGCCAATGGTAGGTGATGTGTACTGAACACACTGTGGATAAGATTCATGTTTCCCAAGGAAGAATGGGTCACCAGAACCAAAGCTTCATTCCCATTGAATCCAATATTGGTATGAAAATTGGGCTGTTTGTTTCTCCAGAGTTCTGTAGCCTGAATGGAGAAGCCACCTGTGCTGGCACATTCTCTGTGTACAGAGAATTCCAAAGCAGTGTCCAGTAATAAAACAGATTCTTTCCAAGTTTCCAACTTTCCAAATGTGCCCCTGAGACAGGAGGGAATCAAATTGTTTGTGAACTGGGTTCAGCTGACACAAACCAGTTTTCTACAGGATGATCCCTGTGTCAGGAGCAGTACTTTGAGGGGTGATCCTCCCAACACTGCTCCCCAGCCAGGAAGTGGAAGAACAGTTTTGAATGTCATGTTTTATTTTTCATTACTTGATATAGAGCTGTTTGAAAAATATCTGCAGCATTGCAGGGTTCTGAATTTCCTCTGTCCCAACAATTTCCACATCGAATGCACTTTGCGTGTTTTCAGAGAAGCCAACTGTCCCTGCCAGCCTTGCAAAATTCTGCCCAGGGTCTGAAAGTCAGTCATGTTTCTTCTGCCTTGTACGTCATCACCCTGCAATTAAAATTCTGTAGGTCAAATTATGCTCCCATTAACACCTGTGCCACCTTGCAGTCTGTGCAGTGCTGTTCAGATCTGAGTCATTAATCTGAGTCCCTGTAATTGGAATTTGGTCACCAGTTCTGTGGCTGATGCACAGCAGGACCAGGCTCGACTCTGCTCTTGGAACTGGGGTGTCTCTGCAGTGAGGTTTTGGTGGCAAAAAAAAGAGGGAAAATCTGAAAGTGAGTGATGTATTTGTGTGGCCAAAAGAAACGGGCATATGGAGCTAAATGTGGGCACCTGCTCGTATTTTTGGAGCGCAGGGGGATCTGAAAAATAATTTTGAGCTGAAGCTTGTTTAACTTGGATTTCTTTTTCCATTCCGTGGCAGTCGTGAGACTCACAAGATTGCAGTGTTCTACATTGCCGAGGGACAGGAGGACAAGTGCTCCATCCTGGCCAACAACAGGGGAAGCCAGGCCTATGAAGATTTTGTTGCTGGCCTGGGCTGGGAGGTAACAGCTATAAATCTAAACAACCTACCTTGTTGTTGGTGGCACTGCAGAGTTTTTAATTCACAAAAAAAAAAATATCTACAAACTGATGCTTGGCTGCTTCTAGCTCTTGCCATGGTCAGAGCACACACTCAGCACAGGAGTTCTTTATAACACACGTGGGTTTAATTGGCTTTGTCAGAATGGTGTGTCATAATCTAAATGCCATGAACATTTTGGGTTTGGGAAATCCAGAGTAGCTGCATGTCACTTTTAAGGATCCAAGTGCCACAGGGACATGCAGCATCCTCAGGCTGGTGCTTTTGGGAAAACAGCAAGCCTTTGGGCTCAGACTTGACTTCAGAGAGGTGTTTCTTCTGACTAAACTTCCGGAATAATTTCTTCTAAGGTTTTTCTTTCTGTACAAATCTTCAGTTTCTTCTGCAGCTTTTCTGGTTCTTTTTCTGTCTGCCTTTTGGGAGTGGGAGCTCTGAGCCACACAGAGCCCCTAGCCAGCAGCAGTGTCTGGCAGAATGCTGTTGTTTCCTTGCTACTGTTTGCCAGAGGAAGGTAAAAATGCTGGATAGATAAATGGCTCAGGACCTAGTTAAGAGAGATTTACTTTTAGGAAATGTCAGATACAGGAACGGGAAAGGCAAATCTAATGCAAAGATTACAGAGCTGTAGGGGAAGACTTCCTTTTCCCTGGGGTGGCTACAGAAACCCAGGGTGGCAATTTCATTAATCTGGATAGAGAATCAAGCCCTGATGATGCACCAGTGTTCTCAGGTGCCTTCTGGTTGTGCCCTTGGCTCCCTCAGGTTGACCTGTCCACGCACGGTGGGTTCATGGGTGGCCTGCAGCGCAACGGCAGCACGGGGCAAACCGCGCCCTACTACGCCACCTCCACTGTGGAGATCATCTTCCACGTGTCCACCAGGATGCCCTCTGACTCGGACGACTCGCTGACCAAAAAGGTAAAGGCTCTGCAGCGTGCCTCACACCCCTGCAGTCCTCAGGTGCTTCAGTGGAAGCCTGGACTGAAGGCAGCCTTGGCAGGCCGTGCCTGCAGTGCCACGTGGTGCTCTGCAGCTGGGTTAGCTGAATTAAATGGCAGCTAAATTCGGGGTTCTGAAACACAATTAACATTTCCATGGTAGCCTCAAATGCCACCATGAGTAATAATATTAGCAATAATTTCATTTGTACCTTGTCTGCCTGC
Organism: Picathartes gymnocephalus; assembly: GCA_013390045.1. Taxonomy (NCBI): domain Eukaryota; kingdom Metazoa; phylum Chordata; class Aves; order Passeriformes; family Picathartidae; genus Picathartes; species Picathartes gymnocephalus. The sequence goes on from WEKY01024128.1 coordinate 179,815, forward strand.
CAAAACTGCTGTAGGTTGCTAGAACAAAACAACCAAATGCAGCATCATAAAACCTTCCAGACGGCTCATCCCGTGTGAAACAGCAAAGCGAAAGGGGGAGGGTGGCAGGCCCAGGAACCCAAGCAGCCAGCTCAGAGTTCAAACCAGAAGCCAGTTAGGCACAACTCTGACAAGCAGGCTCTGCTTCAAAGACAGCCAGAACCCAGCCCAAAGTTCTGTTGGTACTGGTACTCAATCGTTTGTCTTTCCTAACAAGAAGTGATTTGAGGTGCTGCTGTTTGCCAGCTGCTGCTTAGACTCAAAGAAGATTTTTGGGGCACACCAAATCTCTGCCTTTTTAATTAGGATTGGCAGCTTGTCCCTGCAGAGGTTGTTAGCATGCATCAGTAATGCTGCAGCAGCCATCCAGTCTACCAAGAGATACTCTGCTCTGAAAATTGTCACAACTGTGGCTGTGTTTGGTGACCAGTTGGTTTCAGAATGATGTGTGCTTTTCCTTGAAATACAAAGGTGGAATCTGTGATTATGGGTTGTGAAAAATTGCCCAGCGTTTCATACTAAAGTCAGATCTTGTCTTTATTGCGATATCTGTCATTAAAAAAAAAAAAAAAAAAAGGAAGGTCAGCAAAATGTCAGGTTTCTCTTTCTCTATGTAACTTGCTACCTTCACGGATACAAGGCTGTGGAAGAAAGTACTCGGTGTGCTTCAGGATGGAGCAGTGGTGTGTAGGACAGGGCTGTAGAGTCTCTGTGACCCTACCAGGGTAGGACTGTCTGTATTTTGTGTTCCTGACCGGTATTTATCCAGCTGCTAGAGCAAAACTCCACTGATGAATGATAGAGAGTTTCCCTAGGCAACATAGTCCATATTCCTGTGCTCCACTTCTTGTACCATGAAAAAAATCTCTGGTGGTGTCTACTTTGCTTCAGTTTAAACCCATTATTACCCTATTTCACGCGGATATGAAAGGCAGATTATTTTGCAGCAGACTTACACATGTCTGAGAACTGCTGCCATGTTTTTTCCAGACTTATTTTTCCTACACAAACTGTGGCCCTTTATTTAGGCTAATCTTCCCTTGTAAGTCCTGGGTTTTGTGGAAGCCTGGCAAAGACTTCGGGATATGGTCTGGCTGTTGAGTAATTCATCACCTGGGAGAGGAGAGCACAGTGTGGCAGAGCTATCACAAGGGGAAAAATGAGGTTTAGCTGCAAACAGTCCACTTACTCTCCTGATTCTCATCCATGTTAGGGGTTATCACAGACACTGAGGGTCTGGTTATTCCGTTTGTCTTCCCTGCATTTGCTCTAAGAGAATTCCTTCTCTGTCACAAACAAACTAAGAGCGTTTAGTAGCTGTAAGTCTCCAAGTTCTGTAGTGCCAGGAAACCAGGCCAGCTCCAGCACATGGTGTCTGCAGAAAATAATTGCAAAGGAATTGCTCTGGGACCTTTTAGAAAAACCTGAGATGTGCCCTGGGAATGGAACCCTGCAGGGATCAAATTGGGAGTTCCACTGAAGGACAAAGCTCTGAGCAAGCTCATGGACCTGAGGAGCTGCAAGCAGTGGCTCAGAGCAGGTGACTTCCAGAGGGCTTTTTAATGTGTACTTGTGCATGGTTCCACACACAACAGTTTTCATTCAGTTTGTCACAGCTTTTTGTGAGCAAATGTGCAATTCTGTGCAGATCAGCATGGATTGTTGACAGATTTTACAGAACCTGCAGCTATGTGTGAAGAAAAGGTACATTTCAGAAGCACTGCACCTCCTGGAAGGTGGACAGTTCTCTGGGCTTGGGTCCTTACCTCAGGTTGTTGGGGCAGGATGTCCAGGTTAAAAAGATTATTTCATATTTTTTACTTCTTGCTCTCAATGCTTTTTGTTTCATGGGAGTGTGGGAGAGAAAGATGGATTCCCATGGCATTCATTCAGTTCCTGCTCCTGCAACAGAGCCATACCTGGTGATACAGGACAGTGTTACTGGGAGGAGAAAACTTCTTCAGGATGCCATGGGGGCCACAACTTCTTTTTTCTTGCCCTCCCTCTGGGATCTAAAGTCCCCCTAATCTCTGAAATCTTTGTGATTATTGGAGTTTCTTGTCTGCTTATTTTGCCTCAGACCAAGAGAGGCTTCATCCTTGTCAGCCCGCTCTGAGCTGAACAGAAGGACTGACCACCTGCTGGCCTGGGGAGCCGGAGCAAGGCCATAAATTCTGGGGGCTGGGGAATTCAGCAGATGCACTAATTTCACTTAAATATGTTATTGTGCTTCTTTATTTCTACTGAACGCAAGGATAAATTGAGTTCTGGTATGAATTCCCAAGAATAAGTGCCTTTCCACTGGGGATGAACTTGCCCCCTTGTTTTTGTGCAGTACAGTTGTCATTTGCAGTCTGCATTTTTTTATTTGAGGTATATGCTGACATTATATTGCTAATTCAGGAGGGAAGAAAGAAAAAAGAGCCAAAACCCACTTTCCAAATAAGTGTTGGCCCTGACAGAAATCTTTTCTAGTGGAGTAAACAAAATTCAGCTGATTTCTTTTGCTGCTGTAGGGTTCAGTATCATTGGTTCCAAACTTTATCTGTCTTGTGGCAAGAGTGAAAAATCAATCCTAGGAATGGCATCCTACTGTCTCTGTCTTGTTCTGCTCAAATTGTGCTTAATGGTTTAAAGATGTGCTGCTGAATTTCTCTGTGATTTATTCCATCTTCTCCATTGTCAGAGCAGAACTTTTTCAATTCAGAAATCTGGTTGCAACCCCATACTGAACTCTTGCTCCTTTGCTGCAGAAATTTGTTAGCTGGGGCTAGATTAGATTTTTAGCAGCTAATCTGACTGCTGTAGGGGTTTGCAGAGTGGGGACAGAGCTGTGCTATTGGATTTGTCCAATTCATTTGACTCCAGGACTATAATTGCACTTATGTCTTACAAGGCTTTTATGGCCTCGGGCTGGCGAGCAGCAGAAAAACAAATTGGCAGTGATACAGTGAGAGTGAAAGGGAATGAAAGGCACACATTATCAGTCTCCAGGCAGCCCTGCTCTGGCAGGAAGTTTCTTGGTTAATTTACAAATAAAACTTAGATTTTAGGATGGGCGCACAGTCAGCCAGACAATGGGGATGTCAGGCCCCAGTGTTACTTAGCAAAAGTAGCAGCCGTGCTTCCCCAAAAGCAGGAATTCTTCAGTCAAACAGACGACTCCTCTCTGGAGCCAGCTGGCTGTGTAATGCAATTAGCAGGGAAAGGAGGTCATGCCGGAGGTGTGCACCGTGACCGGTGTCAGCGCTGCCGGCCGGCCCGGGCAACCGCAGAGATGGGGCCGGGGCTGCCTTCCCCCCGTGTTTGCAGAGCCATCGCTCCCGACTGCTGTTGGGGTTTGCTTTTAATACCAATCTGATTTCATGGCTGCTTTGGGGTTTTTTTAATGTAGCCTTTTTCTTTATTCTCCCCACCCCTAAAAGGGGTGGAGAGCACAGCCTGGAGCTCTGGCTCTGCATGTGTTGGCCATGGGGCTTTGGGCATTTCAGCACAACTTGCTGAAGTCCTTCAGGGCACTGAGTCTGCCCCACAGCTGCTGTTTTGAATAAACAACACAGGAAAATAGCAGCTGGCTTATTGTCACTGATGAGATTATTATAACGGCTTTTATCAATGAAGTTATCTCTCAATAACAAATATTTTTGATTAATGCCAATTTTTTCTTTGTAGCATTATACCTTGTAACTGTGGTGCTTAGGGATGTGTGCCTTCAAAACAAGGGCAGTAACTCAAGCTCTAAAACAAGTCGCTGGCACACGCTGGGGATTGTGGCAGATTCATGAGCACAGCAAGTGTTGGTTCAGCCAAGTTCCCTTCTTCACTAAATTTTTTTCTGAAGGGTGCAGTATCAGTACAAAGTGTTTGATTATTATCACAACAGTTCCTTGGGGTTTTACAAAAGGTCCCTCAAGGAGCATTTGGACATATTTTGATGGCTGTTTTCATAGCAGTATGTGCCGTTTCTCACCCCAGAAGCCATAGGAGGCACAGCAGTACAGAGCCTGTCCTTCAGAAGAGCTGAGCTGGGTTTGTGAATTGCCCCCTGCAACTGGGCAACGGTATTGCCTTACGGAATTCCATGTCCGCATTTGTTTGTTGGGCTTCCTGCAGCAGAGCTTGCTGGGTGCCACCACTGTGGCTGGGAAGCCAGTGCCAGAGCTGGCCTGGGCTCAGCTTGGCAAACGTGGGCACTCCCAGATCCCTGGCAGGGGCGTTCCTGAGCTCAGCTGGGCTGAGCCGGGCCTGTCCTGGAGCGGGACAGCCTGGCCAGGCACCCTCAGCATCTGGGGCCCGCTGTGCACAAAGTCTGCTCACCAGATGGGCTTTGGGACTGTGTAAGACTAACCTTGACATCCTGCTTTTGATCCCCTTGGAGGTGACTTGGCTGCACCTGGTCACAGAGAGTGACATCAGAATTTTGTCCTGTGTGTAAATTCCTGCTGCCTTTGGTACGTGTCAGTCCATGGCATTACCAACATGAGTGTTTTCTTGTGTGTTGCTTCGTTTTTACTGAGACTCTGCACAGATATCAAGGTGACCACAAGAACAGCAATTTCTACTTCTTTTGTATGTGTAAGAAGCTCTAGTAATAGTATTGTTAATGTTCCCGTGTTTTTTCAAGACAAAAATGGTTCACGTTTTTTTTCAAACAGAGCTAAAATTACCTTTTATTCATGGGTGTAAATAAAACACAATTGTTACCTTCTGTTTAATTTAATATAAACTGGGAATCTCAGTCCTTCTGTGAACTGAGCTTTACTTCATTCTGCTGGAATACGAACTGTAGGCCAAGTTCACAGCTGTAACTTTTTTTGATTGTTCACAATGTGTTGGTTTTGTCACATTTCTCTTGTGACTGAGGGGTCCAGTTTGCCACCAGTACGTAGGAGTGAAAGTTTTTCCTTCTAAAGTTGCTGCCTGGTTCTGAATAGGGAAGTTCCATCAGCACAGTGTGGGCTGATCCAAAGCGTGGTGGGGTTAGTTGTTATTTACCAGTGAAAATCACCGCCTTCTTTTCCCTTTTTTTTTTTCTCTCCCCCCCACACAGAGTGAAGTAGCAGAGCTTTGTTTTGGCTTCTTTGTTCGCTCTATTGTGCACATTGTTCCAGGGGTAGCACCAAATTGGAGGGTGGGGGGTGTCTTTTAAGCTTTAAGTGGGACTTAAATTCTCTTTATGCTCGGAGCTGGCATTCTGCGTGTGGATTACATTTTAACTTTAAAGCTTACAGTTGAAACCATTGTGCGAGGCTTGTACGTGATTGCCAAATAGTTTTTGCCATCTGTTAGATCACCTCCAGCTCCTCCAGCAGCAGAGCAAGCACACGCACACACACAGGCTCTCGGATGCTTTCTGTGTATGTTGTGTTTAAATTTTATCCATATTTCATGCGGCTCTGCTCCACATGAAAAGGTGTAACTCCCACAGTATTTCCCGTTCTTCTCTACTTCACATTGCCCAGATATTTTGCTGACGTTTCAGGCGGGAGCCCCCTTCAGACACAGTCAGCAAGGAGATGTTTGTGGATAATAAATTCAGTTAGAGTGGTTCATGACAGGCAGTTTCTTGACATTCTGAGTCAAGGCATTTCATATTTCTGTGACAGCTGCCTTATTTCAGCTGGAATACGATGCTCTGCTGGTTAATGCTTTGTTCCAGTAATTCAGTTTTCCATCTTAAATCACTGTAGGTAATGTACATTTACATATCATGCTAATGGCTAGTTTGATAATGACTTAATTAAGTCATCAGACAACAATGAGTTCTAAATGAAGCAAATTATTGAGCTGATGCTTTCATGAGCAACTGGAGAAAAACAATATTTTAACTTTTTCCATAATGAAATATTCCTGCTACAGAGCATTGTAATTCAATTTGTGAGCCGTGACCCCTTGTGCAGCATGGTTATCACTCGGATTAATAAAGAGCCAATTTGCTGTTGCAGCTCCGGCACTTGGGAAATGATGAGGTTCATGTCGTGTGGTCCGAGCACACCCGCAACTACCGCAGGGGCATCATCCCCACCGATTTCGGGGATGTCCTCATCGTCATCTACCCCATGAAGAACCACATGTTCTTCATTGAGATCATGAAGAAACCCGAGGTACGTTCTGGCCGGCTCTGTTGTGTTGAGCAGGTGAGCAGCAGTTCTGTTGCTCAAGGAGGGCTCAGTGGTTTCGAGTTTGGGGGTTGTTTTTTCCCCAGCAAGTACAAAATCAATCTGTCCGCCTCAAGTGAGAGATAAGCTGAGCAATGAGCTTATTTTAAAACTGGAATTACTCATGGTGATCAGAGCGACTGCTCACTCATTTTATAGCCATACTTAGGACTGAGAGAAACACTTCATTTCTGAAATGAAACTGAGAATTCTCAGCCCACAGAAGTTACTGGGCAAAGAACAGTCTTTAAACCGTTGTGAGTGCCTCCTGAGGCAGTGAAAGCAAAGCAGTCACTATTTGAGTTCCTTGTGTGGTGTTGGGTCACCGCCTGTGCCAGGTCACTGCTGTGTACCCATGGCACCATGCAGAGCCTCACAGGGCTGTGGGACTGTCATTGTCACCTGACCGGGTGGGATGATGCAGGCACTGGACATCCTGTCATCAACCAAAGTATGGGAGGTTCACACCTGAGACATTTTTTGGGGAAAAAATGCATTTTTTTTGCAAAACGTCAGAGGTGTGTGTATGTACATCTGTGCATGTGTGTGAAAGACTGCTTCAGTAAATGCTTGTCTGGTACATTATGCGTGCAAAAATATGCATAAAATATACTTTGTGAAAGTAATCAGTGTGATAAATACTTTTTGCCTTCTATGAGGGACAGTATTTGTCCAGAGGAGTACCCAGCTGTGGTAAATGCCTCCATCATATCCCATGTTGACCAGTTGTAGACAGTATTTTTTGAGTTGTGAATGATGGAGCTGTTGGATATTGCTTTGTCAGTAGACATTTCAAACTTGAATATTTTCTAATAGTGGGTTGTTGGAGTTTTTTTACACTTGGTGTTGAGCTCTGCAATTTACTTTTTGAGCATTTTAGCTTTTAACGTTCCATCAGGGAAATGAGAACTTAGGTTTAGGAACACGCTTGAGACTTCTCTGGAGCAATGGAGAAAAGCTGTGTTATCTTACATATTAGTCAAAACCACCCGACGGGCAGCCAGAATAAGAGCTAACTGGAAATTTAGTGTTATCCCTACATTTAAAGTACAAACCATTACAATGTAATAAAATTAATCCAGACATTTCCAGGGCAAGTGTGGCTGACCTTTTGTTCACCAGCTACTGACCCCAGGGTGAATGAAAGAGGCTTGCAGAGAGAAATGTCTGTTGTTTGGCTTCAGTCCCTGGTATTTAAATTGCATTCCCTAATCGAATGAAAAGGCTGTCCTCTCTATCAGGTTACAGAATCCATGGCAACATTTGGCCTTTTATATCCATAATGTTAGCCTTTTTGTTTGCAGCCAAGTAGAGACACCTGGAGCAATGTTAACATTAACCGCTTTAGCATTAATAGCTTCATTATAGAAGAATTTCTGATCAGATAGCTGTTACTTTTGTTATGTTGCTTCAGCTTGTATTGTTTTCATTTTTGATCTCCCTGCTTGGCAACCGGGCAATGATTTGCAAATTTTTTTTGTCTTGATTAATTAAGCAATATAATTATCAGGAACCGTGCTGCAGTCTTTGCCCGACAAAGCTTCAGAGGGAAGACAATAGTAAGTCTGTTGGTGTGAATGCATTCCACGCGTCACAGATGCACGAGGATATTGGGAACAATGAGAGGAAAAGCTGCCTGCGAGAGGGGACAAAGCATGCCAGGCAGGCTCCGCACTGCACATACCGCCAGGGACATGCTGCGGGTTCCCTGGGACACAGATGCCTCGTTAGATTGCTGCTCGTCATCAGAGATTAATTCTCAGCCATTTGGTACAATAATTTACCCATTCCCCACTCTTCTAACTAGTGCTGCTCGCTGTAGAGGGGAAGTCTTTGTGCTTGGAAGGTTTATTTAACCTTGCCTACTTTTACTGCGGGCAACAGAAATAATGATTTTTCTGTTGGAAATTGGAATGAAGCAGGTGTTTGCAGTGGGCTGAATATTAATTTTTGCTCCGTGGATAACTTGCAGTGACATTTGGAGTACTTGCAGAAGGGGATCTTTCCCTCTATTTTTTTTTTTTTTAATCGATTCCTGTCAAAGCAGGCTGTTTGTTTGTGCTGGCCATCAAGCCCTGTTTCCCTGGGTGGGGAGCGGAGCCGGGTGGGGAGCGTGTTCCACTGGCCTGGCCTCCCGGCCCCAGCTAGGACAGAGCCCTGTGCAGATGGAGGCTGACAGAGGCAGCTCCACTGACTTCAGTGACCCTCGGCGAGGCCGCTGGATGTGCTCGGGAATGAATAATTCTGAGCTTTGTGCGGGCGGTGCGGCGCTGGGATCGCGGCGGGCGCTGGAGCTGCTCTCCCTGAATGGGATACACGCACCCTGTCCTTGGGTTACATCTGTAACTGCTGCAGTGCACCGGTGAGGAAGTCTGCCCTGCTGCCCAGCTCCTGTGGGGTGTGAAACCCTGAATGCAAGGGCTGTAAGGAAAACCTGCTTGTCCAAAAAGCCCAGCGGGGAATTTCTCTGCCCCAGTAGCATCTGCTAATCTGACTCTACATATCTGCTATTTGCAGGGTGGTGTCATTTTAATGCTAGTATCTACTTAACCTCCGTATTTGTACTTTTACATTCTTCTCTCCGGCTGGCAATGCTTCTAGATAAAAATTTCACTTAAAAATGTTACTGCCTAAAGAGGCAAAACTCAGTGCTCCGTAACGTTATTGTTTTGGTGGCATAGGTTTTCCTCTGTCCCCTTCCCTTCCAGCTGCCTGGATAGTAATGCCTGCAGTAAATAAAAAAACTAAGAAGAAGGCAAAACCACTAGGGAAACAGTTTTTTGGTTTTTTTGGGGGGTGGGCAATTATTTCAAGTAAAGGAATGACAGAATAAGTGTGTGCAGGGACAGCTGTCATTTGCAGATGTTACATTAAACCCAAATTTCTTCTGTAATTCATTGCCACTTCTAATTAGAGGAATTCCCTAGATGCAGGGGATTTATATTATTTCCTTTGTCCATTTATTGAATGACTGTCACAGTCACCCACAAGCAGTTGGAGAAGAATAATAGAGGGTATTTATTTATGTGATAAGCCTCTGTACAGATGGAAAAAAATCCATAGCTTAAATATTGATAATTGCTGCTAGCTTCTGTCTAGGGCATTAGTTGGGGGGGTTGTTTTTTTCATTTTGAGTCTGTGAGAGGGAAATGAGTTTGAGTACTTGTAAGTACTAAAAGTTATGTATTTAAACATCAAAATTTTCTGGGTTTGACAGGCTCAGGTCTGTTTTGTGTCTGCAGTTCTGGACACGGTTTACTTTTAGAAAGTATCTCTTGTACATAGTGTGGCCTTTATCTGCGGAGCCTTAGGTCACCAGAAGATGTCACACAGGGGTCTCCTCTGGAGGTGGCCCTGAAGGAGCAGCATTTGGGCACCTCCAGCAGCTAGGCTGGGCCCATTTGTGCCTGTCCCAACCTGTGTTCTGCCCCTGAGAGAGCCCCTGCTCTGCCATCCCCTCTGCCTTCCACACACTTCCTTATCTTGGGCCAGCTCAAGGGGTTTTGTTCTTTTCTATGAAATCTATGGAAGGAGTTTATAGAGGATTATCTGAAGTAAATACGTCTTTGCAAAACCTCCTGCCAATGTTGGAGTCAGCCAGTGAATCAGGGTCTCCTGTTGGGATCCCAGATGGAAAACAGCTCTTAATATCCACTGCCAAAGGCATATTGATTGCAGATTCATAGATGGCCTCAGTTTCTACATGTACCAAGCTCATGCTTCCCCAGCAGAATGTTCTGAGATGTGTGTGTCTGTGTAGTGTGCTGAGGGCAGCCATGGGGGATTTAAACACTCACCAGCTTGGGGATGGATGTCACACTGCGAGTCTCAGCGTCATAAACAACATGGTCACACTGTGTAATGGTAAAATGCTGTGCCAGTCTCCTGCAGTGGTTCTGAAGCCTGTTTTCTGTTTCGGGGTGCCCAGGTGCCGTTTTTCGGTCCCCTCTTCGACGGCGCCATCGTGACCGCGAAGCTGCTGCCGAGCCTGATCTGTGCCACGTGCATCAACGCCAGCAGAGCCGTCAAGTCCCTCATCCCGCTCTACCAGAGCTTGTATCCTTTCTCCTCGGGGCAAGGCTCCCCGTGGTAGGGTTCTCACTCGGAGCATCACCCTGTAGACAGGTAGGCTGGGCCGAAAACCCTTCCTGTTTGATTTTATTGGCAAAGATCAGAGCTCTCTTCGTGTCCAGCTCGATGTTTTCAGTGGTTCACACCCAGCTGCCATCCCGTGTTTTCAGAATAAAATGGTAAGCTCATAGGAGTCTCTCACCAGCAGACCAGGTGGGCCTGGGCTTAGCACTGGTGCTTTGATCTGTGGGTAAGGGTAACTCCCAGGTTTCCTTCACACTGATGGAAGTTGTGGACTGTCTATGTCAGGCTGGTAGCCAGAGCTCAGTCGTGCTCTTATCCTAGCCAATTAACTTTACTTGGACTCATTACATTAATGAGACAGATGGGATTTGTCCTCAGATATGGATGTTTCAGGTCCCAAATTCCAGATTCATTCCAGCCACACCTGTGTTTGGGCATTTTCAGAACCTGTTTTGCACCAGGGGCTGGAAGGTAGCTGGAGGATGTGCTTCCCTGGGACAGGAGTTGTGGCGCAGACTGTGGTTCTTGGGTGCTGCACAGTGTTACCACTGTTTGCACCCATTTGGGGATGTTCTCATAATGCCATCATACATTCATAGCTTGTTTTGCTAATCACACCACTTACCTCAGGACAAACACTCACTGCAGTTGGCTTTCTCTGGGGAGCTTTTGATTGGAGTATTTTTCTAATCGCATGCCTTTGAGAAAGAGTTGGTGAAATGTTTTGATTTTTGAAAGAACGTTGATGAATTACTTTGAGGTGTATGTTTTTAAAACATGGAATATCCTCTCAGTGCTTGCTGGGGTTTTTTTAAAGGCTAAATTTTATCCAGTATACTTTGCAAAAGTCATCAGAAATTAAAAGTAGCATTGTGATTAAATAGATTTGTGTTAATTGTTAATTTGTTAACTAATTGTTTACTCATTGTAAAGCACATGGTTGTGCAAACTATGGCAGTGCCTGACTGGTTAGTCAAGACTCGTGTTTTCTTCTGTTTCTTGAGAGAAATCTAACAAATTTCTGAAACTGTGCTGTGCAGAATTTAGCTTAATCCATCTGCTTCTCAGTCAGTGTTTAATACTAAAGTAACAGTGTGGTAAAAAGGACGTAAGCAGCAGCAGGTACAAGAACGAAGCCATCCCAGCCCCTCACTCCCAGCCAGAGTCCTCCTGTGTTTTGTGAGCATTTTGTGAGTGAGCAGCACTCCCCAGCTGGCCGTGCTCCTGCTGTCCAAGGGGGTCTGGTCTCCCTGAGGGTCCCTGCGTGTCCCTGGGGTGACAGAGTAGCACAGACACTGCAGCACAGGGCCCTGCTCTGCACAGGTCTGGGGCAGCATCTGTCCCCACACTCCTTTCTGCCTTTTTTTTGAGTCTGCTTTTGCACCAGCGCTGTCTGTAGTGAATCAACTGCCACTTGTCTGTCTGATAAATGAAAGTGGATTGAGAAACTCCTGAAATGGGACACAGGGGATGTAGTGGGCAGAGCCCATCAGGGTGATAGTGGAGCAGAGATAAAGCTATCTATAACTCATTCTGTAGATAACGAAGACTCTGAGATGCTCTAAAGCCAGCAGTTGGAATGCGAGTGTGTAGGTGTGTAAAGGTGATGTTTGGGCCTGTCCAGCGCAGCTCCCAAAGGGTGAGTGACTCAGGTCTGGTGTTTGCTGTGCCAGGTGCTGCGAGCAGAATAGGAGGGAAGCAGACCCAGCAGTGCAAACAGTAAATCAAAGTGCCTTTATCAGCCTGGAGATGGAAATAACTCAAAAAATGTCAGTGCGAGGGAGAAATGGAAAGTAATGGTCCTGGCACAGTAAGGGATGATGTTTGGCACACAGCAGTCATAACTGTAGTTGGGATGAGGGCTGCAGGCTGGAGTGAGGCAGAGCTGAGGAGCATCTGCAGCTGCTCTTTGGCACATGGGTCACGTTAAAAGGCAACATCCCTGCTAAGGGTCAGTAGCTGAAGACGTTTTGATCCCGGCATGGTTAGAAATGGATCAAACACTTCATGTGGTGTCAGTGGTTCAGTGGGGATAAGGTGCTGTGTCCGTGGTGCTCGTGCTGGAGCAGTGACAGGGTGTGAAGGACCTGCAGGGACTCAGCCCTGTTCTGCCCTGCGTGGTGCTGGGGGCCGGGGCAGCGTCTTGCCAGCAGTGACAGCTGAAGTCACTTGTTGGAAAGTCTGTAAACTCCGGCTACAGCTGCACTTGTCAGGGGCTGTAAGGGAAGTGTAATCAGCCACAGAGATTAATTTGCATCTCAATTAGGAAAGAGTCAGGAGGAAGCTGTAGGGTCTGTTGCTGGAAGGTTGTGGAAGAAATCTCCTCAGGCACAAAAGGCTCCCGACTCGGTGCTCCAGCGAGGGAGGACAATATCCGAGTCCGGTTTCCATGGGGACCGGGCCCGCAGAGCCGCGGGAGCATCTCTGCCCGCAGCCGCCTGGTCACGATGACACAAATTCCTCTGCCGTGCCCAAATACTGATTTCTGTTGGAAATCTCTTTGAAAATGAAGAGGGTAACTATGTCAGATGTTTTTTAATCCCTTTTTTTTAAGTTTATGTAACGCTATTGGTTTTAAGGAATTCATTAGGGCAAAAGATTCATTAAAAAACAATTAACTATATTTAACCTTCAGTTTAGAGCTGTTCTGGCTCCAGGTTCTTTGTGTCCATCAAAGGGCACATGATAGCACTGGGCAGGGGCCAGCCCAGGGTGGTGCAAGCACAGCTCAGTTGTGTATGGAACAGTGCTGTCTCTGCTGCTGCTGCAGTGCTTCCACAGGCAGGGATGTTTGTACATCAGTTTATGTTCCAAATTCCCATTTTGTTCCTCTGTGGTGCCTTGGAGCACTGAGGCTGAGTGGCTGCAGCCCCTGCTGATTGGGACTCTTGCCATCCTTGAGTAACTGCTGAGCATGAGGCAGTGTGCTCCAGCAGCCTCTCCAGGCTGCTTTTCCAGGCAGTATCTGATTCAATTATGACTGGGACTCACAGAAATCATAAGTAATACGGTGACTTAAATTTTACAAGAACACGAAGTAATATTTAAGCTTACTACAGTTGTTGTATTGAAAGGAATATATTTATGCAGGTTTCTGAGTGCGTCCGAGCCTCCTTTTCCTGTGCTGGGGAAAGGAAGGAACAACCTCTTAGAGACAAATAATTACATGTCATAACTAAGCAAGGGTCTGTTCTGGTTCCAGCAATGCTGAATATTTCAAAAACTGGTGGGAGTGGGGCTGTAAAAGTGAATCTCTGAACGTTCTTGCAGCTTGTGTGAAACGAGCTGTGTGCTGGGAAGGATTTCTGGACACTTGTGTGATCTGGAGTGCCACGGCACTAAGCTACAGCAGAGCTCGTCTTTGGGAGCTGCTCTTGTCTGTGAGGATAAATACTGGGGAGAACCGGGGTTTGGATTGGAGTATTACAGGTCTGATTGGCAGCTGCTGTCTAAGCTGACAGTTTCTAAGCTCAGATGCTAGTCAACCTTCAGATGTGAAAATGTAGCTAATTAGGCAGGTGTCAGGCAGGTGTCACTTCGGTTGGCCCATAATTCAGTCCTGGTCTCCAAAAAGACTGGGATTTGGGGATAGTGATGTCTGAGCACAAAGCTCCTCCTAGAATGCAATTCTCACTGGCCAGGTTATCTTTCCAAATGGAGCTATTTCTTTTCTCCTTGAATTGAATTGGTTTAATTTAAAAATTGTTTCAGTGTTTTTTATAGTATCTTAACCACTTGGGGTTTTTTTTTCCTCTACCATTGCAAATAACTGTCATACTCCCAGTCCTTCCTGACTGGGATACTAACTGAATTTAGATAAAAGTAAAGGTCCCAAGGGGTCTGAAACATTACCTCAGCTTTGAGCAGCTCTTTGTAATCTGCCTTGGGGAGGGTGGAACATGTCCCGTGTGCCAGCACCAGTGGACTTCTTCCCTGTGTTTTTCAGTGATTTCTGGTCATCTTTAAATTACCTTCTTAGCAATTCAAGATACTACATGTATCTTCCTGTGCATGAGTAAATGCGGAGCTGGTTCTTGTTGAGGTTTATTAACACACTGATTATAAAATAATCTCTTTCAGGATAATTTGGTTTGTTCTGTGGCTAGCAGAGGGGTTTGATCTCGTTTGACTCTTGCACTCCCCTTTGCTGTGACACTGGGGGCTGGAGGTGTCTGTGTATTGGAACAAGCACAAAGGGGCACGGTGGGGATGAGAACTCCTTACGTAATATCTGAGCACTGGATGTCACCATTTCCCAGCTCACAGTTTGCACTCCTTTTTGTGGGCCAGAGGAAATCGCAGCCCTTACTCTGGAGCAGTAATTTGATACACGAGTAACTCTCTCACTGTATGCTCCACTGTAATGGCAGTGGTGTGCCTGCTGACCTGTGCCAGCCAGCAGCTCGGCGGGGTAAAGCCAAAATGCCATCTAAACACGTAAAAAAAAAGACATCCATAACTTTAATTCATTACATCTCATCCAGATATTGACATACTAATATATCCTAGATGTGTTAATATCTGGAACCAAGAAGATTAAGCAAAGAACATCAGCTTCAAATTCTGAATTAAATCCCTTTCTTGGCTTAAGCCAATTTCTGATTAACCTAATAGAGAGCGCCTGATCTGCTTACCTGCTTTATCTGGGAAAGAAAGGTATTTTCTGTGATGGACTTAATTGTGTGAATGGCTGTCAGATGTTCTGGAGGCTCATGTGGTGTGGGACATGTTTGGTGTCCCTCTCAGGGTGTGTTTTGTGGTGCTGGTGTTCGGAACTCTGCTGTGGGTATGAGGCAGTGTTTGATCGCACTGGGGAAATGAGATGGAAAGCCTGTTACTCCTTTCAGACAGGGTTCACAGTTTGTCCCGTTTATTTCATCCCAAGGAGTGTGCCCTCCAGCTATATCGATGCCGATAGGAATTGCTATGAAATTCTAAAGCACGTGTCACAAGAGCTGTGACAATCTCTGTGACACGGCACCTGATGGTTTTGTGCTGGGCGGCCGGCCCTGGCTGCCAGCAGTGCCTGCCAGTGGCTGTGGGGAGCAGCAGGTCCCGCTGGCCCTGGGCGAGGGGGGCCGTGGGTTGGGCAGGCCGGGGCTGCGCGGGCGGGCGGGCGCTGGCAGCTCTGCCCTTCACCCCGCGCAGCCCCCGCTGCAGCCGATCGATGGCAGGGCTGTCTCCTCTGCCTTCCCTCCTCACAGCCAGAACCTTCTCCAGGCAGCGATCGATGCCTCTAATCTGCTCCAGCCTGTAATAAGTCATGCGAGGCAAAGCTTTTAGGTGGCATTACATGGGATTGTGGAGGCGGCTCCTCAGCTCTCATTCATAGAGCTCTTCATGGACTCGCAGAGAATCCACTGCGTCCCGCCGGTGCATATCTAAAGAGTATAAAATGCTTCTGCAGGTCTGAACTACACACGCTGCTGCTCTGTGCGGACACAATGGGATCGCATTTCTCTATTTTCTGTTCCGTGGCCGTCCCTGAACCTGCTTGTTAGACACACAGGTTGTACCCGCATTGCTGGGGTGGCAGGGAGCAGCGTGGGGGCTGCACGGGAGCAGTGCAGTTTATTTTGTCACTGTAACATGAGGCACCACTGTCCTCCCCCATGGTGGGAGCTGCAAAGTTCACTGAGGATTGCTGAGAAAGTCCCAGGCTGATTCTGACACAGTTTTAAACTGCTGATTTCTGGGCAGTGTCTGCGCTCTTCAGAAGCACTAAATAAACCACGGCAGTTGTAGAGGCTCTTCTTTGCTGGTTGATATAATGGGTAGTTCCAAAAACAAATCTGGAGTTAAGTAACATCAAGAATATAATGTGTTTTTAAGTGAAAAGTGAGTTCACGGTGTGATATGTGTCAGGAAAAAACCCAACAAAGCAAACTCAACGTTGGATTTCTAAATGACATATGTACTAGTATGTGTCTACTGGTTGCAAACAAGGGTCCTAAAACACACAGCCATGCCTTCTCAACCCCTGCCAGAGACTGGAAGTTCTGATCTTGCTGGAAATAGTGTGGTTTTGGTGGTGCCATCCTGCCATGCCGAGGCACTTCCCGGGAGCCCGGGATGGGGATGCCTCCCAGGCAGCTTGCAGGGCTTTGTTTGTTAGCAGTGAACATCCCTTTCACGGGAAGGTGCAGGGTACACAGAGGTGCAAGCACCTGTCCCTCGGGGTCTAATGTTTTCTCCTGGGTTAGACAAAGAGCCTCCAACTTGAGTTTCACAAGAGGCGTTCTGTCATTGTTCTGTTCTTTGACAGAAGCAAAATTGGTATATTCGAGTTACTAACAAGTACTTCATCCCATCCTGTGGTGGTTCTTGGTGGTTTGCAAGGGGTTCACAGTCTGTGTCTTTTCAAAGTGATTTTTGATAATTTTGCTGTTTCCCCCCCCATTAACTTTGAAGGGATTTGCATAGCGAAAGCTCCGTTGCGTCTTTCAGAAACTTTACTGTGAATTCCCGCTCGCACTGGGGGCTTTCTGGGATTTTGTTTGGGTTTTGTCACAAACAGGTCGGTGAAAAGCAAAGCGAGTTGGGTTTCTGTGGCTAGGCTGAGTCAGGGGGCTGGTGGAGCAGGGCCGGCGGTGCCACTGTCGGTGCCGCTGGCGGAGCGGGGCGCGGGCCGAGCCCCCGCACGGCTCCCGCGGGCCCCGGGGTCGCTCCCCCGGGCGCGGGGCTTTGTGCGGCCCGGCCGGCTCATTAGCATGCGGGCCG
This sequence comes from Picathartes gymnocephalus, assembly GCA_013390045.1. Classification (NCBI taxonomy): domain Eukaryota; kingdom Metazoa; phylum Chordata; class Aves; order Passeriformes; family Picathartidae; genus Picathartes; species Picathartes gymnocephalus. The sequence goes on from WEKY01024128.1 coordinate 196,827, forward strand.
GGCGAGCGGGGCTCTGCTGGCTTACCAGCTGTTCCTGCTGCTCCCGACAATGTCCGGCGGGCCGGGCTGGCCGCGCTGCGCTGCCGCCGCCGCGCTCCGACAGCCTTTCCGCTGGGGATGCCCACGTGGCACTGCAGCGCCGGCCGGCCTCGCATGGCATATGGTGTCTGGATTCATACAAGATGCAAAACTATTCTGCCGCTAATGCACAATGACTCATAGCATTGCTAATTTTTCCAACAAAAGCCCACTTCCACACCCACACTTTTAACCCCTCAGGCTAAAAAGCCTCTTCTTTAGTTTCAAAGCCATGGAAATGTAAGGAGGTGGTTTCTGGATCAATATCTGAAACCCTATATTTATTTAAAGCATATGCACACTCTAACGCTTATTTTAAATTTCAGCGAAAGCCGGTTTGCAAATCGCCACTCTAATGTGGGGCAGGTTTTTTTGTTCCAAAGTGGATTCGTTGTCAATGCTGAGATTTTTAAATTTTTCGGTAGTTAACGTATCAAAAAAATATTCGGAAGTCACCACTGTAGATAATAAAAAGTTATTTTCATTTAAGAGGCAGGAATCCAAGCACTGTAGCTGGTGAAGCTACAAGGATTATGTATTCCAGCGTGACTTCCCAAGCCACTTGGCGTAAGCAGCTTGTAATATTTGGGGATCTTTGCTATTTACTGGCTCTTCAGGAACAATAATAATGCACTTTCCAACTAGAGGGAGCTGCTGGTATCCCTGATGCCGATTCTTAACCTTCCAGTCTAATTCCTTTGTGCGGAACGTACGGCAATCATTCTGACGTTTTAATAAAATCAAGTTAATTGCCCCGAGTCATTTAGATTAAAAGGATGCATCTCAACTCTGCGGCGTAATCATCAAATTAAACTGCGAAATTTGGGGGAAACTAAAGCATGTCCTGGTTTTTTTTCTGTGGAATTATATAGGTCCTGAAGAGGCTCTTGGGGAGGCAGCGAGAAGCCGGGCTGGCGCAGAGTGTTCCGAGACAAAAAGCGTGCGGGAGGTAGGAGCACGGGGCAGGGGCGGGAAGCGCCCGCTCCCTCTCTCCGGCACGACAAAGGAACAAAGGGCCCCGTGGCCAGGGACAGAGGTGGCCGAGCTCGGCGCTCGCTCTCCGGGAGCCACTTGTTACCGGGTCCCCCGCGGGCAGCGCCGCAGCAGGTGAAGGCTCTTGCCGGCAGGGATTTAAGAAGTCCTGGCGTTGAAGAATCTTTCCTGTGGGATGGTTTGAGGGCTCCTGGCGGACTGATGACTCGGCGGTGGGGCCGGTGGGATGCACCGTGTCCTCGCCAGGGCCAAAGCCCGGGTGCTGGCCTTGGAAAGGCAGTGTCCATCCAGCGGGGCTGTTCCCTTGTCCCAGAAACAGCGGTGGGAAGGCACAAAGGCTGCAGGAGAGCAGATCCACCTGTGGGCCTTTCCACGGGTACTTCCCCAGCACTCCAGGCATGGGTGGTAACACAAACGTGCAATCACCAGCACAGATCTAGGTCATTTTTCAAACTTCTCTTTTGAGGAGACCCTGTGTTCAGTGTGTGCTTTCCATGAGCCATACATGCTGAAGTTACTTAATCAAAAGTTAAGGAATAACTTTCTAAACAGGAAAAACGTTTTTAGGCTTAGATTTGAATTTTCTTTATGACTTTGTTTCTCTGTTACTGAAAATGAGTAGCTGCGTTGAGTGCTGGCCATGCTTTGAGGAGGCGAGACAGATCTGACTCCCCTCCAGCCTGACAGGCTCTGTGTGGCTGATACCAAAAGGCACGGAAATTTTTGTGCCTCTTATATAAAATGGTATATAGATATAAATGCTCATACTTTGATGGGCAGCACCATAATCCTACATCATCCTGTAGAGAGGAAAGGCTTCCCCTCTACCTGCACTTGAAAATCTTTGAAAGCCATCCTGTTACTGGGGACATGAACATGGTGACATCAAGTGAGAGGAATAGGAGAAGGCTACTTTTTGTAGCAGGTTTTCTGGCTGGCATATTGAATTTGTGAGGTTTTTCATCAGCGTCATAATTCTGTGTGTATTTCCCAGTGTGATTAACTGTCAGGGTTCTGATGTATAAATAGGAGCAGATGGCTTTTGATAATTTCTTAAACCTACTATTTAGTAACAATCTAGTGCATGTACAGGGGTTTTTTTGTTTGGTTTTTTTTTGTTTTGTTGTTTTTGGGGGGTTTTTTTTGGTGTTTTTTGTTGTTTTGGTTTGTTTTGTTTTGTTTTGTTTTTGATGGGGTTTTGTTTTTTTGGTTGGTGGGTTTTTTTGGTTTTGTTAAACAAAATCTCAGGTAATTTTCTGGGCTTTAATACTTCTCTGAATTGGCCTGGGCCAGTTTTTTTGGAGAACCTGTAACTTGTGCTGAACAGCTGGATCTGTGACACCTCTTCAGGGTGATCCACCTGGCTGATTTTCACCCATGAGACAGTGTGGATTATCTAACACCTTGCTGGCCTACGCTTTGTGTGTTCCTTTACTAAAACAGGCCCTGGAGCTGATGCTCAGACACTCCCCAGATCATAAAGGAACATGGCTCTGCACTTTGAATTTGTGTCTACCCCACCACCTTCCTCTCCCCACTGCCAGCCTCTCTTGCAGATGGGAAATTTGAGGCTCTGAAAGCACCATTTCCCATAGGCAGCTCCGGTGGTAAGAAATGGAAGCAGCTGGGATATTTTTCAGTCCTTAACTGTTAAATACAGCTTTGTGTTACCTGAAGGTTTGGAGTTGTAGGAATAGCAGTTACACCCACACCTGCCAGGCTGAGTAATCCCCTGCCCGGCGCCCCTGAAGGGCTGGTCCAGCCCAGGCTGCCAGGGGGACAGCACAGCCCTCATTGTTAACTCCCAGAGCCTGGCAGGAGAGAGGGATTGTTCCAGTCCAGGAGAAGTGTTTGAATGCAGGAACCTTTTCTTTCTTAGGCTTCTGCAGAACCTGTTGGGTTTTGTGCTCCCATGTTTTATGACTTGTTGCCATGATAATTCAGCTCATCTTACAGGTTTCTCTAATTGTGATTGATGTGTAATCATTCATTTTATTGAACCTCATTAAGGTCTGTGAACCTCTGTCCCAACTTACAGTAATTAGAGCCCAGATAGCCATTCCATCTGTTCCCAAGCACTGGTTAATTAATGAACTTTTAACGTGTTCTTTGCCTTGTAAAAGCCCTCAGTATTCTCAAGTTGCTGAATAGGATTTGCATGCCAGCATTTCCGTTTGTTTTAAATGCCACAGCAACGTGCAGTTTGGAATCCCAAAAGTCAACACACAAAGTCCCGGGATCTCGGAAAGCAAAGTGGAGAGATTTTACTTTCTGTTCCCACTTTGTGCATCAATTACAGTATCTGTGAAACTGGGGTTTGCAAACAAACGCCTCACAGGGTCTCCCGTGTTCTTTACTGCCCAAACCAACAGGTTTGAATCTTCCCTTGTACTGCTAAAGAAAATATACAGAGATCAGTAAACCACGTTTCATTTGTCATATTAGTGCGTACTGGAAGAACATTAGAAATGTGATACCTGCAGAGACATTTTCCTGTCCTCATATTTCATCCTTTTGTTACATTTTCAGCATCAGGCCTGAGACAGCTTTATTAGTTTTATGTAGCATTCACTACAAGGAGATTTTTAGGATGGAGCAGAATCCACCACTGCTCTGGAGTTGTCAGAGAGACTATTGTGGTCCAGGACTGGAAGAAATCAGCAGGATGCAAGCTCCTGGGTACTGAGAGTTTCTCTGCTTCACCTCTGTGCATTCTGACTGTGCAGTAATATGCTGAGTCAGTGATCTGTGTGCAGGGAATAAAAGATTTCATTTTTTAAAAATTCATTCCATTTCTGTTTGCCGAGCGGACAGGAGAGGCAGTATTTCCAGCGGCAGGAGTTTAAAGAAAATGTTGGGGGGTTTTTGCATCATTGCCTTTGTGATATGCTGCTGGATTTTACACACAGCACAGTGGTGTAGGGCTGTAGCTGTGCCCTGCCTCATTTGGATTGATCTGTGTTTACCTTCAATATTCAGGACAAGAATTAAGTCATAGTACTCCACTCCCTCAAAATCCCTTTCAGCGTCCAAAGGCCAACCATCTGTCCAGTGCAGCCATTCTTTCCTGCCCCAGTGTGCGTTTTAGCTGGTGCTTTGAGTAAGGCTGTATCCTGGAGGAGCAAAATATGAAGGGAAATAAAGGCCTTGGGCCTGGGGCCATGTTTAGCAACGCAAACCTTGTAAATTGCAGATGGTTTTTGTGAAGCGAGTGCAGAGAGCCTCTGGTTCTGTGGTACTTCAGCATGCTGGTCTGTGGCTCAGTGGGTGTCCAAGGCACAGGCAGGCTTTTCTGTGGAGAGATTTCCAAAACGGCTACTTTTAATTCCTTTTGCGATATTTCTGTGTGCCAGCTCAACGTCTCACCACTGATCCCATATTTCAAACAGTCCATTTGGCAAATCCCCACGTGCTCCCCTGCTCCTTTTTGGGACTGAAGCTTTTAAGTTGCTGGCAGATCTGCAAGGAAAATGGGATTTTTCTCAAGCTTTTTGGGAAGTGCAGGTGTTTTGTCTGGGAACGTGCTGGTCTGTGTGCAGTGTCAGGTGTGTGGGGCTTGGCTATGGTGCCACCTCTTCTCCATTGCTGATGTTCTGCAAGTCCAAGACTGAAGTTTTTCCAGGATGTTGTTCCACTGGCTGAGACTGAGTTAGGAACAAATCCACTCAGCATGTGCATTTACTAAGGCGTGCTTGTAAGTCATACCCTGCTCCATTACAGCTGATATTTAGGGGTACAGTTCTGTTTACATGTAGAAAACTGGGATGTTGTTCCTGGGCAGTCCCTCTCCTGCTCTCCACAAGCATTTGCACTCTGTTAAACACGGTTTTCAGCTGAAAAAATGTGCAGACAATATGGTGAGGCTTGAGCAGCAAATAGGGCATCCTGGTGAAGGAATGAGAAGAGGGACCTCTTGCCCCTCTCTGGTGGGATTGTGCTGTTGCCTGCACTCCCATTTTCTGGAAGTGCAGAGATGTCCCCAGTATTTGCTTCTCGGGGCTGATGGATGTGAGTCCTCCCTGTGCAAGGAGACTTACAGGCACAAATCTCTGCCTTAATGCAACAGAACGAGTTTAGATGCTGTATACATATTTTAGCAATATTTTCTTTTAAATCTGTTAGCAGGGGTCTCATTCCACCCTTAGTTAGGTAAATGGAAGTGTTAATTAAAGGAATTACTCCTAAGGCTGTTTTGTCAGGTAACTGATCTTATACAATAGGCATTTACATTATGATTTTAATATTGCCTGTATTTTGTGTAATACTAAATTATTTTTATTTTTAGATTAAAGTATTTTTAGCAGCCGTTCTGTATGTTGCCTGTAAAAATGTTTGATGTTATTTGGGTTTATTAAGAGAGATAAGAGGGATGTTGCTCTATCAGCTGTTAAATATTGTGTGTTAATCCATATTTTAAAAGTTCAAAGTCTGTGCTAGCTCGTGTTTCTCTGTTCTTGTTGCTGTTGGTACAGACGTGCTCATATCGAGATTCCCATTTGTATGAAAAACAGAATTCAGCTCAGGCCATGCATAGATTGTCAGAAAGATTAAAGTGTGCATCGTGCAATTTTTCTTCTTTCAGAAAGGGGCCTTTGATGTGCTAATGTTCACTTTCTCTCTTTTCATGGCGAAGTGCTGGGCATTGTTTGGGGCTGCAGAGCAGTGTCTGCTTCAGAGGCAGATTCAAACGCCCGGAGCCCAACCTTGCTCAAGGTAGCAGCATCTGCAGCTGTACTCCTGGCATTGTCCAGGGGATCAGATAGCAGTGTGCCTGCACAGATAAACACCAGGCAGGCAGTGAGGAGAGATCTGCCAAAAAAGCCAAATATTTAATATCCAATATCCCACTCCTGTGTGCCAGGGTTCTGCAGTTACACTGAGTCAGGTGCTGCAGATCCAAACCGGAGAGCTTGGCAGTGCTCTGAAATCACACCCAAAGACAAGGCTGCCATGTATTTCCAAAGTTAATTGGCAAGTGAAATTATCTGGATGGGCTCATCTTGGGTTGTGGTGGGCATTTTCCAGCTAATGGATAAAATTTTGCAGGCTGCTCACAGGACCAGCTTGAGCTGACATAGCAGGGGCCTGACATTGGTGGTGACAGTCATAGTGACAAAGGTGTGTGGAGAATGAGCAGCTATGAACAGCCTTTCTTATGCCAAAAGACACCATTCTCCCTTTGCAATTGACTAGGAAGAAATGGTTTCCCGAGTTCCTTAGAATACTAGTATGGGAAGAGACAGTGTGTAACTGGGTAGGAGTGAGTGCAGTGCTGGTTGTGTTCTGCAGTTGGTAATTGAATGATAAAAGCCTTCCTTTTCAAACTGGGTGAAATTTGAGACAGTAAGTTAAAACCTGAATACAGGAAAACCCGACAGCAGCACACAGTGTCCCTGCTGTGTAGCTTCTTCCCTGAGTCGCTGTCCCTGCATATTACCCTTCTCTTCCACCAGCTTTGATGCTTCATTAAAAATTCATCTTGTGCTCCGTGCCTTTCTCTTTGGGATCCTCACGCTCTCCCTTTATACCTGACATGACTCAGCAGTTAAGGATGTCCAGGAACTTCGGAAGTTTAGCCTAAAGGGCACTGGCTGGAAGCAGCAGTGAGAACGCTGGGGAAGCGATGTGCTTCAGTGGAAGCTTCCCGAGTTAGTGCTCAGGCTGCGTATGTGGGGAGGCTGTGCCACCTGGGCACAGTGTCCCCTGGGCACCAGGACCAAGCTGCTGGGTACACACGCTGCCTTAGGGGCCTTCCTGTGGTCTGTGGAACTGCAGATGGTGCTTGGAGGCACGGGCCAGGGCTGGCTCCTGTGCGGTCACCTCACAAAGGAGCATCCCTGTGCTGGCTGCAGAATGAGACTGTCAGAAGGGGCTGGCAGGAAGCAGATGGAAGGGGCTGTCACCGGGGGCTCCGGGGCAGGTTTTTCATAGCCCCGGAGAAATGACCAGGGCAGCACACTTGTCACCAAAGTTGCCATCCACCTATGGTGCCTATGCCAGCTCGCAGGGAGCGGTGACTCTCTGGCAGGATTCCCCCCCTCCCATCACAGCTGTCTCTGCAGCAGCACTGGCTCGCTCGTTTGCCATCTCAAATCAGATTAATTGTCCGTTTTAACAAAGTGCTGCTGCTCTGAGAGCCGGCCGTAATCTCATCGCGGTGGAAGTGGGTGCTCCATAACCCAGACACCTCGGGGATGCAGGAGTGCCCAGCCCCAGTGCTGGCACAGCACAAATGCTCAGTGATGCTCTTCCCTGGTGTGTCTGTGCGAGCACCTGGGGGTCCCACATGGGCACAGGTCATTGCACCTCCCACCTGGTGTCGTGCAGCTTCCCAGCCCCAGCCTGCACTGCTCCTGCACTGCTCTTCAATGGCTTTTAATCAAAATGCCCCCAGCTGGGAAGGGCTCCAGCAGCACCTCAGCTGTTCTTTGGGACCATCTTGTGGTTTGCCACTCCTTGTTTCTGTCATATTTATTCCTAAAGGCCAGGAGTTTTCTTTTGAACTGTTCTGGGGCTCAGCACTTCTGTTCCCATTCCCCTGTGTGTTAATGCCTGCATACAATATGCACCTGTATACAAAAGCCTGGTTTCTGGCCTCATTCTCACTCCTTTTCAGAGCTGGTTAGAACCTGGCCAGTCCTGGGTGCTAGAGCAGGCTGTCAGCTCGAGTGTGCAGCCATCCAAGCAGCCCTCCCTACTGCTGTCTCTCCACTCTCACCATCATCTCTCTTGTGCTTGGATTTAGAACTTGGTTGTTTAATAGTGTGTTGTACTGCTCACTCAGGAACCTGCCCTGTAATTAATTGTAATGATAAGACTTCATGGCCACCCTGAGTTACTTGAAACTTATGGGGAAATTTTTTCAGAAACAGTAGAACATTTAGAAGTTAACAGCAGTGAAACCAATGCCTTGACTTGCCTTTTTGTGAAGTAGTCACTTATATTTTCAGTTTTGCTTGCTCTCCACTCACACATCCCACCTCATAAGTTAAAAAAAGCAGATTTTGTAAACATGCACCAGAATTTTAATTTACTCCTCTGGGAAAATGGGGAGCCATTACTGCATGCCCACTGGCTGAGCTGTGCCGTGGAAGTGGAATCCAGTTCTCCTACTGGGAGGTCACTTTCAGGGGAAAAACGGTATTTTAAGTGCTGACTTAATCATCTGCTTTTGGGGATGCCGTTCGGCTGGGGCAGCCGGCAGTGGGTGTACCTGTTGCAGGCTGTCTCTTGAAAGGGTATGTTCATTTAATGGATTTTTAGCAATATTATTCAAAGATCAACAAAAGGCATTCTGTGTTATGTGAATAAAAGATCTCCCCGTGCTCCTTGCTATCCCTACAATGCCAGCCAGTGTCATTGAAGTGCAGCCACCTGGCAGGGAGCTCTGGCCTCTGCTGCTGCAGGGCCCGGCCGGAGGCAGTGCCAGCTGCTGCCGATTGGTGCTGGCCGCTGGTCAGCGTGGCCGGGGTGGCCAGAGGGACCTGCCCAGGGCACAGGTACAGCACGGAAAGGGACCCTGAGAAATGGAGCCCCTGCCGACCCCCTGAGGCTTCTGGTGCTCGGTCAGACCCAGGAGCTGTTTGTCCCCATGTGCCACCCACAGCCCTGCGCTGCAATATCCACAAATGTGTCAGGTGACCATTTTAAACCTCTGTCCTCCTTATAGTGGTTCTGATTTAAAGCTGGGACATCCCTGCTGGTTTCTTGCTGGGCTTTCTCTAATTTGTTCTTCCTTCCTACCCTCTAACACTGAGCAATTTCCCAGCCTGTCTCACTGCAGCAACAAGTCAGTTTTGTGTTAAGCATCTTGCAAATGGTGTCACTAATAATAGATGTGATAATAAGCCCCAGTTACCTGTCCCTGATCGCAATAAATGTAACTTACCAACTATAATGGACCTGAAAACAGAGCCATTTAATGTTAGACTCAGAAATAATTAAAAGATTTGTAATAAACTAGAAGGAGCAAAATTACTTTGTGTAATTATATTTTGTTCTGCTTGTAGCTGCCAGATCATCATACTCTTATCAAACTGACAGGGTGTGGTAACATTTAGTAGGTGAGAAAATATATTTATAAATTGAAAAGACTGGTTCCTTAATGAGTGAGTTTGAGAGTCCATTGGTTATATCCAAGGCACAGAGGTGCCCCTTTCTGAGAGGTCATTCCACTGGCTGTGATTCAGTTAGAACTAAATGAATTGAGCTTCTTTTAGGGACAAATGAATTTGGCGTGTGCATTTATATTCCATATAATTCTAGGAATCCCTCTGCCTGTGTGCTGCTCAGCAGCAGCTCAGTGAGGCTGGTCTCCTGGGCACACAAAGCCACCTCAGTGTCATTGCACTTGTTCCAGGGGGTGCAAATCACACCCCATGAATGGCAGCACAATTAATTTTTTTCTAGACTATGTGTAAACAATTTTGTAGCACATTCTCATTAAAAAAGAGTCTGGCATTATCTCCCCTGCCTCTGGCGGTTTAGGTTCAAAGCTGGGAATTGCAAAGGCTGGCACCTTCAGGTTCTGAATGGTTTGGAGTATGGCATTATCCCAGGAGAGTCCCAACTGTACCTTCACCTGGGTACTGCTGTGATGGAGTTTGACCTGTTCCTTGTCTCCAGGTGCACTGTGGAGCAGATCTCGTGTGGCATGTGAACTCTTTTGGTGACATTTCTGGCTTTAGAATATCCTTGTGTGTGGGGAGTGGAGTGGCAACAAGTGTAGGAATGTTAAATGTACATGGCTGTTAAATTGGAGACACTGCAAGTCTGTGTGTTTGTGTACGTGCAATGACCAAATCATAACAGCACCAGTTCAAAAACCTTTATAACCCTTTGTGTTTTGCTTTTTTTGGGCTTTTTTTTTAATTACACAATTTTAAGATATAAGTGAATACCAACAGCATGTTGTCATAACCAATTTATTTCATAAAATAAACTCACAAACCTTGTGGGCAAGTCTGCACCTTCCCTACACGTCTGGGTACAGGGTAGGAAGGTGTAGCTGGCCCAGCATCCCCCTGCCAGCAGCTGCTCATCATTTATGGTGGGAGGATCTCACTGCTCAGCCGTCCTGGCTGCACCACCTTGTGATCTGGAGTTTGGCTGGATCCTTGTGAGCTCCACCTGGAATTTCACAGTGGAGGCAGTGTAGATCCCAGCCAAGTGGCTTGCTGTAATCCCAGCATGGGTTCTTGCTCTCCCCTGTGCCCTTAGGAGTGAGGAGCTCAACATCTCTGCTGTGGGGCACTGGGAAGGTGGCTTTCAATTAGAACTGGGCAACTCCTGTCCCTTTATCTCTCAGGACTGAGTAGGAAGCTGTATGGCTACTTCCAGAGAAAGTATATTTGGGGGAAAGTATATTTGACCCCACTAATTTGCTGGCCAAAAGCTTATGCCCCAGGTGTCACAGTTCAGAACTCTTTCATAAGCACCTTCTCAGTGGTTAGATCTTGGTGTGCCCTGAGGAATGAGTTACCAGTCAGGGCTCCTGAGGCTCTGAAGTGGTAACAGGTCATTATGTCATCACTATAATTGAAATATTTTCATCCAAGCCGTATCAGTACAGTGACAAGCATGGAGTGCAATGGCTGACTGGACCTTGGATGAGCAGAGGGCTGGTTGCACCATGCAGAATGTACAGGGCCATGTTTTAGGCCCAGTTGTGTGTGGTTTGTCACCTCCGTAGTGCATGAAGAACAGGCTTAATGGGAACAAAGTTATTAAAGGGGATGAGGCGCAGGTCCTTTTCCGCAGAGCAGGTCTGTGTACAAACACAGGCCTAGCTGGGAGGAGAGCATTGCAGGGGCTCTGGTAGAATTACGAAGCTGTGGGTAGGGATGAGCTGGAGTGCTGTCAGGGTACAGAGTGGCATGGGAGCAGGGGGTGACCCGGTGTCCCTGTGCTCCCACTGCGGAGCGGTCGGTCTGTAATGGTACGTGTGTCTGCTCCCGGGGGTTTCCTGCCTGCGGGAGCGCTCGGAAATTAAGATGAAAGCTTGTTTACTGCCTTATTCATAATAAATGCATGATTCTCCCCTGAAGCACTTGGCATGACTAATGTGCCACATATTCTTGCTATCCCAGAGCGGCAGGCGAGTGCTTCTGCCAGACAGATGCTCAGAGCACACCTTGAGCCATGCACTGCCCAACAGCGTCGGGAGCCGAGCGCTGGCGCCGGCGTGGAGCTCTGCACAGACGAGCATGAGCTGGAGCCTTTTGCCTCAGGGCACCTTCAGTATGGCTTTGCTGTTACACTGCTTGATTTCCACAGAGATGCTTTGAAACCATGTGAAACGTGTTTCTGTTGTTGTTTTGCTGCACTTTCCCCTTTAAAGCAATTACTGGTGACTGTGCGGGGGAGCTGCCGCATTGCACGGTGCGCAATGGGAAATGCGGTGGCAGCGTGCCCCGTGACTCGGAGCACTCGCAGGTTCTCAGGAACCTGAGGCCCATCTCCATCAGGCAACCCTGAGGTTCTTTTGTGATCCTGTGAGGGACCCAGGCCCCGTGGCAGGGAGGGGGGTGGCAGAGCTCCAGGTGCGGTGCTGAGGCGCTGGGCAAACGCTCCGCAAACGAGGAATCCCTTTGCAAACCTCTCCGTACCTGTCGGTCTCAGGGAGAGCTGTGTCTCTTCCACACCAGGGTGTTCTAGGCTCCAGCCAGCCCCCCCAGAACAGAGGGCTGCCTGTCTGTGCAATTGGTGGCACAGCAGCAGAAAATTATGCCGCAGAGAGGATGAGCTCTTTGTTTTGGCAGCAGAGGATCATCTGCCTGTTTTGGATAAGGAGGAAGAACAGCAGCCCTGGCACAGGTCAGTGCTGCTCTGCCAAGGAAGCCCTGGCTCCCCCGGCTGCAGCGTGGACAGATGGCCTTGATGGGGACTGGCCATGGGGAGAGGGGCCCACAGACCCCATCGGTCACACAGCGTCAGCTCACGTGCATCTCACACGTCACATGAATCGATTTAAGGCAGCCATCACTGAAAAGTTTCCATCTTGGATGCTTTGGTTTATAAAAAGCACGTAAGTCTGCAGTGGCTGACTGGTACAGTTTAATTGCACCTGTTCAATGAAGGATATATGTTACTAAAAATCCCCCAAAAGTTCTCGGTGAAATTCGTGCAGCGGTGGCGGTCACCAGACCGTAAACGATGGCGAGCCAAATCAAGCAGATTGAGTTTCACACCAAAATTGCCTAGCACCACGTTTTAAAAGCACAGTAACTCCATCCTCTTCAGAGCTGGGGAGGACAATTAGGTGCAGAAAGGTCATCAGCCAACACATCTCTGCTAACCTCAGTTTTATGGTCCTGGTTTTATTCTGCTTTGGTAAGTCCCAAACATTTATGTTCTTGTTTGTTTTCCAAACTGCTGTCACGGTGTCAGGAGTAAACGTTTTTTGTGAACCATCTTTGGATCCTGTGATACAATCAAGACGAAACTGAAACAGATGTTTCTTGCACTGAATAGTAAATTCAAAGATTTTCTGCAGGTCTCCCTAATTGGGTAGAGAAGGAATTGGCATGTGGACATGTGGCCAGCCTTGCTGTCCGATGGGCTGGAAAGAGCTGTCTACTGCTATATTTGAGCTCCTCCACTGGCCCGATGCCCCAAAAGCCCTTCTCTGGGTGGGCTGCACATCACAGATGGGAGTTGCAGCAGGTCCATGCCAGCAGTCCACATTAGGGACCCTCGGGAGCTGCAGGAACAGGCGCTGCAGCAACTGCTCTCCATGAACCCCGGCAGTGTCCTGGGTGCCAGTCCTGGGTCTGGTGCCCCGTGGTGCTGGCACCACCCTGGGCCTTGGAGAGCTGCCAGGCACTTCTCCCAGCCTGTCCACAAACCCACAAACACTCCTGTCCTTTATGTGCCCGCTGCGTCAGCAGAGCGCACCGTTCTTTCCGTGTATTGGGGAGAGTACAGACATGCTGCCAAAATGTTTTTATTTTCGAACAGTAGTGTGGGGCAGGACCCACTGGCCATTGCTATCAGCAGGGGTGGGACCTTGAGAGTTTTGCTGGAGGTCAGCATGGAGTTAAGGTTAATAAGCAAAAGTTCTGTATTTTCAGGATCTGCTTGGGTCATCATCTTCTATATTCCCTTGTTTCGCAACAGGGAGGTTTGGTGTGGTTTAGTGGTGTGTGTCTGCAGGGAGGGAAACACTGGGCAGATCCTGGCCCTGGGATGGCTCAGTTCACCTGCAGAACCCAGACTGGGAGGGTTCTGAAGGGTTTTCAAGGTCTTTATGTTTTAAATTATGCGTCTGAAACTGGCTCTGTGTTGTAGAGGTTAAATGTAGAAGTGCTGCTGGTGGGTGAGAGCTGAGTGCTGGATGGTACCTTCCTCTCGGGTGAATTTTCAAAAGCTTCTGCCTTTTGTCCTCTTTTGCATCCTCCATCTGGAAGGAGGTCCTGTGTGTTTCACTTTGCAGGTCATCCTGCTGCTGCAATAAGTTGTTGTGGTCTATTGCAAATAGCTGATGTTCACATTATAATGTGTTGGGGTTTTTTTCAAACAGCCTTCATTGTGTGGTAGAAATGTTAAAATAATTGATATGATAAAACACTATTAGAAGCTCATAATATTCAAATATTGAGATTTGATTGCTGTATTCAAATAAGAGCTAAATTCCTGCTTTCCCACAGTTTTACATATATTTATGATCAATAATTCACACCTTGTCATGGCTCTCAATGTCATTTTTTCACATGAAATGAAAAAACCCCTCTGTTTGTGTCTGTCTAAAACATTGTGCTCTGTAGTTTTGCCTTGGCAGAAGCAAAATGTAAAATAATGCAGCCGTGGAGGGGTGGGTCAAATTGCCGTACATATTAAAAGAGGAGCTTTTGATCAGCTCCTTTGAGGGTCTGGTATAATTCCATTTATCTGCAGATCTCAGGGGATGCCCCGAGCCCCCATATAACTGGGGGCTTAGTTAATCAGGGCAGCCAGCTGTCCAGCTTTCCACCGGGGTAGGGTTCAAGCTCACAGCCCGTCCTCTGCAGCCAGGCCTGCCGCAGCAGAGGATTTGTGTGTTCCCTGCAGTGCTCCAGCCCTGAGGCTGCTCTAGGAAAGGCAGCCAGGCACTCGGGGCTCCCTCCTGGCCCTGCTCAGAGTTGGGAGGCTGCTGAACGATGGGTTGCATTTTTAAACTAGTAGTTTATGTGACACTAGATCTAAATTCTGCTTGGTGTTGGGGGCCACCTCGGTGTCCGGTGGGCTCTGCCCAAAGCTCGCAGGAGAGCCACGACACAAAGCTCAGGTTAAAGAGGTTCAGTGTGAGGTTCTGATGTTTGTAACTCAGTGATATTTCGTGGTTGGCTCCTAGGCTGAAGGCAGATCACGTTTCTGTGGGGCAGCTCTGACGGAAGCATTGCTCCAGGGATTTTCAGGACAGATGTGTTCCTACAGGGCAATACATAGGAAACCTCGTGATGCTTTTTTTACAGGATGGAGGTGTTTTTTGGAGGGCTTTTTTCCAGCTTGTTCATGATGCCTCCACATTGCAATTCATAAACTTCAGTAAAATTTTAGTTGACTTTTTCTTTTTTTAATGAATCCCAACTGTTCTCCCCAATGTGTGTAGGTACTGAGACAGAGATAGCAGGGAATTTAATTTCACTTTGCTGCAGTCACTTAATTCTCTTTTGATTAGACTGTGAGTACAGGCGAGCGCAGGCATCCTGCTCGCTGCCCGTATGGCAGGAGCTGCTGTGCTCCTGCTGCCCCGGAGGGCACGGGGAGCGCCAAGCCAAGGTGGCTGGGAGTGGAGCCAGGGTGTGCAGCACTAGGCCTGGCTGCACTGGGGGTACTGCACCCGCTGCTTTTGGCTTTCAGCGTGCAGGAGAGGTGCTGAGCTGGGGTCTTCCTTGCGTCCTCCGAAGCGCTGGTGGGACTGGAGGGCTCTCCAGATCTTGGAGTGTTCATTCTTCCTCAGCTGCTTCTCCTGTAGCTGCCCAACTGTTTGTCCGGGCGGTTTTTCCCAGTCTTTTGTGTGGCGAGCAGCATTCTCCAGCTCGTCAGTAGGATTCGAACGGGTGCGCAGGGCGAGCCTGCACAGTGTCTCCTCGTCGTGTTTCTGTGTAGCGTTTATCTGGAGCGGGCAGTCCGGCTCGGCGCTCGGCTGTGCTGCCGTGCGAGATGTGCAGGGCCGTTCGGGACCCAGCAGGGCATTATCAGGCAGAGCGTGAAAAGCCTTTTCTCGTCCCCCACGCCTGGTTGGAAGCCCACGAGCAGCCCCGGCCGGGGCCAGGCGATGAATCGAGCGCGGCCGGCCGGCCCGCAGGCTCAGGTGGTCGCCAGCCCCCGGTGTCGCTGAGCCCTTTCAGCAATTTGTCACGGCCGGGGCCGCTCCCGCTGCGCCAGCACGTGCCAGCTCCGTGTCGGAGGGGCCGCTGCCAGACGGGCGCGCAGCCCCCGCCGCCCCCGGCCGGCGCCCGCCCGGCAGCGCAGCGCTCCGCACCGCCCTGGCAACAGCCGAGCGCCGAGGAATCGGCATCTCCATAATGAGCAGTGAATGGCATCCGTCAGTCCCTTTAGAATTGGGCCCAGGCGTGTGCCTCCTCTCCGAGGAAGTTTGGCAGCCTATTCATTAACAAGAGTCATCAGGAGTTCAGCCCATGAAGGGGAGGCAGCCCCGCACGCCGCGGGCTGGCGCTGGCAGGAATGCATTCTCCCGGGCTTCGGGCAAGGCAGGGAAACTGAGCAAATAACGCTGTCAGCAGGTGCAAACGCTGAAATGCTGGCTATTGATTTTCTTTCTTCAGGCTTCCACGGGAAGTTTATAAGACGATTTATCACGTATCAATCGTCCTCTGCGAACCTTAAAAGCTAAATTCTTCCTTTCTTTTCCCTTTGTTGCCACCACGCCTGCAGGAACTCGCGTGCAATGAAGACGTGTTTTGCTTATACCCTTCGACGTCGACACTAGACCGTTGTCTCCTAGCTTTAAGCACTGCTTTACTCTGATTTTTTTTAGTAGTGTTTCAGAGTGGTTTTGTTAATGCCCTGCAAGTCACAAATGGCACTTCAATATTAATTAGTAATGCTTTTCAATTCTAAATACCCTCACCTGCATTCTGTTGCCACTGGTGTTATTCTCCTGCTCCTAATTTCTAAATTCAGCGTGGCCTTTGCTCCCAACCGAACAGCCTTGTGGAGCTCGAGTGCAGCTCCCCGTGACAGAAACACAATGAGGTGCTGAAAACTTTTGTTTTCACTGAGGAAACGGAGAATGAGATGTCATCCTGGCTCCTGCAAGCCCTAATTCATAAAGTCATACGTGAGGCTCTCCAGCCCATTGTAGGTTTGTCCCAGGCGTTATCCTGTTATTGGAAGTGTATGATTCACCTTCTGAGCGGACAGAAGCTGCACACAAAAGGGGAAGATTTGCTTTCTCCGCTGTGAAAGGCTGCTGCAAGCAGGGGTCCTATTAAGACAGCTGGAAAGTTGCTTCAGCTTGTTACGCTTGTAAGTTTTATTGGTGACTGGTTTTTGATTACACATTTGAATGCTGTGTGTTCCAGGTTGCCGAGTTTTAATTAAAAGGCAATAGTCTCGATGTTAGCTCGCTTTGTTGTCTGCATTATTCAGGCCATAATGCATGCAAGTTGTGGGCTGGGTTTGTCCACTGTGCATCATTTATTTGGGATACATAAGGTTGCACCTTCTAGCACCTGCCCTAAATATAACCGTCACGCTTTTGGAATTGTGTTTATTGTGCTTAATTTCTTGTAAGAAGTCCAGTGATGAAATGAATGGGGGGGGGGGGGGGGTTTGTACCCCCCTGTCCTGTAGCTTTTTTTCTCTCAAATCTAGTTACTTTTCTGGTTATTGGAACAGGAATATTGTGTGCCAGGAGCTTCCCTTAGTGCCACAGCCTGTCTGTGACGGTGGGTTTTGGTCAGAGGCTTTGCTCGTGCGCTCGGCAGCTCCCAGGTCACAGCTTCTCAGTCAGAAAGCCCAAAAGGTGTTAACCTGAATTTCCAGCCCTGAATGTGTCCTCTCCTTGTTGCTCCCCTTCAGAACCATTCGTTGGGCAGTTTTGGTCTGGTTCCTGCCCGTTCCAGCCCGGTCAGTGTGGATGTGGGGCCGGGGGCTGGTGCTTGGGGATGCCATGGGACAGCCGTGAGTTCTGCACATACCTTTCCTTAATGGAGCATCGCAGCTATGAGGAGAGAGCTCTGTACCTCGAAGCCATCATCCAGAACCACAAAGAAGTGATGACGTTTGAGGATTTTGCTGCTCAGGTCTTCTCTCCCTCTCCCAGCTACTCCCTCGGTGGAACTGGTGAGTCTCTGCACATTATTCTTCTCTGTAGCCCCAAGAAGCACTTGAGCAGCAGATGTACACCTGTGTTTTGTAGATAAATGCTTGCAAATTTAAGAAGACTGTTCTTCCCCTGAATCAACTAATGAATATCAAAAGGAATGATGACATTCATTTTAATTTGTTTTGCATCAGAGCTATTCACACTGCTCCTTTCTTCAGCTATCCTGTTAACCCCCAACTCCGGCGAGGTTAATGAACTTTCTCGCGGTGATGGGCTTGAGCTCATTCAGGACTCTGGGTTCTTGCTGAGCTGGGATATGTTGTTCAAAAGCGAGGCCTGAATCAGGGCTCACTTATCAAAAATAGTTCGTCGCAGGGGAAGCTGCTGCTAATGCTAAATGGGGATTATGCTGCTGAGCTACCAGTGTCAGGGATTAATGCACAAGGAACAGCACAAGGTGCTGTTAGGGAATCGTAGCGGCGTGTGGGATGAGGGCGCGTCCCTTCAATGCAGGCGAGCTGCCCTGCAGCACCTGGCCTGGAGCCTCTGCAGGGTTTGTGATGGGGGTGTGGGGGTGTGTGGGGTGTGTGTGCACATCAGTGCTCATTAGTCACCGGCCTGCTGAGAGGTGACAGCATTGTGCTGAACTCCGGGAATTTATTCCTCGTGTGCCTTGTGGAGGGTTAGGTTAGTGTGCAGTCACAATTGCTGCCTGGCTGGTTTGATAGAGTTTAAGCGAACCTCTCCTAAAAGGCAACTTTGGCTCTGAAAGGCACATTTCTAGTGCCTTCAAATTATGTTTTTTCCCAGCATCCAGAAAGTATCTGGTCACCATGTGCTGGACTCTCTAACAAAGATTCCTTGATCCATTGTTGACACTCCTAGGGTGACACTGGCACTTTCTAATCATTCCCTGCTTCTCTTTTGGATTGTTGACTAGATTATTTCCAACCTGTATAAACGTTGCAGGACATCTGCTCTATTTCTCTTTAGCTTGACTTGTTAGCAGATATCTTCCATCTAAACTGAAATACTGAAGGAAGAAATTAAATTGCTCACATAAATCACTTAGGAATAAAACCAGCCATGCAGCATTGTCTAGTGTTGCTGGCTCCGATCCTGGCGTGCTCAGAGCTTTGTGAGGAGATAAGAGGCCTGTGCTGGCTGGGCAGTGGTGGCCAGGAGCAGCAGGCAGAAGGCTTTGGAGATAAGCACTGGCAGGAGGGGAGGAAGCCGGGGCTATTTACATAATCGCGCCTCTGCGTCCTGGAGAGGCGTCAGGGAACACGGGATGGATCTATTGATCTCTGCTGAACTGGAATACTAAACAACGCTAGGCAAGCTTATAACTTAAAGCTTTGATTAATGTTTCCTACATTAAAAAGTAGAACAGCTGTGCATTAAATTCTTTTATACACTCTGCCAAAAGTCTGAGACAAAAAAATCGCCCATTTCAATAGGAGCGCAGCGCGTGCCCAGGGCTGGTCGTTAGCACTTGAATCGTTTATCTGTCAACGTATCAGCAAATAGAAATGTAGATATAGTGATCTGTTTTAAACGTTTTGCTCTGTGCATAGTTGTGTTTCACTTTCATGTTGTTCTTCACACACAGTGTTGTGTCAGATGTGGTTTGACAGGGCAGACCCCACCCCAGCCCCACTTTCTGAAGGATAAGCTGTGTATGCCAAACACGGCTAAAGTGTTTCCCAGTAGCTGAGGATTTCAGAACACTGGTAAATCAGGGTGTGATTTCATTTTTTAAAATTGCTTTTAAGTGCAAAGCCTCCCCCAGTCAGGTCCCTATTTTCAGACTTCTGAGCCTCTGAATTAATTTCCCGCTCATGAACTGGAGGTTGGCCATGACTTTTGGTGTCAGAATCTCTGCATCAGAGAGTCTCCTCACATTACCTGCTGATTCTCCTGCATGTTCAGTCAGTGACGAGCAGGGGCAGTGTCAGCTGTGGCCATGGGGATGTGTTTTCCATCAGATGCCCCTCAGCAGTCAGCAGGGAGGTTGGATGCAGCCCCGGCAGCTCTGCTGTTCCCTAGCCAGGCCGGCTCCAGGCATAGATCCACCTGTCCTGCACCTGCAGGAATCACCTGTCTGCCACTTAGGAATACGGGGAGGCATTTTTCTATTCTGAAAGAGGAAAAAGGAGTCAGGGAGCAGTAAATAAAAAGAAGCTCTTTTCCCTGAAGGAAAGGTCAGGCATTAGCACAGGCTGCCCAGGGAAGCACTGGAGTTCCCATATCTGGAAGTGTTCAGGAGATGTCAGGACATGATTTCAGGGTGATGATGGTAGTGCAGGGTTGGCCAGTGGACTTGTTGATGTCTTCCAGCCTTGATGATTCTGTGAGATGCATGGAGCTGGCACGGGTGGCCAGCTGGTACTGCTGACTCCGCTGAGCATAAACTGCTCAGATAAATTTAAGATTAATTCTCATCTGAGACAATTTTTATAATGCCCCTCAGGTGTGATCCTGCCAGTGCATGTGCAGCAGAGAGGGTCAGGGAGTAAGGGTGCTGCTTATCACAAATGCAGCGTGTTCCTAGGAGTTACCATGGCCTAGGGAGAAATCAAACACAGCTCTCACTGACACGATACTGGGGTATCGCTAACTATGAGATAATTATTGGGACTGGATGTTTTTGTGTTTTCTGATGCTGCCCCTGGGGATGCATCCCCAGACTCACGTGGGATGTGATCTTCCTGCCCTGGCTTGGTCTTCCTGTCACCAGTCTTGGAGGTGCTGCATTTTCTGCAGGAAAATTGTCCAGTTGATCTCCTTTGCTGTTTTGAGGAGCAGAGCCTTTAACTCCCTGTATGGATCACAGATAGCCCTGATATCTTCAGCATTGGAAATGCAGCCTAGTAGGCAGAATGGCCATCCCCAAACTCATTTAGGGGATGTGCAGATTAGGAACAAAAGCTGGGAATACGGCCCTTTGTTGTTAAACTGGTGCATTACATGCTGTATTTTAATTAGGCTGGGTTTGAGAGGCAGCCCAGGAAATCCTCCATAATCCAACACTATTGAATTATTCTCATCCTTCCCTTCTGCAGATTTCTCTCCTTTTAGTGGACAGGCTCTAAGCTGCTGTTCTTGCTCCCTCAGCCAAAGCCAGAAATAGTTATTCAACAAAATACTTACGTATTCTTTAAAAAAATCGGTGAAGCTGAAGTGGGCAGAGGAGCGCCCCAACTTCAACTGCCTCTGCGGCTCATGAGGCTTGCTTGGGGCTGTGTTTGTGTAAGATCAGCAGCCAGAAGAGCGGTGTTAACCTTGGGAAGTGGAAGGGGCCAGATATTCCAGGAGAGCTCTCCAGTCATAGTTCTCCCACCACAAAGATTCTGTCCGAGGGGTTTGTGCTCGCCAGGGCAGGTTCCTGCTTTCCAGGGATCCCCCGAGCCGAGCGCTGCCACCGGCACCTCAGGGGTTAATGGGAACGGGCACACTTGACTGCTGAGAGGACTGATCTAATCACTGCCATATCCAAGTGCATCTGTTCACCATGAGGTCATTCTTGTGCATGCTAATGACTTGGAAAATAAAGCACAATGCTCAGCGTTATCAGGGAGGATATAGTGTAAATCTTGGCTTTTTTAGTTGCTAATGGATAGTGTGGAATGGGCAGGGAAAGCATCTTGGATTCTTGCTTCCAGCTTAATGTTTTTAAAACATCCTTTTTAGTGGAGCATCAGAAAAACTGTGCTGGAAAACTTGGACATGTGGTATCTGTTGATAAATGGGTTCTTTAATGAATATTATGGCATTGCCCAGGAGCAACACTTGAGTCGTGGAACTACTGAGGTTTTCAGCATTCCCTGGTTTTAAAGCCTCGGGAGCTCTGCCTGCTGATTTACATAAAACCGAGATTTTGCAGCCTTTTTGTTGCAAAGGTGACACATGCTTTTCTTTTGTCTCTGGACTTTTACATGTGCAAAGTTCTTGTAGGAAATATTTGAATGTACAGTGAGCAAGATCTGGTTTATTTTAAACCACTTCTTGTTCAGTGCTGAGTTTTATCCTTTCCACTCTAAAGCAAAAGGATTATTTGAATTGGACATGTAGGTTTAAAATATATTTTTGACAGAAACAAAACCAAACACAGAGTAATTCTTGTTTTAAATAGGACTGATGCTTTTTGTAACAGTAATTGAGCCAAGGATTCCTTTTGCTTTGGTTTGGTTTTTCTGGGCTTTTTTTACTGCTTTTTTGTCCTTTTGTCTTTTTCCTTGAAGCTGTGTAGGGTGTTTTGTCAGATCTGTGTTCAGGTTCTGTATACATATGGTATTTTCGCCTATTTTCCTGGCAATATTAAAAACATACACATCTGAAACTGAGTAGCTGTGCCACGGTATCAGAGCACGTGTGGTATATGCCAAGGGTTGGGTTTGATCTGTTTGTCAGTGTTGCCTGAAACGGAACAATTTTTTTCTAATATATGGGATTTAGGAAATTCCTGTCTGTCCTGGTTACTCGTAGGACAGGGAATTGTTGCTAGCATGGAGCATGTGTGAGGTCTTCTGGGCGTGGTGCTCAGCAGGTGAGGTGGGGCACTGTCTGCCATGGTGGTGCAGGTTGTCCAGGCAGTGAACAAAGAGGAAAAGCTGAGGGAAGTGGAGCAGATGAGCCAGGACCGTTACCACAGGAGGCAGGACTCAGGGGCTTTCTCTTCTCCCCCTTCCCTGTGAGGACTATTCAGGATGAGGCACAGGGACCTGTCTGGCTTCCCCTGTCTGTTTAATCCAGGTGGTTCTCATCCACAGCAGACTGGAGCCTGTCCCAGCTGGGCTGCCCTTGGGGAGTTCCTGCAGTGCCACCAGCAGATGTGGGACCTGCTCCTTGCCTGTGTGCTCTTGGTTAGCAGTGCTCTGTCCCTAGTTTTCCTGCCCATTTGGCAGAGCTGCTGACTGAGTGTCCCCATGAGGGTCTGGCATTATGCAGGGCAGGGTCACAGGTACCACAAAGCATTGGGGGAGCAGCTCTGTCCCCCCTCCAGCTCGGGTGGCCGAACAGGCTGATGCAGGTGTATGCCCATGAGCCCAGGCCTGGCTCTGGAGGGTCCAGATCCCTGCAGAGCCCTAAGGAAGTGGCCGCTAGCTCAGTGTGCTGGGGCTGTCCCTTGTGCCACCACTGAGGGTGGACAGTTTGAACTTGTCCCCTGAGGCTGGACAGGTGCTGGGACTGCTTCCCCTTCAAGCCTGGAGTTCCCCTTGGGATCTCCAACAGTGTGGGGGTGAGAGCCACATCAAAGCTCTCAGCCTGGCCCCCTGCCTTTTCCATGTAATTGACTGGCTCAGAGGGCACTCCCCCAGCTACACTCTAGGAGAGAAGGTGGTGAGGGAGGGCTCATCCCAGCAATCAGTGCTGGGATGAGCAAAAATATGAGCTTGACAAGCCATCTCTTCTGCCGAGTGACAGCTCCAGCTGCTCGAGCTGTCAGCTTGGAGAAGGCTCCAGGCAATGTGGCCCCTTCTCATTGAGGCACCCGCAGAGACCTGGAGCAGAGGTGGAGCAGAACCAGGGCAGAGCTGTCCGAGGGTTTGGGCTGCCCTACCTGTGACACCCAGTACTGGGCGCGGTCACCCTGGCTGAGGCTGAGCCTTGCAGAACTAATCAGCAACTGCTCCAACTTGTGAGTAATTAAACTTCCATATGTACATTTCAGGCTTATTTCCGAGGCCCTCAAACTGTGGAAGCCTGCAGTGGTGCCAGGCACTCCCATCTGAGATGGGAGCTTTGGGTGCTGTTTTAGGGTTGATTCTGCCCCTGTGAACCTGTAGTGTCAGATTATCTTTACTGTGTCACTTATAGCTTTCCAGGGCACTGCAGGATGTGTGTGGCTTTGAGTAACCAAGCTTCAGTATAGGCTCTTCCATGCCGGCTCAGGATGCTGCTTACAGTGTACTTGGAGCCTGTCTTTGGGAGTTGGGAGCAGGAATGCTGTGCAGATTTACTGCGATTCTCTCTGGAATTTTATTACCTTTGCATTTACTAGGAAGGAAAACAAAGATTTCCACAGACCTGTCCTGGCTGAAAGCTTAATGAGGGGCTGGAACAGGTCACAGCCCATGTGAAAACTTTGTGGGCCTTCTCAAGCACCACTCTTCAGGATCCTTACAGGTCATGGTCTTCCACACTCTTGTTTTCAGAGGTGTTCAGCTGCTCCATGAGCAGTGGCTAAAAGGCTGTTATTCCTAGAGCACATGCCCTGAGGAAGAAACCGGGTTTGTTCTGTGGACTGGATTTAAGATGCAATACACCATCTCACTCTAGCTTCCTGCAAGGTAACCCTGTATTTAAAGTGCTTTTATCTATATTCTTAATTCTGTTTTTAATCTCTCCTTGCAGGAAATGTGTTTTAAAAGCTTAATTCTCTTTAAGCAGCCTCACCTGTGAGAGGCCCTCCAGTGTGTGTGTGTCTTGTCCGAGTGCAGGTGTGTGACTGGTCATGGACAGGTTTTATGCACTCAAGGACTTACCCCTCTGGGACATTTATGTGGCACCAGGATCGCTACGCTGCTCACTTCCTGGGGTTTTAACCTGGTTATAGTGTCACAAAGCTTTAGGTCGCCGTGAAGCCTCAAATTTTACCCAGTTTGAAATGGTGTGACTAGCAACAGTGCTGGAGGTGGAGCTGAGGCGTGAAGCAGCTGCACGCCACCATCCTACAGCAGCAGGGTTAGCAGAAACTGAAGCACAATGATTATTGATTCCAGGTTTTGCCAACATTCCCTCCCTTGTTTGTTTCGGTCCTCAGACCCCAGGAGGAAGCGCATGAGTCCGTGTTTCTGCAGGTCCCTGAGGGGAGCTCTCCTTCCTGTCTTCAGCAGGGTGTCCTGTGTTGGGCTGGTGCAAGCGCAGCAGTCACAGGGTGCTGGTCCTGCACTGACACGGTTTTGTTCTCTCCCTTTAGATTAGTGTGTTAATGCTCTCGGTATGGTAAAGGCCACAGGTAAGAGAGATGCTTCCTACAGTCCCCTCTGCCGCTGCAGTTCATCACTAACAGCTCTCCTTCCCCTCCTTCTCTTCCTTTGCTGCCTCTGCTCCATGTTCAGCTCTACCTCCTGTGCTCTATGTGCACCTCAGGCCTCTTCTGCTTTGCCTCCCATGCTCCGCATGTGCCTCACACCTCCCATGCTCCATGTGCAGTTCCGCTTCGCAGCTCTTTGGGTAGTTCTGCACATCTCCTGTGTGCTGTAATCCTGCCTCTAGAACTGCACGCAGTTCTACCTCCTGCAATCAACAATGTAATGCCCACTGTGTGTGGTAATGCCTCCTGTACATGGTAATGACTCCCGCGATCCGCGTACAGTCTTTGACTCCTGCGATCCGTGAACAGCCTCAGATTACCGCGATCTGCGTATGGTATCACATTCCCGCAATCCGCGTACGGTACCGGATTCCCACTATCCACCTACGGTATCGGGCTCCCACTAACGGTATCAGATTCTCGCGATCCGCATACTCTCTTTGACGCCTGCGATCCATGTACGATATTGGATTTCCGCGATCTACATACGTTATCCAATTCTCCTGATCCGCCTACGATTTCTGACTCCCGTGATCCGCGTGCGGTAATGCCTCCCACGATCCGCGTGCAGTAATGCCTCCCACGATCCATGCCTGATAATTATTTTTTACTTCTAAGCTGCTTCAGCTTGTCCATTTGGACAAAACTGTATTATTTTGACCATCTGCCATTCTGCCTCCCTGCAGGAATGTCAAGTACAACACCTCCCTCACAGCCCTTTCCTCCCCACTCTCCCCAGCCAATAGCAGCACAGATTTTGTTTTTAATCCAAAATTGACAGCTCTGCATTTTTCCCAGAAAATGCCTTTACAGGCTAAGTCACACTTTCCACCTTTTTAAAATGTGCTATTTCCCCTCAGTCAGTGTTCTCAAAGAACCAATCTGGTAAGTACGGGCTGTCTTTGAGATGCAAACGCAGGGCTGCAGGCAGGCTGAGGGTGTTCACACTTGGGACTGTGCTGCTGCTGTTCCACTCCTGCTTTGAGTGACTCAAACACCCTGAGCTGCTCAAGCAGAAGGACAGGTTCCACCTCACTCACCTTGGAAGCTCAGCTGAGAGCCAGGGTGGGTCTTTGTTCTCAAAGAGGAGCTGAGGGCTTGTCTTGCTGCCTCGCTGACCCATGGCCATGTCCCCACCTGTCCTGCAAGGCCCTGCCCACGGTGCTCACCTGTGCTTGAGGGACAGCTCAGCCACGGGCAGCTTCAGCCAAGGCCCTACCTGCACATCGGGGCATTTTGTGCTCCTTCGACATTTACCTGGGCTAGGGAAGGTGAAGGGAGGACTGAAGAGCTGCAGCCTGGCCAGGCAGTTGTTGAACTGGAAGTAGGCCTGTGCTGCAAAACACAACCGTCCCTCAGGAGGTTCAGAGGGAGTACCACTGGTGCCAGCCTTCAGAACATCCCTGTGCTCTCCCTGCCTGATTGTGAGGCTCCTACCTGTAATAAAAAACTTGTGTTTACACTTCGGGAAGGAACTGCAACATGGTTTAAAAATACTGTTTCCTGAGGGAGCTAATGAAATACTGTTCCCCCCAAGGAAATGCCTCAGGACAGGTCCAGCCCTCAGCAGCAGGAGCAGGGCAGGGTCCGTCCCTTGCAGCAGCTGCACATGGTTTTGGTCATTAGTGTCTCATTTAATGACCATGTGCTCACCTGTTCCCCTTCAGCCAACCTGGGCAGGCCTGGCCTCTGTGGAATAACCAACAGGTGACTCCACTCAACACCAAAGCGTAACGCCCCACACCCACAGCTCCCCAAGACCCTTCCCCAGTGGTGACCATGAGCCACCATTAACAAGGGTACCTGTTATGTAGTGGAAGACATTGTGATTTTTTTAGGATTTTTCCAGAGGTTAAGGCACCTTCCAGGGAGAGTTGTGTGCCAGCCTTCATGTTGGCAATGCTTGTTTCCAGCTCTCTGTAACAGGCCAAATACACAAGAGCAGTTTAGTGACACCCAGCAAAAAAACAGTTTTGTATCACCCACACAGAACTATTTTATGTTGGAGCTTCAAGTGATCAGGATGGGAGCTTCCTGACTCCTTCCTATGGGGTTGTTGGGGCCCTGAGAGCCATTGGGGGCTGCAGGGGCCATGCAGACCAAAAGGGGGTGATGCTGGGGGCTCAGTGCTCCACTGGACACTCACAGCCTCTCACAGCGTTGCTGCTCCTCAGTTCTGGGAGCTGGCAAAGAGAAATCCCTGATTTCTCTGGGATGCGCAGTATAGCAGTTCTTTGGCAGCCTGGAGCAAATTCCTCCTCTGGAGGTCAAGTTCACCTGAGTGATCCCCAGGAGAGGCTGGGAAGAGGCAAGGGGAGGGGCTGCACTGTGCCACGCAGTTATTCCGAGGCACACAGGCTGTTTTGTCCTGACCTGGGTTTTCCCTGCCCACTCTGTTTTCCAGGCTGCCTCACCACAAGTGCAAGCGCTGACCTCAGTGACACCATCGGCGAGGAGCTGGCAGAGCCACCATCGCCCACGCTGCCACGTGCCTCCAGGAGCAGGGTCTCCGGGAAGCTCCGCCGATCTGCCAGTGCCCTCAGCAAGGCGTCCACCTGAGGCCCCAGAGCTGCAGCCGGGGCGGCCCACAGCACCTGAGCACAGATCAGAATGGGCAGTTCTGGGTGAACATGTCTTGAAGGGGCCAGGCGGGGGGTTTGCTCTGTGAAATGGCCTTTCCTCAGTCTGGACAGACATGGCTGGGGATCAGGTGTCACCTGTGTCACCATCACCACTGCACTGGCACCAGGTGAGCGAGGGCCCCGAGCCCCTGGGCACAGGTGCCGCAGCCAGAGGTTGTGAACTAGCACTGAAAAGTTATTTAATGTACCCTTAGAGCATCACTTTAGTCAGTTCAGGCAGCACTTACCTGTGCATTAGGGAATTCCTTCTAAACAGAGGTTTTCCCGTGACTAGCCAGGTAGCAAATGTTCCCTGCTGGAGCACAGGTGGATGAGGGAGGAGCTCTCCAGTCGGTACTATCCTGCTGCGGGAGCGCTGTGGCCTTTCCCTGGTGTGTGCAATGACTGTGCACTGGAACTGCTCCCTAGAGAAACAAAAACAAGGAAATCCCTTTTAGAAGAGCAAAAGCCACACTCCTGCCATGACCCCTTCCCAGCACAGTGTGAAGAACTGGGTAACCCTCTCACCTAGTCCCAGCAGGCTGTGACCTGTCTCTAGCCAGAGAACAACACAGGTGAAGGCTTCTGAGGACTCAGGGTGTCCTCTGGCACCTGCTGTAGTGAGCAGAGCTTGTGTTGGCAGTAACTAATGTGCTTTGGTCTACACGTGTTGTATGTTAATGGGGTGAAAATTTTTATAGTTAAGTCCCCAGTATTTTAAAGCAACAGAAATCTGAGATCCAGCAGCCACAGAGCCCTGTCCTGCTGCTGCTTTGTTGCTCCTGGACACTCACACCTCCCAACAGAATGGGAGTTGCTTTAAGTGAAAGGACTGCATTTTTTGGGAAATGCCCTGTTGGGCTCCCATTTGTTTTTGCACTTACACTTGGTGTTACGGCCGTCTGTCCATCTGAGTGCCAGCACCTGGCCACGGGCCACCCTGTGTCTGTGGGGCACATTCCAGCCACGGCCAGTGATGCCAAGGCAGCCCTTGGGCTCTGCTGTGCACTCTGTGCCCAAGGGGCAGCAGCTCAGCCCTGGTGCTCTACAGGAACTTACCTGGTACAGCTGCAGGAAGGAGCCTCTGTCACTGAGGGCTTTGATGACCAGTTTTTCTGCCTTACAGTTGGGTTTTGCTTTCCATTGATTTTCTGTCAGCGAAGGAGCCTAGAAAATAAAACATGTATTTTAATTTATTTTACTTTCAGGGCCGGACAGACAAGGCTGTCTGGCCCTTAGTTATCCCATAGCTGGTCTGAAACAATTTCAAAGGCATCCTTCTGAGTAAGGAGCCCTTTCTTCTTAGAGCAATATGTATCTCTAATTCAGGGAAGAATTAAGACATCAATGAAAATCGTGTTTTCCTGATGTCAAAACTATTAATTTGTATAAACTCCGCTGTGGTTTTGCACCCTGAATTGGACGACAAAGCCACTCTGTTACCCCTCACAAAATTAATAAATCCTTGCTCACAATAAAATTTCTCCCCAGAGCAATAAAAGGCAGTACCTGTGTGGTGTGTACGGCGGTGGGCGGGAGGTGCTGGGGCTGGAACTCAGGTGACGCTGCTGTCTCATTCCACCCTTGCCAGGGGCAGAACCATGGGTGTGCGGGGCTGGCTCACAGGAGACCCAGACAGTCCCTGCTGGATGTGGGTTCCATCCCTCTCTGCTGGGCCGCAGCTGCAGGAACAGCCGCCGGGTGCGGAGCTGGCAGCGGCGTTCCCAGACCGCAGTGCTCTTGAGGAGCTCTCACCACACTGTGACTGACATGGGGCACTCACGGTCATGCTCCGTGGACCTCACATGGCAGCAGTGTCCTTTGCCACTCTGCAAGGTGGCACCTCCTGCCAGCCCGGCCTGGCCCACGGCACCAAGCACAGTGACAGACCTTTGGGGCCCCCAGAAGCCACTGTCCATAACCTGCTTCCCTGCAATGCCCCAACCACCCACATCAGCATTAAAAACCAGGTTTTTAATAGTGATTTTCTCCTCTACAGAGAAATCTCTTAAGCAAATGCAGGGGGCTGCACTCAGCCATAATGATGTCTGAAAAGACACCTGGAAACCTCTCTTCCTTTGCTGAAGAGCCACAGCAAAGTCCTCTCCTAAATTGCTTTCATGTGCTCTAACCAGAGCTAGCTACAGATAAAGCTCTCTTTGCAGAAGTAACTGTGCACAACTGTACACAGAAGTAACGAGCTGTTGGGAACCCAGCTTCCACCTGCCTTTCCCAAGGAGGATCCCTGCCCCAGGCCCAGCACCAGCACCCTCGAGTGGGTGGAGAGCAGGCGGGGGCAAGCAGTCACCACTCAGGGGCTGCGCTGGCAGCGCTCTGAGCTGGCAGTGACCCTCACCAGGGGGCATGTGTGTCCCTGCTGCTGGCCAGAGGGCACACGGCTCCCACACAGCTGAG
This sequence comes from Picathartes gymnocephalus, assembly GCA_013390045.1. Lineage (NCBI taxonomy): Eukaryota > Metazoa > Chordata > Aves > Passeriformes > Picathartidae > Picathartes > Picathartes gymnocephalus. The sequence continues at coordinate 226,246 of WEKY01024128.1, forward strand.
CGCCCGGCATAGCCTGGCACCGGCACCCATGGGGGCATGGGGCACCAGGACCTGCCAGGCAGGGCACAGCCCTGGCCAAGGGCAGGAACGTGAGCCCAAGGCACCCCCAGCCCTGCAGCTGCAGGCACAAAAATGGCATTAAGAATAATTTACTAAATTGAATAATATACAGACTAGTTTATACTTACCATGGGGTCCCAGAATGGATTAGAATGTTGGAAAGGAACTTAAAGCTCATCTCATTCCACCCTTGCCAGGGGCAGGGACACCTTCCACTATCCCAGGTTGCTCCGAGTCCCATCCAACCTGCCCTGGAACACTTCCAGGGATGCAGCAGCCACAGCTTCTCTGGAAACCTGTGCCAGGGCCTCAACACCCTCACAGCCAAGAATTTCCTCCTAATATCCCCTCTAATTATAACTTCCTTCAGCTTTAGAAGGATCCCTAACATTTTTTGCAAACATTTGTATAGGTATTATCTTATTCCTATACCTATTAATATGCTCTCTGTAACTATAGAAAATATATTAGGAATCTCATCTTCTATATATTATATGCTACAGTATTTCAGATTATGTATCTAATATTTGATGTTATGTATGTCTATACGTTTGTATTAGCTGGAGTATATGTTATAGTTATAATATACACACAGATACAATGTGTATATGTTATTATATTAAGGACAATATATGCGATCTGTGACCTATAACCTATGTATAATACAAGGTATATAATGTGATATGCATTATATATTACACAATGTATTACATCATATATGCACCATATATTTTATATTATTGATACCTGGTTTTGCATATTAAATGTTGAATATAGAGGTAATAATTTTATCCAAAAATTGGTTATAGATTACAAAACTGTAGCATATTACCTTTACATTATACCTGTATATGTCCATATGCACACATCCCTGGTATATGTACAGATCATGACATAAAATATAACATTACTTTGCTAACTGTAATGCTGTGTGCATATAAATGCAGTATACTTTTATTTAAAATGTATATAAGAAAATTATATAAATCATATCCTCGATATATGAATTCTGTATAACATGATATAATGAACATGTGGTATTTGGCACATACACAATGTGCACTATATAGATACAGTAACAGTATTTCAGACCAGGTATGACATGTATGTATAGTGCTTATGCCAGGTGTGCACACATAGGTGCACCTACGCTCTGCCCTCCACTGCACACAAATCCTGGCTGCAGAGCTGACAAAACCTCCTGTCAGACAAGAGTGTTGCATTACATCAACAGTGGTAAAGTATCAGTAATTATGTACAATACATATATGGTATTACATACTGTAGATAATGTATTTAATATGCATTGCCTAAGTGGCAATGTACAACAGACATATATTAGTATATATTGTATAATATGCATTTATATAATACATGTAATACATTATGCACTATCTACATATTTTGAAGTCTACTTGTATAGATCATCTATATAGAATATACTGCTATAAAAGGAATATATTTTTTACAAATATTTTGTCACAGAATCCTAGAATAGTTTGGGTTGGAAGGGAGCAATAAAGCTCATCTCATTCAAGCCCCCTGCCATGAGCAGGTTCCACTATCCAAGATAGGTTCCACTATCCAGGATAGGTTCCACTATCCCAGGTTGCTCCAAGCCCCATCCAAACTGGCATTGGGCACAATGCAAAAATACAAATGCAAAATATAATTTATTGTATGTAATAAATTCTGTTTTTCTTCTATATGTGTGTAACTAAACCAAAAACTCCCAGCTCAGACACCCCCAACTGTACATCATTTTCCTCACATTTGTCATTGAACTGGTGTTGCACTACAAGCAATTTCCCTCTAAAAAACTGTAAAATGAGCCAATAAAAACACTGCAGGGTCCCATACCCTGAGCAAGCAGAACCTGGTTTAACCTCCAGCTGAGCCATGCTGCCTCCCTCCCCCGGCCCAGTGCCCACTGTAGCACAGGCAGAGCCTTTGCTCTGGTTAAATCCTCCCCATTACTCACCTTCCTCACTCCCTAGGAAAGGCTGAAAAGCCTCAGCAGAGCAGCACAGCACAAAGAGCCAGGTGGGAACAGGATGGGCTGTGCATGCCCTCACCTCCAGAGCTGTGAGGGAGCTTTATTAGAGTTTCAAAAGGGTGATTCTTTTCAAAGAGGAACAGGTGGTTAAATTGGACCTGGCTGCTGAAAATAACGTCCCAATTACCGTGTCGGGAGGATGTGCTCCTAGGAGGGTCCCTGTGGCGGTGTGGGGCTCCTGCTGCCGCTGCTGTGGCTGCCTGCTGGGGAGAAAACAGCACGGTCAGAGCTGTGCTGGGGGCATCCCAGCACTTGAATCCAATGGCACAGCTAAGAACCAAGCCTGGCGGTGTCCGGTGTGGAGCCAGTACCGCAGGACAGCCCATGCTTGGCATGTCCCATCTCAATGATTAATGCATCAAATGTTGTCAGAGGCAGACCTTTGCTATGTGGACTGTAAATGACATTTTATTAAAACCATTTATAGCCCTGATGAGGGTTCTTACCTGCACAGAAGGATCTGAGGTGTTTGAATGCCACGTGCAGGATGCGCCTGCACACCCTGATCCTTCACCAAAGGGAGATGCTCTGGGTGCTTCAGGGAACTGCTGTCCCACCCAGCCCAAAACACTCACCACAAGCCAGCACTCTTGACCCGGGAGCTATGGGGCAGGAGCGTTGGCACCAGCACACCACAGCACCTTGTGGCACCCTGCAGCACCGCGTGCCCCACAGAAACACCTGTGACTCCATGAGCCATTTCCCAGCTCTTAACAGCAATGCCTCTTTTTAAACAGGCTTGTGTTGTGTGAGGAAGAGGTCTGAAATCCAAGGCAAAAGCCCATCTTTGTCCTGTTTCCAGGCTTGCCCTCATCCCATGGATACCTCCCAACTGCCCACACCAGAAACAGACCAGGAGGTGCTGGGCAGGGCCCCCAAAACCTTGAGCTGTGCCCAGCTGTGTTTCCCAGTGAGCCCATCCAGCAAGGCAGCTGACAGATGCCTTACTGCACTGATGGCTGTGAGGGACTGTGGTGTTGGTCCCAAAACTTGTAAAAACCTACCCTGGGAACAAGCAGCCTCCAGAGAGTCTTCCCCTGTGGGCAGGAGCAGCTCATCCCAGCTCTGAGCCCGTGGGGCAGGGATGGTATCCATGCTGCATTTCTCAGGACCCTTCAAGGTTGCTCTATCTAATCTCCCAGCTCCTTTCGCTGTGCTCACAACATACTGTCCCAGACCACACATTCAGAGAGGAGGAAAGCTTTGGCACAGCAGGCAAACCCCTCTGCCTGCACGCACAGAGCGTGAGCAACCTCTGCGCCAGCTGCCTCCACTGCGTCATGTCTGGGGCAGGATCAGTGCTTTCCATGGTGCCCAAACCTGTTCCTGCTGGATGCACCAAGAGCCACCAGCAATTGATTTGTTAGCTGACACCAGGAGGCTTTGTTTGTGCAGCGCTGACTGGCCGTGCTGCTGGGTGGCCAGGACATGGCACCCAGCAGGCAACACCTGCATTCCCAGGGGCTGCTATGGAGCGCACTCCGGGCTCAGCCACGCTGCTTGGCCCCCAGGACAGCAACCGAGCTACACGGGGTCTTCAGACTTCACAGACACAGAGCAGCCAGCAGAGGCCCAGTGCTGGGGACCTGGGCAATGGGATGGTCCAAGGGAGGAACTGGTGAGGTGCAGGGACAGATCCATCCCCAAAATACTGTCCAAAGGATGCTGGTATGAATGGGAGGTTTTGTGACCTGTCATGGCAGTGCAATGCCCTTCACTGCCAGGTGGCAAGAAACATGAAACGGTGATGCCAATGGCTCCCTGTAAAGCCCCTCAGGTTCACCTGGGGCTCACCCTCACAAGGAACCTCTCCAGAAACCCCTTGGGCAGTCAGGGCTCACAAGGACCCAGTGGTGCAGGTGAGGGGAGAAAGCTGCACAGACAAAGGCACAGCAGCTCTGCCCAGGCTGCTGCAGCCCAGGGATGCCAAAAGGAAATTACACCCCTTTTACAGGATGTTTGTGAACAGAGTCATTTCTAGTGTACCCCACTGTCACCTCTCCTTACTCCTCCCCAACACAGGAGTCTCCACTAATGACCCTTTTGGCTCAGCAGGAGATGCAATACATCAGTGCCGATGGTTACACAGTTCAAAACCCTGGGGAATTCCGGCCCTAGCAAATTCTAACTGATTCTTACCAGGACAGACATGGATTTATTTGACTATTAAGAAACAGACATTGGTATGAAGCTGTTGTTTTGTGGCTTGTTGGTGCCACAGGCTTTGAGCACAGATTTCAGCAGGGACACTGCTGTGACAGCGTGGATGGAGCCATTAGGCTCCTCCGGAGGATGTGCCGGGCATCGCTCTGGAAATGGTGTCCAGTGGCCCGAGAGGACAGCCATGTGTGTTGACAACGTCCCCTCAGGGAGCAGAGAGCCTGCTCCATGGACAGCTGCGGCACCGTCTGCAACAGCCCAGGATCTGGGGCTTTCCAAGGCCAGGGAAGCCAGGAAAAGCAAAACTGCACCTCTTGCCAGACAGGCTTTGCTGCCTGTGTCTCTCGGGCTGTGCTCTTTTCCAGTGTATTGATTCACAGCTAATACCACAGATTTACCTCGGTTTAAACTCAGCCCTGGCACAATCAAGTTGGCTTCCTAGGAATCAAGACAGCAGGAGCGTACCCATACACTGGTACTTGTTCAGCCTGACTGAACAAGAAAGGAAAGAACAGGAAACCAAACAAACCTTTCTCTAGAAAGATGTTCTTTCTCTACAAGCTTTGCTTTATCATAAAATACTCAGCCAGTTCCCGGGAAACTTTTCTCCAGGAAGCTCCACCACCTGCCTTTCCCACAGTGAATCAGGATTAGGGTTAGGAGCCTTTAGGTGAGAGAAGCTGGCAGGAACAGGTTGAAAACCTCCTCCAGGGAGCCAAAGCCTCAACAGCATTGCTACCCCAAGACAGAGCATCCCCTATGCCCACACCAAGCCCTCGCAGCCCCCTGGCTCTTCATGCACCAGTTTGGGATTTGCTGTCAGGACTGCCAAGCTGATCTGCATGCCATGAAGCTGGCTCTGTACCTGCTCCTGCTGGCAAAGGAGGAGATTGTACAGGTACATGGAACACCTGTCTGTGAGAGGGGTTTCACAAACCCAGCACACACCTTCCCCACTTACACAGATTTCACAACGACTCAGACCAAACCTGTCAGATTTCCACATACAAACACAAGCCCTAGAGATGGAGATAGATCTATCTGCATATATATGTATATATATACGCTTATTGAAGGATGCTGCAGAAACCCTACTGCAGGGCACAAGGACCAGGCAGGAGGCAGCTCCAGCCCTGCCAGGAAGCAGAGAAATGCCTGACTTTCCTTGCACTAGGCTCCACAACTCACGGCCAAAGCAGGATGCCACTGCTCTGCCGAGCCCGAGCCCCACACCTCAGCACTGAGCACACACAGCAGCCACCCAGCAAACAGCACAGCCCTCCCAGGCAAGGATTTCTACAAGATCCATGCTAACAGGTGCTGCCTCCCCTTGAGCTTTCCCTGCAACACCTTCCAGGGAAGGTCCTGGCAGCTGTCCCCAGCAGCAGAGCACGGGGCAGGCTGGAGCAGGGGCAGAGCTGGGGTTCCAGCCCACAGCCAGGGGACCCCTTTGCTCAGGGGGCAGCCTTCCCCCAGAGCAGCCACACCGCACCCTGCTCTTCTCCTCCCTTTAATTCCTTTATAATTAATCTCATCAAACGGCACAGAGCAGACTGGTGCCTATGGAGGCACCCTGCCAGCTGCAGTGCAGAGCTGGGTGCCAGCCCCCCCGAGCCCCCAGGGCAGCCCAGAGAAGCAGGAGGGGTGGGGGCACGCTTGAATTTGAAAATATTTTATTTGAATAGTAAATAATTATACAGTTGAAACAGTTCTATCGAAGCATTCTATAAATAGCTAACAGTTAAGAAAATAATGTGTGTAGAAAAAGAGATTGCATCTAAAAGTAAGAGCTGTTGGTTGCACGGGATAAAATGGTTAAGATCATGTGTTATTCTAGGTATAAAAGTTAAAACCTTTTTAGCAGATCCCTTAAGAAAAAAAGATCTTCTAAAATGCACAGTGAAATGGCAGGCGGGGAGACAAAAAAGCACATTAGAATATCTGCAATCAAATAATATCAATCTTCATAATTAATATAAATAAATAACGAATAAATAACATAATTACTCAAACCAACATATACAGATAGACAACTCATGAGCTACCTTAGTAAGGGCAAAACAAACAGAAAGTTGGCATGTCACAGTTAAGGCAGTTTCTACAGCATTTTCTGGAGACCATCAACAGCAGAGTCAAGGCATTTGTGGCTACACTAAAGGAAACGCTCGTTTCTCTTGAGCAGTTTGATCTGTTCACATCGATAAAAACCAGAGCGAAGGAACAAAATTTTTAAAAGTTAAAAAAAATTAAAAAATAAAATAAAAAAAAGAAAAGAAAAAAGAAGAAGAAAGAAGAGAGAGACCCCGGGAAGGTAAGTGTAAAGCCAGATTCCAGCAGGTCACAAGCCGTATTAAAGCTAATCGTGTGGCAGCCCCGGGGGAGCGGCGCGGGGCGGCGGGGAAGGCACGGGCGGCTCAGCAGGCGGGGCGCAGCGGCACCTGGAGCAGGATGACCTGCCGGTTCTCAGAGGGGTGGCACTTGTTGATGTGCCGGGTGAGGCCGGGAGAGCTGTAGAAGGTAGCCGGGCAGTACTTGCAGGGGAAGACCTGGGCAGCGTGCAGGAGGCGCAGGTGCCGCTCCTGGCTGCTCTTGCTGGGGAAGGTCTCCCCGCAGACGGGGCAGAGGCGGCACTCGGCGGCGGGCAGCTCCTCGGCGCTGGGCTCCGGGGCCGGTACGGGTGCCGGGGCCGGCGTGGCTGCCGGTGTGGCGTGCCCCAGCAGGTGCTTGCGCAGGTAGGCTTGCCGGCGGAACCGCTTGGCGCAGCGGGGACACTCGAAGAGCCCCTCCTCGGAGCCCGCCTCCGAAGCTCCGCCGGGGCTCGGTGTGTCCCGCTCGCTGCCACTGCCGCCGCTCGCCTCCTTCGGCGTCTCCTCCGCCGGGGCCGCGGCCGGTGCCCGGGCCGCCTCGGGGCCGCTCTTGGTGGCAGGTGGGCGCGGTTTGTGCCAGCGGCGGTGGGAGGCGAGGTTGGCGGGGCAGGAGAAGACCTTGTCGCACTCGGGGCAGCGGTACTCCACCCGGACGATGCGGGAGCAGCGGTGCTGCGCCAGCGCGAAGGGGTCCCCGTACTCCTCCTTGCAGAGCTGACAGATAAACTCGCCTAGCGGACGGGCACAGCCGCCCCGTGCCTTGGCCGGCGCCTCCACCGGGCCCTCCTTGATGCGCAGCCCCAGCACGGGCGAAGTGGTCACTTCGTCCTCGAAGGTCAGCTTGCGGATCGCCTTCGTCTTCTTGCCCGACGGGGCCTTCTGCCGCCCGGGTTCGGACATGCCCGGCGGGCGCTTGGCAGGCAGCGGGCGGCCCGAGGCGGGAGGCGCGGCCGGGGCGGGCGGCGCGGGGGCTCCACCAGGGCCGGGATGGG
>WEKY01024128.1:235466-323325 GCA_013390045.1 Picathartes gymnocephalus
GGCCGCGGCTCATTAGCATACAGCTGCGGGCCCGCGGGCACGCGCCACCGCCCCCCCCCGTCGGGGCTGCGCACCGAGAGCCCCCTTCACTGTCCTGCCTGTACACCGAGAGCCCCCTTCACCGATGGGGCTGCGCACCGAAATCCCCTCGTCACTGCCGGGGCTGCACACACCAAGACCCCCTGTCACTGCCACGGCTGCACACCGAGAGCCCCCTTCACTGCCGGGGCTGCACACCGAGATCCCCCCCGTTGCCGCACTGTCTCTCTTACCTGCAGCCGGCAGCAGTCTGTAGGGGTCGGTCGGGGCGTACATGGGCAGGTGGGCGCGGTGGTGGCGCAGGTAGCGCAGCACGGAGTTCCGAAGTGACGGTGGGCCAGGTTTCCGCTCAGGGCGCTGCTCGGCGGCGGGGGACTGCCCGGGGACCTGCGGGACATAGTTGTCACACAGACGAACGGGACTCGGGGCAGCGGGGTCCAAAAATGGCCCAAAAACACGTCAGGGCTGCGACATGGGGAGCAGTGGGTCATGGAGTGGGGCTCACACTGGTAGCACCGAGTACACCCTGGGGCTCCACTCTGTGTTCACCTCTCCCTCACAAATGACCAGCCACAGATGCAAGGGTTGTGTGGGACAAACCCATAGGGAACCCCCGGCTGTCCCGACACGGCCTGTCAGAGGGGTTTCGCCAGAGGAATTCCACACATTCCCCCCCTTCTCCCCATGTCCTGTATTTACTGTGGCTTTTAACCGAGACTCGGCAGGGCCCAGCTGCGGCAGGAGCACCAGGCCATTATTCCTGACGGACACAAGTGCTGTTCCGGAAGGTCTGGCACGGCTCGCGTGCCCCGGCGTGCGGCAGCATCCCGCAGCTGATGGGGGTGCGGCCGCCAGCCCTGCCATCTGCATGTTTGCACCGCCGGAGCTGCGCACGCCGGCACAAACACATGGCTGTGATCCCCCGGGGGTAAACACGCCCGCGCCAGCCAGGGCAGCCTCGGGTGGCAATTTCAACACAGGCTAAACGCACGGCCCCTGTCCCCAGAACACAACTGGCCTTTCTCTGCAGTTATTGCTTCGATTAGCAAACATTTCTGCAAATATTACCCCTAGTGCAGGACACTGATTTCCACTTTCTCTGGAAATATCTGACTTCTGTGCACTTACTCCCATAGTTCTTAAACATCTCTTTCCCTCATTTTTACATTTCATTAGTAATTTTTCTGCGTGCTGAAACGAGCTAGAATATGAGCAACAGGAGGCAAAGACAGTACATCTCTTACTTCATACAGAAATACAACCAGTCCTGAGGTATTTAAGAGATATGCCTTGAGCACATGGTACCTACTCTGGATCTGGCAATGTGCCCAGAAGGAACACCCAATGAAAAAAATGGTGACATTTAGTAAATATAGTTAAAATAACCTTAAAAAAAAAAAGTCCAAAATGCCAAATTTTCATTCAGATGCAGATACTATCACCTATGTCCATAGAAACAATCCTGACTCACAGAGCTTCTTCCAGTACATGCAGGCAGCCTCTCTGTGTCAGGACTGCTGCCACACAGACAGAGTAAGGCAAGTGAGTTCTTCATTTGTAGGGCACCAATTCCCCTCTCAAGTTGTTCACATTTACACCATGAGAAATATGTTCGAATGATGGCAAGAAAAACACTTCACATCAGGCCCCCCCATTCTGCACAGAACTTAATTTTGTACTCTACTATAGATGGCTTCCAAGAGAACCCAAATTAAACTGCACCAAGGCCCTTTCTGGGTCAGGACAACAGGAGGCAAATTGCTCTGAGCCCTTTGGGGAGGAGGCAGGGCTGAGTGCGCCTGGCTGCAGCTGGGATGCGGCAGCCTGGGGCCCTGGAGATGGGTGGGCCGTGGGCTCCACAGCCTCCCTTCCTCCTGCCATTCTCCCTCCATTTACACTCAGTTCTGTTCATCTTCTGCAAAGGTAAGAACTCAGTGAGCACGTGTTTAAAACCCAGTGCCACCGTTTGGAACAGCATTGCGTTAAACAAAGGCAGAAGCAGAGCAAGCAGGGGCAGGGTGAGCTGGTCCCGGGTAGTGGGTTGGAAGCACCGAGATCAGACCACAAATTCTGTTTGGGATCAGCGAGAAGTTCCTCAGGGGGTGGGGGAGGCAGCTCTGGGGGCTGCTGGACACCTGCTGTTGTTATTAGTTCTCCCCATGGAGCACAATGACTTGGGATTTTGGGCAGGCAGCTCCAGGCTGCTGAGGCTTTATGCCTCTGTCTATGGTGCTAAAGCCAAAGCTGTAAACAGCATCAGCAAACATTGTAATTTCACCCTTATTCAGGAAATCCACTTATCACTGAAAAAGCCAGTTGCTTTCACATTTTGGACTACAAGAGCCATTCCGTGTGGGTAGGTGTTGAAAAACCTACCCATGAGCTCAGCTGAGACAGGTGTAGGATGGCCCGTAACATGTTCCTATTAGGCAACACTCCTAAACCGAAGGGGATACATGGACAAGCCAAGCTCCAGATTGCACTGGGTACTTGAACTAAATTGCAGCTATAATGCAAAAATGTAGTGAAGAAAAACAAAAAGCTCAAGTTCTACTGGCAGGCTTGAGAATTTGCCCAAACAAGAACACTGAACACTGTGCTGTACGTGGTGATCCCCCTGGGAGGTACACAGTCTGCTCAGGCTTCCCCGAAGAGACAGGTAAACAGAAACACAAAACTTCAGGATAAAGATGGGAGAAGAAACCGAAGTGAACAACACTAACAAATTACCTAAATAATAAAATGTACTCGCCAGTCATTTTTCTTACCTGTTCTGACATCAGGGTTTGGCGCAGTTCCTTCTGCAGATCAATAAACCGATCGTGATAGATGGCCATGGACCAAGGTTCCCTGAAGTAGCTGGGTAAAAAAGAAGAAATTTAGTTATCTTGTGAACCTCTCATTAACCACTAATAAAGTATTTACCTGCTTTTTTGCCTTTATAAATTACAGTTCTGGACCCATCATGATCATTTGTTCATAAAATGCCTCCTTGTAACAGCATGGTCAATCAATTCTTTTAATGGATGTTCCTGATGTACAGCCAGCTTCAGTAATTACATTTAAAGTGGCTTAATTCAGAGCTGTGGCAAGACCCAGTGAAGAATCCTGATTTTATCAGAATTTAAAAGCCTGAAGACCTGTAAAGAACGGTGTCTCCATTATCTGTCCTCATTTGAGAAAAGCAGATTGCAGGATTAACTGAACTGCTGCATAAACAAATTAAATTTGTGTAGACAATGACACAAATGTTGTTCATCATTAAGGTTTCTGGATTAATAAAAGCCAGAAAAACAGGCCACCACAGAGCTGCAATATGTTCTTTGCACTAGTGTGATAAAGCTAAATTGAACCAATTCTAGGAGAGGAAGCTCTTGTAACTTTTTCTTTCAGTGACAGCATTCACTGCAGCATTCTTTCATGAAAAAGGAGGAAAAGGATGGAGAGGACACTGCTCCCTGTAGAACCTCATGGCTATAAATATAACCGGGGGCAGCCAGATTACAAACCTGTGATTTACTTCTCTTCATAATGAAAGATAATTTTTACAGCTCGGGTGAGGTGCTGGGAGTGTAATTCTTGTTAATGTTCACTGCGGTCAGGAGGTGCCCCACACTCATCCTCATAATGACTGAGCACAGGTCAGCAGGGTCATCCCAGGAAGCTGGGAAAGGGTGCCACCAACACTCATACTTTGGGAATGACAGCAGGACCCTGGCACTGCCCTCAGGAGCACGTGAACCTTCTCGCCTGTGTGGCCTTTAAGTGAACACCTGCATAAGGCAACTTATATACGCTACACAGATTTAATAATCCTGAGATAGCTCTCTACAGAGAACTAATGTGCAGGTTCCTCTCTGCAGATTTCATTTCCTCCATGTCCAAGGGCAGGATTTCCCCATCCTGCTCTGAATGACACCTCAGCTCTCCCTCACACCCATTAAAATGCTCTGTGCACCCGGCACAGCTTGGCTGGACATCCACGTGCATGGCCCCTCTCTGCCCCAGCACCCCCATTCCCCTCAGTGTGCCAGGCTGGCTGGGGCTGCCTCTGGGAATCTGCACTGTGTCCAGCACAGTAGGTGTCTCTCCCATAGACATTTTCACAGTATAGATATTTATGGACACCATTCCAAGCCCCACATCCTTGCTCTGGCAAGTGCTGCCCAGCCCAGGAGTAACAGGACTGATGCCTGCTCATTCAGATATGCAGGTGAGAAAGGATGAGCTCAGCTTTAAGGATCCTTATTTCTGCACACCCCAAATGTGTGCAGACAGCTGGAGAAAAGCACATAATATTTAAAACCCTTTCAATTTCAGAAGAAAAACCCCACCCAACACAAACCTTTAACTCACTATTGATAATAAACAGCAAAGAGAGAAAGAGAGGTGTTATACAAGAATACATTAATGTAATTAAGGGCTCTGTTTTTACCGATATGCTGTGTTAACAGCCATGTTCCACTGGCCAAATGTTTTGTGTTCAACCTGGCATCCTAATTTTGACTGTAACCCTGAGCAGATGATTTCCTCTCTCGACTGAGGTGCACCTTCCAACTGCCGTACCTCAGTTAAGGGGTTCACCTGCTTCACTGAGATGTTGCATTAAATGCTCCCTATAAACATTTCAGGGGTGCTACATATTCCTGCTATTACCAGCTCCATCTGTAACCACAACTTTTAACTGTACCTGTCAATATCCACAGATTTGGAGCTCAAAACCTGAAATGTGCCACCCAGTTTGGAATCTTTAATGCAAATAAAATGGGGAGCAGAGAATGCCTTGTCCATATTTTCTAGATAGGCTGCCAGAAAGAGCTCCCAGTCACCAATGCTTACTCCCAGATTTCCTTCACTTCCCTTTACCTGAAGAACACCAAGGGCCATTTGGAGATTCAGTTCACACAAACAATTCACTTTCTCTGCTGGCTCTGTGCTTCCATCTATTTATCTCTTCAGTTCAAATCACCTTTCTCAGGGGGCACACGGTGTTTTTGACAGAGCAGTTCTACATATGGCTGCTAAAGGGAAGTTTAATAATGAAAAACCCCATTTGAAACCAACAACTTGACTTTCTGAGGCTCATTCTGAATTTTATTACCACTTCAGCAACAGTCCCTCAGGGCAAGCTGTAGAAGGCTTCAAAGTATAAAGCTCTTCAGTGTAGGAGATGGAGCTGGCACGCTCCCAACAGGGGCTCAGCGGCTCCTCCGCTATCACGAGAACAGCATCTGCCACATGTGTTTGCACCATTTAGTCTTTCATAACCTGCCAGAGTGATCAGGCTGAATTTGTACAAGATGGCAGTGTCTGCCAGGAGCATAATGGGTGTGCAAACTTGGTCACTTCCTATTGGGGGTCCCTGCTGGAAGCCTCTCTGGCGGCAGCAGCGATTGTGGGAATGCCTCTGTGACAGGTGGGATGGAATGGGCTCCTGCAGAATACAATGAACAACATCCTTTGCCTTGCTAAGGAGCTGGGCTCACCTTTCATTGACAAACAATATTTCAATTCTGTTCTGCTTCATTTGTGAGGTGTAGCCTACATTAGATGAGAGGCGGGGAGGAAGGAAATATTTACTGGTGACCTGTACAGAAGGCACAAAACCTTTCCCTTTGCAAGAAATATAGATAAAATGGACAGAGCTGGGCACTCCTAGCAAGCAAAAATGGAGTGTGTACATGGCTGTCCATCCCAGAGCTGCCAAGAGTTACTCTCCATTTCATTTGCAGGAACTCACCATGTTTGGAGAAGCCTCTGCCCCTGTGCAAGATGGTTCTATGTCCTGGCAGCAAGGACCCTACACTGACCTGCCATCTGAGTCAGGTCTGGTGGCACGGCGTGTAGCACTGGCAGTAAGGTGTGAAGCCAGAAAATCTTAAAAACTGAATGAAAAACCTTCAGAATAACACCCTTGTTTTGTACAAGGACAAAACTAAAAGCAAATTATAAAGATAAAAAAAGAAATTAGTAATTTCAGCTCTGTGGTACATCCCCTACCTGCAGGGGAGTTTGTCAATGCCAAATCCCCCGTGTGCTGGCCCAGGGATCAATCCTGACCCCTGAGCTGTGCCTGTGCTCCGGTGCCTTCTCACTGCAAGGAGGCTGGGATGAGGAGGGGATTTTCCACTGCTCAAAGGTCAGGTGGCTCCTCGTGATGGTGCCTTTGAAAAATCCCTCTGCAGACTGATATGTCAGTGACTACAGGTGTGGAGGATGACATGTCTGTGGCTGTTCTTATCCTACTTAGAATTTGCACTGAACAAAGCCAAATTCAATTCCTTGCATCACTCCTACCCTTCCTTCTTCCACCAACATGCTCAAGGGAGGTTCAGAAACTCTCACAACCTCTGATGTGGGTTCAATCTGCAGCTCTCAATAAATGTCTCTAAGCAATCCTGAATATAGATCTCTTGAAATCCCATTTGTTTCTTCCCGAAACCATCCATATCACCAGTGACCTGCCCTCTGTGCCAATAAGCCCAGTGGCCCTCTGGTGATGGCTGTGCCCTCAGCACCAGCACTGTGAGCACACACAGAACAGCACCACGGCTTTTAGGACAGAATACAATACAATACAAACACAGAGTCATTGATCAACTTAATCTCCTGGCAATCTCTGAGGAGTGGAGAATCTCCTTTCCTCTCTGTAGCTTCCCAAACTTTGTACAACATGCGAAATTTTCAAGCTAGACATTCACTTTCCTAGGCTGAAATTTCTTTCCTAAGAAGAAACGTAATGCTTGAAATGCAAAATTCTTCAGGCTGTACCAGCTACATCTGGAAGATACTCAGTCCCTTCTCAAATCCTCAGACCTCAGGACATACAGTCTTTGCCCAGTGGGGATGGCTGTGGTGGACTGTGGAAGCTGAGTCTCTCAGTGGTGCCTTTGGCACAGGATGGCCAAAACCCCCACGACTGGGTGCTTCTGCTGAGAGCCCATTCAGGCATAGAAAGGCTGCTGCTCACAGATCCCATGAATCACCCCAGGAGAACAAGCACAGAGGAGATTGAAGCTGTTCAGCTGACACGGGCTCAAGTGGAACACAAGTATGTCACGAGTGCCTACACAGAGCAGGGACTTACACTTCTCAGGAGTGGGAAGAGTGAAGTATTGAGGAGGGATGGGATGCAATGCAGTTTTAATTTTCAGGCCATCTTGACGATACTTCCCAACCACAGCTTGCAGATGAACAAAAATCTTTTCTCCAACATAAGCACACAAGATGGAACATCTCACGTTGCCAGGAAAATTCAAACTATGTTGTTTTGAGAAAAATATATGCATGTCTTTAAGACTCCTAGTTACAAAAACATGGTAATACCAACAAAAGATACACAATATTTCTTAATATACCTCAGCTAGCTGGACCAGGAATCACAGTGTGTTAATTTAAAGACAATATAAATAAAACCACTGAGCATTTCCTGCATTCATCTGACCAATAATTTCAAAAGACAGCTTGTTTACATAGGTAAAAAGCAAGCCCAATTTGTGTAAAATCCCCTGGAGAACCACCTGAGAGCATTGTTGTTCAGCACAAAGGACATAACATATTCCCTGGCCTGCAATTTCTTAACATTCACCTACAACTGCTGAACAGCAAGTTTGAACCAATAGCCTGTTTATGGCAAGAAAGGTCTTTATCTCCTTGCTCTGCAGTTCTGCTCCTGAACACCTGCTTGTCCAAGCATTTGAGTGTCTCCTGTTAAATTCAGTGATTCAGGACCCTATTACTGCTCTGACCCAGTAATTAGTGAAACCAACAGCCTTATGGACAACAAATCTGTGAGTGAATCCACTGGACAAGTTCACAAAGTAACAACAGTGTTCATGAACTCACAAGCTCACATTTTTTTGGTCCCTTTTGAGAAGCAAATCCTGTGCTTTTTTACCTCGTCTCACAGAACCTGCAATGTCTTGTCTTTGGAAGATGACTGGTTTAAAACAATTGTGGTTTACAATCTCCTTTTAACCATAGCTGCAATGGCAAACCAGAGCAAAGGACAACTGCTCTGGCAATTCTTGTTCTGGAAAAATGGCCACTGGCTCCAGACCTCACTGAGGGTGATCCTGCTGCTCCCCTGGGCCAGCCCCAGCCCCCTCAGAGCTGCTGCAGGGACCTGCTGATGTCACAGGGTGACACTGCACCGCCCGCCAGCACCCTCCCTTCGCATACCCCGGTGATCCATCATGACTGATAAATCAGCTCTGCTTGCTGCAGTTTTAATATCCTGGAAATGTTACAGCGCTGAACCCAGAGGCACCTTCACAAAGCAGATCCTGCTATTGAGATAATGCAGCCCTTTCCTGTTCTCCTAAGTGCCCTCAGGAGAGACTCGCTGTTATTTCAGCACTGGCATTTGGGAAGGATTAGACACCTTAGTAGATCACAGCAGTTGTGGTGTACTGACTCTCACTGAACTGCTCTCTAAACTTTCTAACCTCTGTGCTCTTCAAGGCTGACACAGAAGCACTGCTGTCTGTGCTCTCTCTATGAGCACTTTGTGGCTGACCCTGAAATCAGGCTTACTGCATTTTTTCACATAGTACTATTTCACACATAATGTATTATGGAAAACAATTTAAAGGAAATTAAACCCAAGGCACAAAATCATCAAACAGGCTGTGTGCAGGGGTATGATTGCTTTTCTGCAATTGTTTATGGAGTCAGAGTTCAATCATTCATAATGGTTTACATAATTACTAATAGGAATCAGCAAGGTTCAGCTGCAAATTAATGTGGTAGGGTTCAGCCGACGAGCTTCTACTTATTAATTCAAACGTGGGGTTTCTTAGTAACATGGCTCTTCATGGGCAAGTTAGCTGCTCCTTTAAAACTACATTAATATCAGGCAATCTCCAGCCATTTGTATCGATTTGCTCTGTAAGTGGAGCTGTAGCAGTGCACCGCGGGGTTAGCGGTTAATTCCAGAGCAAAAAAGCCGTTGGTGCTTTGATATCCCTTCAACGTGTTCCTCTTTCCTTACCCTGCCTCTCTCTTCAGGAAAAGCACACACATTTCCCTCTAATTAGGCTGCAGAATGTACAGAGCAGCACTAGTCCCTCTTGGTCAAGCTCATGACCTGCTACAGTTCCTTTCTGGTCTTTCTTAACCCTGCAGAAAAAACATCTCACTGCCTGCCTGATGAAAAAAAGCCTAAGGTGGAACCCCTTAAATGTAATCCCAGCATGCTAATGGTGTGGGATCCAGCAGATTCCAGACAGCAGCAGGGCATTCTAGCATTCCTCTTAACAAACAACCACTCTTCATTTCAGAAAGCCTGTGTTAAAACCAGCTTTTCTATGTAGCACGTGTTTCATGTTTAAATAATCACTGATTATCCAGCCTATAAATAATGAAGTTCTCTCTACCTTTTAACAACAATGCTGAAAACATCAAATGTTCTTCTTTTCCTTAATGCATTTGTTATATTGTGAGGTTGATTAGCATTGAGGCAATTAAACAGTCCAGAGTGGTGTTTCTGCCTAACAGTCTCACTGAATGACACTGCTTAACAGATCACCTTCAGCCTAACGTTAACAGCACCAGGATATGGGAATTGAACTGCAGTGGAAAAACCTAAATGGTTACTTCAAAATAAGTGAATGCTGTTCATGCAGCTCAAAATACTTTTGAGCATTTAGCTTGCACAGCCAATATGAAAACACAATGTCAAAATAAAAGACAGGGATTGAAGAGCGCAGCCAAGGCAACATCCGGTGCTGTTATCCATGTTTATAGTTTCTGGGTGGATTTTCCAATGCCTCTCAGGGAAAAGGAACCTGACTCCCTTCACATATTCCTGCTGCATGTTTGGCAGCCTCATGTTCTGTGGCCTGTCAGTACCTGGTGCAGTTGAAGCTGTGCCATTTTGTGTGATTCTCCTCAGTGTGCCCAGCTCCTGGACAGCAGCACTCGGGCCTGCCAAGAACCACCTGGCATGGATCTCCACAGACCCATGCACAGATCACTCGTTCCCCTCCTCAGTGAAAACTGAATCCTACCTGCATTCTGGCACTGGGAAAAAACACTCCTTTGTGACTACAATTCAGCTAAATCCCCTGTGCTTTTTATCCTGCGCACAAGTACCGCCACAAAACCCACCCTCCCAACTCCTTCTTGCCAAAGAACCCTGGTCATGTCTGCCTGGGGCTTCTCCGCCCTCATGATGCCCAAGACTCCTATGCAGAGCAAGCAAATTGTCCAGTTTGACAAGTCCTTAAAATGCTGGAAACCAAGCCTACTGAAACACAAGGTAACAAAGTGGTTTTGAGCTCTGCCTGTGAGTTACTCTGCTCCTTCCTCCTTAAAACATGCCCTGCCTTTGTGGACTCTTCCCCAGGCCTGACCCGGTGCCCCTGCCCTGTGCCACCCTCTCCTCACTGTCACTGTTAGTGCCACATGACTGACACACAACCAGCGTCTTCTGCAGGTCGTGGCTGACAACGAGCTCATTAATACACAATTACAAAATCCCAAGTAAAAGCCACTCACACCTCATTTGCAAAATAAGCTCCTTAAGTATTTTAGAAACTAGTGGGTCAGATTTTTATGCATTTATGTTATATTTGATTTTCATTAATGCCAAATGAAGCTTACATGAAGCACTTCTATCTCATATTAAAGGCATGATGCCAGTGAGCATCCATTTGGTTGCCAAGTATCAGGAGACCCCTCTAATTATCTGTTTTGTACTTAAGATGCAGCAGAGGGAGATTCCACCGCTCCATGGACATGTTCCATAACTTGGCAACTGCCTTGCAGCTGCCTTCAGCTCAGGAGGACACAAAAGGGGGTCACTGGCTGGTTGCATTCCTCCCCTGTGAAGCAGTGTGGAGGACTGATGACCAGTAAATCTATAAACTTAAAAAGAAAAGAAAAAATGCTTTAGACCTCTCTTCCCACCCCTCTCTTTTATCTGCTGCTAGGGCAATAATAATGGAAATAATCTGAAGGCCTTCCAGCAAGCAAGGGGGGACCAGGAGCATGGCATACAGCGTGGTAACCTTCAGGGCACACCACTGCAATTGGCTTTCTTTTTCCTTCAGGAGAAGACTCCCTGCAAGACAGAGCCTTGTTCTTGGGGACTCAAATTCTAGTTGACTTTATGAGATGCAGCCTGATGGGCAATGAATAAAAATTGCAGAAACTCTTTCCTGAAATGGATTCCAAATCCAGTGCCATTCAACTCTCAGGTGATAAGTCTTTGGTTCCTACGTTTTTTCCTGCCCTGGCACAGCAGAACTGCACTGTCAGGCCCCTCTGCCCAGGAACACACTGGCTGCAGGCCCAGGTGCAAGGAGAGCACCCATGGCATGGCACCAGGCAGCTGGGAGGGAGGGCAATGTGTGCCCACTGCTTCACCTCCTCCAAGAGGCCAGGCACTGAGGCAGAGCAGTGACCATCCCTTCCTTTGGTTGTGGGTCAAGTCCTGTAGCTTTTAATCCTGCTGAACTCGTACCCAAATCAATGGAAGTTTTCTCCAGACAAAAGGAAATGTTATTTCTCTCATTATTCCCATTAGCTGCAGCTCCAGGCACACGACCAGAAGGGGTGACTTTGTCAAGTTTGCTCCATCTCAGGGGCTGTTGCTAAAGCTAATTTGAGCATGGCACTGGCACATTCTGGCCAGGAAATCCGGTACCATGGGGTTAACTTCCAGTTCTTACACCGAACGCAAATCAGCAAGGAAATTCACTGCTAGGTGCAGTCTCTAATTATTTAAAAGGTAATTTGCATGCTACACAGAAATAAATTAGCTCCCAGGTGACAGCTGTTCCACTGTGTCCATTCCTGGAATGAGATGCCATGCTGGGAAATCTAAATGCAGACCAAAAGATTAAAACACTGCACTTTCTTGCCTCACAGGAAGGGTCTTCCCAAAAGAGAGGCATAAAGAAGAGAGGAGGGGAATGGATGTTTCAAACCATCAAGTTTACAAGCTTGACTGACACACCTCATTTTCACAGTCTATATTTTCTTCTCACTAAGGGCACTTCACACTTGCCAGAAGATGTGGATGCAAGTGTAACATATACTAGTTTAAAGGGAAGGTTTTGAAAGCCAAAGAGAGGAACTCAGTCCTAACATCAGGTTTGTGTTCCTGTGGGATCCTTACATGAACAAGGCCCCAAAACAGTTGTTCTTTTATCACACACACAGAAATCAGCGAATGCATTTCCCTATTCCATACCAACCGGGCACCACTTTTTCTCTACATAAAAGTCTCAAGACAACTTAGAAGAGATGCTAAACCATTTTTCAGTGGAATGGTTTTCTAACAGTCTTCACATGGCTTGGTTTTAGCAGTGTCTACTGCACACTGCACACACATGTACACACATTTTATGTGACACTGTACTGTGGGGATGTAGATGTGTTGTCGATGTGATATATTATGAGAGTACCTTATACTACCAGCCTTTCTCTGCTGTTCCATGTCCCCCTGAAAGCAGCAAATTCCTGTGCCAACCTGCTGTGTGCCAGGACTGCTCGAGGGATGCCAGGCAGTTCACCTGTCACACCTGCTGAAGGATGCTCCCTCCCCACAGGATGGATGTGTGTAACAGAAACACCAAGCTGGGATGAATGGGAGTGTGTGTGTGTGTGTGTGTGTGTCAAAGTGGCACAAGAACCACATGAGCAAGGATTAAAGAGTAGCATATGTTCACTGCTGCAGAACAACATATGGGATTTCATTCATATGACCAAAGAGCAAGAAGAGAAGGAACAAACTTATCTAAAGATAAGGCACAAAGAAGACTGAAAACGACTGGAGGCAATAAAACAACCAGATAAGAAAAACCTGGCAACTGTAATTCAGGAATTCTGCCAAAGGCTAATGAGAGCTGAGATAAAATAATGAGGCAAAAGGTCCCAAACAACAACACTGTCTAAAGGCTGTAAAAGACAAGTCCAAAATTAGTTCATCATCACTAATTAAGGAGAGCTGAAGGGATGTGATGAGGCCCTGATAACGTGGTGTCCCTCTGTGCAGCACACAAGTGATCCTTTGCTCAAGGTCAGGAGAATACCGCTACCTGTGCTGCAGGCTGAAACCCCAAAGCAGGATGATTTATTCTTCCAGATGTTGCTACTGGTGTGAGTCTTGCTGGTACATCCACCAAGTGACACAGAGCACACCTCAGCATGGTTCACAGAAAAGGTGAGCTCCCAGTGTCTGTGCACACTGTAATGCCCCAGAAAGGACTGATGGTACCTTGCCACAACCCCAACATTGAGTTCTTCCAGTGCTCCAAATGTACCATCAGCACGAGCTGTGACAAGGAGAGGAAATCAGTCACCTGCTGCCTTAGCCCATCTCCCATGCACTTGTGTCACCCTCCCTCAGCTCCTCCTTAACACTCACTGACTGTTCTGTTCAGGTGAACTCCACATCTGCTGTGCCCCCTTCCTCTCTTGTAAAACAAACCCAACATTTGCTATAAATCATAATCAAGCACCATAGCAGCAATAATTCACCAGCATCTTCTGGGCCACAGTACACCTGCTACAGCAAACTTTTACAAACTGTTACCTAAATAATAACGTTTAATCTGAAAATTTTGCTACCATTTGAGCCTTTCTTCTAATCACTTATAAACAGAACAAAATCAAACCTGGAAATGTTTCAGGCACCACTATCAGCTTTGTATCACAATAAAAACTGATCATCTCTTCCTGAACCTGGCTTTTTGTCTCTACCCAGCCAATGTAAGGCAGTTCTTCACTACTCCATCTGTGACAGTTTATGTTCCAAAGCACCATTCATGAGGGATTTCCTCAAACGAAAACCAAAAGCAACGAAACATTCTCTCAGAGGAGATGGCACATGACTAGAACTAACCAGGCCCTTCAGTCTCTCTCAGTCCTTCAGGATTTATCACCAGATAAAAATAGGCAAGTTGTTGAGCATGACTATCACCATGAGTTATTTAAAATCTCCCTACAAACCTCTGGCTTAAAAATTTGATTCAAAGCAACAAAAATACTTTTAAAAGCAACTTTTGAACATGAGCCTTCAGTAATAAAGGATTGTTCAGGTTCAGCTTAATGATTAACCTACTGAATATTCTAAACAAAAGTGATAAAGATATTGAAATGCTCATTCAGGTGAAAGACAGTCAAGTAAACCATTGCTCCTCCTCTAAGTAAATCTCAGACACACAGCTCTTTCCAGGAAGGTCTTCAGGACCTGCATTTTTACAGCAATTTTGCTAAATAATGGAAAATATTTTTAAATCTGTTTCTCTACCTCTTGTTCCAAGGGAAAGCAGCCAAAAGACAAAGCACAATAAGACAAGACTGAAATTCTGCCAGAAGGTGGATTTTGTGCACAAGGAGGAGCTCCTCTCACCTGTAGAGGTCTGTGAGCTGCCCAGCCCTCCAGCGGTAGAACAGGTCATTCAGCAGGCGCTCATGCTGCCCGTACAGGCAGATGTAGTTGGAGGCAGGGAAGGGCTCCTGGGAAAAGCAGGTGATGCTATCCACCATATTGTATCTGCTGAAGTGCATCCTGAAGTAATTCCCGTGTCCTGCCTCCCCGGTCACAATCTCCATCCCCTGGAGCAGAAAACACCAGGAAAGCTGTGGAGATGGAAGAACACCTGACCTGGCGCCCGTAGTGCCCACTGCTCAATGTGCACAACCCTCCTGCTAAAATCACGAGACCGCTCCTGGCACAGCAGGTCATTGGGCACAGAGCTGTGGCCTGGACACAGATTTTCCATGTGGTGTGGTTTGGTTACTGCCCACTCCACTGTGCAGCACTGGCCAGGTACCACTGCAGACACCTGGGGACCTGGCCCTCCAGCTGCGCTGGCAGCGTGACACCGGATCCACGGGGACCTGTGACCTCCTGGAGTAGCAGCTGGAGTCAGAAGAGATGCCTGGGGCATCCCAAACAACACTGGATAGCTCTGTTTGGGTAACTCAATTGAACTCTGTTCACCCTCCTTTGTGACAGAGCACACACATGGCATATCACGTTTACTGTCAATAAAAGAACACCAATATTGGATGTTCATGCTCAAACCGTAGGATTTAGCTTCAGCTACTTAAATCAATCACTTAGACAAAAATGTAAAAATTTGCTTCAAATCTCACATTGCTGTGGAATGATCAGATAGCTTGCAGCTATTTTTTCAAGCTGTATTCCTGTTACACTTTTATACATTTCTACAACCTGTTGCTAGGCTACAGGAACATTTAGTATTTCCACATCTAGGCTAGTACCTTTCACAAGCTTCTCTTACTTCTTTCTAAGAAAATTCTTTTAGGATTTACATGAAGTTCCTGGAGTGGTTTTAAAAAGATGGTACCTTTTCAGGTAATCAGCAGGTAATCAGAGTGGCAGCAAAAGAATTCTAATCATATTCTAGCAATTTGCAGTAACAAAACCAATTCCTCGCTCTGATAGTCCTTTCTATTTTCCACTACATGCTGCTTTGGATGGCTCATCCTGGATCTGAAAAGCAAGGTGAGCCACGCTTTGATTCCTCTCCCTAAACCATTTTCTTTCTTAAAAGCCCATTTGTTTCATTGCTGGCCAGGCTTTAAAATCAACACTGAAGCAGCTTTTTAAAAGCTGTTCTTTAAATCAACTACGAAAATGGCTTGATACAGAAATTCCCAAGGAAAAAGGTACAATCTGTGTGAAAGAGGAGTGCAAAGTCCTCTCTGGCTTTAAAAGACATTATTCTAGTCCTTTTCTTGCCTCAAGTCAGGTTCTCCAGTAAGAGAAACACCTCCACGTTTGTATCCTGGGACAATCTCCCATGTAGCCCAGGATGGGGAGTGCCTCCCTGTGCCCTGTTCCAAGGCAACTCTTACAGCTGCAGGACTTGCTGTTTTCTAGCAGTACAGAGCATCTCTTCCACAATACCTCCTGCTCTTCTAGAAATCAGCTGAATTTCCCTGCCAGACTGCCATCATCTGTATGCACCTGCAGCACCCTACTGCAGGGAGCAAAAAGGCTTGCCACTAAGGCTGAAAGCCTGAAATCCTGCTAATAGTGTCCTATGTCCTCTGCATGGAAACCAGGCATCTTTGGAGAAAGCCAAATACCAGGAAGTGTAGAAAGGGACACCCAAGAGGTTCACTTAGTTCTGTGACTGCTCCTGGTTTTCTCTCCAGCTGTACCTGGTGTATACAGCGCCCCCAGGCTCTGCTAACCTAAATAGTAACATCTTTTAAAACAAACAGGGGGAGGAAACAAGAAAAAGTTCCATTATTTAACTTACATGATCACACGGGTCATGTTCTACATCCAAGGGCTTGGGGATTCCTGGCTTGGAAATGTGCAAGTAGTTATAACCTCCAGGAAGAACACCACCTGCCATAAATGAAAATATGAGATTTGTTAAGTCACTAACAATGAAGAAAATAATGTATGTTTGCCCTCCTGCCATCATCTTTTTCCACTACATGACGAGCCTTGAGTGCTGTACTGCCATGAGATGGCACCTAAGGTGAGATGGACCTGCCTGTATTATAGGAGGGCAAAAATACCTGAGAGGGGATGGAAGTGTGACAGAAATCCAGCTGGACATACCTTGAACTTTACACCTTCTGTATGTGGGGATGAGTCTGTCTGAGCCTTCTGGCAGCTCGGAACTAGGCTGAGGGGTTGGATCAAAGAGATTCAGCATGGAAGCAGCAAGCTCAAAGCCAATCTCCTTGGAGTTGAAGTTGCTATGTGTCAGTTCATCCCTGAAGTATCTCCTGGAGAACTTTGTCAGAGGACCTGCAGCCCTGATGCTGGCATCATTGGTGCGGAATTTGGCATCAATCACAAGTCTTCCATCAAAAACAAGGCAAGCATCACTGATGGCCTTAAAGGTTTCATAATCCACTGCCCTGTAGGCAAAGCTAAAAAATGCCTAAAAAGAGATGTATATTACTTACTGGCTGATTTCATAAATCAAAACCCAGACTTTATTCTGAATGTTATTTTAAAAAACGAGAATGTGAAATACAGTATGATTTTAGGAACACTGGCACAGCAGAGAGATGGTTCTGAACCAGCATTTACAGCTACCAAAGTTAAAACTAAGACAGTAGACAGGGAAATTACTAAACTAGACTCATCTGCTTCTGCTTATTAGAGAGTTTAAAAACCCAACATTTGCTACATCAAACAGCCTGAGTGGCTGCGCATATTCTCTGTGTTAGTACAAGCATGGAACATCAACCTGAACCCTTTGTGAAGATTGTTTTCTTTCAAATGCTCAAGCCAACCTGAAACCCCAAGGAATAGAAAAGCACAATGTATTTGGAATTTAGCAAGATAATTGTGCATTACAAGTGCTTTCCCAACTGTTGAGCCTGTTTACCAACAGAGTTACTCTGGCTAACAGGCACAGGGACAGTTGATGACATGGAAAGATCAGAAATTAAACTTGTTCAGAGGAAATATCATCCTCAGTCCAGCTACAGCAGCTGAATTTCAGTCAGTGGAAGCTGCAGAGGCCAAGGACCCTAAATCCACAAATTCCTGCTCTAAGTCTCAAAGAAAACAGCTAGTGATAATTCCCTCCTTTTGTCTTCTCGTGGCATGGGCACAGTCCCTCTCCTGGGGCACAAGGAAGCAGAGCCCCTCTCCCCCCACACCAATTGGGTGCTGGGAGCAGAGAGCAGATGTGGAAGAAGCAACAACCACAAGCAGCGTGCTCAAAGCTTTCTCTGGCAAAGGATAAACTGAGAGCTGGCAGAATATGGTCCCCGAAGGAGTGTAAGGCAAGAGTGCCCACTGGACGTGGAGGGGTGAAAGGAGTAAGAATGACAAGGCTGAGAGATGTTTTGAACAAGACCACAGCCTGCAAAGGGCATAGATAAGGACTGACTGTCTCATTGCTTCGAGGGTTGGTGAAGCCCCAGAGCCCTCACAGAGCTTTTCCCACCATCAGTGCCCACAGCTTCTAAAACCATTAGACAACAAGATGCTGCTCCTCCAGCAAGAAATATTCCATTACAGGCTGAGAAGAGGGTGGAAGGGTCTCAGATGAGCACATTTTCCCTTGCTGCCTTCATCCTGAACAGCACCAGACTTACTCATGCCACAACAAAGCAGCATCTGTAATCTGTCCTTCCCTTACTGCCAGCTCAGGACAAATCTGTGACCAGGTTAAAGGTGTTACCCAATTATATCCCCAAATAACTTTCCTGGGGACTAAGGGCAAGTGTCAGATACTCAACTGGCTGGACGAGTCAGCTGAAAGAAAAGGCACAGGGAGCTGGAAATTTTAGCAACACTGGCATAAGCAGAGATGTGGCAGTGGAGGAGCCAGAGCCTGGGGCTTGTTCATAGATGAACTAAGTGATGAACTGTGCACAGCTAAGGAAATTCTGACCATCTCAGAGAGCCAAAAAACAAGGAAGCTCTGCCCGTGAGGGCAAGGGGACCACACAGCCCCACGTTCTGCCGGCTGACAGGCAGGACAGTGTCACCGGAGGGGAGGGGAGGGCTGCAGCCTCCAGGCGGGAGCCATCTGTCAGCCTGGGCAGGAGGGAGGGAGGAGGGAGGGAGGCTGCTGCTTTAGGGAAAGAAGAGATTTTCTCCTGTTGTTTTTATCCTGCAGGACTCAACAAATTAAGTCCCCAAGAACTGCCAATCAACAGTTGATACTGGCTGAAATCCCAAAAGGCCCAGTGCTGCTGCAGAGATGATTCCTGCAGAGCCTGGTCTCTCGTGAGTGCAGCTGCCTTCCTAGTGGAGCTGCTCTCCAGAGCGCGCTTCTCCTCTGAGTCCAGCCTCCCAGGCGGCTGCAGGCAGAACAGGAGCCTTGCACAGCAGCTGAACTGGTTTTGGAGAACACAAAGCACTTGACATCACAAGTAATTGCAGGTCTTCATCTTAGAGGCTGTGAAAGAAAGACCTCAAGAGGGAAGGACTGTGCATGGAGGAAGGATGAGCACGGGCATGAATGGGCAGCAGAAAGAAACCCCAAGGCAAGGGGGATCTGAGGGAACAGCGCAGGCCACGCAGGTGAGGTGGTGGGGAAAAGAGCAGGGGCTGAATGGGAGCTGGTCAGTGGATACCAAGTGGCAAAAACAAGAACCACATTGAGATCTTTGTGGAAGGATAAAAATAGATTTCAAGGAGAGAGGAGAGAACTTGAAAAGCTGCATACAAGGAGAGAGTGGGAAAAACATCACTGCTGATATGGAGACCAAAGTCGGGAGACTTCCATAGATAAAAGTGCTGTGTGAGGTCTTCACCCCCATCACGA
Source organism: Picathartes gymnocephalus (assembly GCA_013390045.1). Taxonomy (NCBI): domain Eukaryota; kingdom Metazoa; phylum Chordata; class Aves; order Passeriformes; family Picathartidae; genus Picathartes; species Picathartes gymnocephalus. The sequence goes on from WEKY01024128.1 coordinate 254,741, forward strand.
GGGGCTTAACCATCCCTATGTTAAAAAGAAAAGGGCTGCAGAGCAGGGGGCCAGCAGGGACCCCGACACCTGGGGAGCTCTCTGGGAGAGGCACAGGGCTCAGCCTCTCCCCAGTTAACCCCACCAGCTGCACAGAGGCGAGCACACATAGCAGGAAGGGCGAAGGGGCTGGCGGCTCCCGACCCATGCAGGTTTTGAAGGGACTCAGTCCTGTGGATTAGCCCAGTAAAGGAAAACAGAACAATGCTGACCCTTAGGAAAGGCTAGAACCTGTCCCCAGTCTCAGAGCAGAGCCACACCTGTGAACATGCCTACAGTTTCCATAAGATATTGGTACTGGGAAGTGAAAAAACCTGCAATCATTGATGTAGAGGGAAAGAAACCTGCTTAAAATATGTTTTCATTAAGTTACATACTATCCCAGTGTTTTTGGCTTCTCCTATGACAGTCAAATGCACATAACTATAGACAGGAGTAACTGCACATTTAAATAAGAAAAGGATTTCTGGAATTACTCTGAAAATGAATTAAGAGTATTTGTCACTCAGCAGTGAACAATTACTTGTGTGTCAGGTGACTTAAATACATTTTAATCCAAATCAGTCGGGTTTAACAATAGGTTTGGATTTTGAAAAAAACAATCCTCGAGACTAGTAAGTGAATGTTCAATCTCCTAGAGACAATGAGGAAATAGATAAATCTGTGAGGGAACAGGTGAATTTGATGGCTTTTGTGTTAAAACAGCAGCCTGAAGGAAAGGCACAGGAAGGATGCACTTACTGAGCACTGCAGTCGGAGGGGGCCCGTGGCCGTGGTGAAGGCAGCCCAGGCAATGAGGCCGTGGTCACCCTGGCCCCACTGTGCCAGGACGCTGTCAGGGTGCACGGTCACACCCGCCCGGGCCAGGGCCTCCCCCAGCGGGCGCTCCAGGGCGGCGGCGCCGAGGCAGCAACCAAGGCAGGGACCAGCAGAGCCGAGCAGAGCCTGCACGAGATGGATGCGGGAACCATCGATCCCAAGGGATAAGAGGGTATCTACAGTGGTGTAAATATCAATTGTATTCCCATAGACAATGATGTTCCCTAAGAGGGGAAAAAAAAGAGGGAAAGATTGCTAAGACATACAATGAAAACCTTATTAGTATAACTCAGATGATAATAACATGGAATTGCTCTCTTTGACCCTCTTATTTCTCTGATGCTATGAAGCAAACAATGTTACCTAGCAACAGCAGCTAAGATAATTTAGTGAAGAATCTGTACAAAACATCCCACAAAGTAGGCAAGTACTTAACACAGAAGTATGATATTCATCCTGAGCCCATAATTTGAAATTATTTTGATTAAAAAGCCTCTAGGGGTAAATAAATAAATAAATCGCCATTTTTATTTTGTTCTCCCTTCTCTCCCTAATTTTGCTCATTCAAAGGACTGACGGAGTGGGGAGCAGACAGAATCAAATTATATACATCATGCAGAAAACCCCCACAAACCACGGAAAGGCCAAGGTATAGAAAACAAGCCCTTGTGCCAATACGGAGGTCACCAGTGCTACCACTCCCTTCTGCCAAAGCCTGATCTCCAGAGAATGGAGGTGGCCCTGCACAGGTACCTGTCCCTGGTGGTGGGGACAGCTTGGCACTACTCTGAAGGCAGCTGCACGTGGCACAGTGCCCAGCCCAGAGCCAGCTCCATCCCTGCTCACTGCTGGGAGCTCAGCGAGCTGCAGGCAGCCACCCTTCCAAGCAGCTGCTGTGACAGCAGTGAGTAGGAACTGCTGCTCCTTCTGCTGAGATCAGCACAGAAAGCACTCCTGAATCCAGCTCCATCCTCCTGGGCAAAGGGAGCTCAGACCTGACCCACCCCTCTGGCCTGGCACTGCAGAGCTGCACAGCAGGGCCCTGCTCATTCTCATCCTGAACTGATGCCTCTTCAAACAGCACAGGCAGAGCTAAGCAGGAACACGAGGAGGGGAGGGTCTGTTCTGTGTGAGCACAATGGGACTCTCCAGCCTAAGCGCTAAAGCCCTCTTGGCAATAAGGGAGGCAGCAGTGCAGCTGTGTGTTTTATCTCAGGATGGTTTCATATAAAACACACCAACATTCTGAGCAGGACTGAGACGTGCTCCTCTCCTCCCCAGTCCCTCTGCCTCCCTGCCTGGAACAGGAACCATTTGTCTCCTCTGTCTGTGATCCACTAAGCCTTTGAGTAATCCTGGCAAAACGGCCCAGCTCGAGTAGGGAACTCCTCTCCCGAGGCTAAGGACTCCCTCACACGAGGGCCAGAGCCCAGCCCTGACCTTCTCAGCTGCCCCAGACCCAGAAGGGTCCAGACGAGGCAGGAACACCACCTGCCTGCCCATGTCCACATCAGCTCCTGTGTCTCAGATCTGACCTGTCAGCACAAGGATGCCTCAAAAGCACCTTCCCAGTGCTTTCACATCCCACACCTGGGCAGTGCTGCAACCAGCTCGCACGTTTATCTCAGTGGTGGCATTTCCGTCTCACCACAAGTGACAACATCCCCTATGCCCTAAACTGTATTGTTTCATGGGCTAAACTAATCTCACCAGACCATGTTTTACTGCATGAGATGCAGGGCAATACTAAACCGAACATGACACAGCCCCAGCTCCCAAGAATATTAATGATAAAAATGTTAACAGATGTTCTACTATTCCCCTTTGACTACAAGGTTATTTTATTTGTCCCTATCAGTTTGGCTACTTGTAGCCGCCAAAGAAACATCTCTCTTCCTAGCTGCCAGAGAAGACTTGCCCCATGAGTACACTGCACAGAAAAGACAGAAAACATGTTTTTACTGTTCACAGCAATGACCAGAGGAACAGAACCATTTTACCTGCAAATGTATCAATTTGAAAACATAAGAAGAAAGAGATCTTGCTACTTCCACAAATATCATACAGAATACAGGAACACTCCAGTGTGTCCATCACTGACCTGAGTTCCCAAGCCAGAAGAATCTATCCCATAGGTTGTGTCTGCCAGGACATCTGTCTGCAGCTGCACTGGCCTCAGGAGAGTGCCAGAAGAGAAGACAGACCTAAGCCTGATTGGTTTTTCCCTGCTGCAGCAGGGTGTAATGCAAGAAGCAGCCCAGCAGAACCTGTGGGCAAAGAGCAGCTTTGCTGTATTCATTTTTATTAACACCACGTGCTGACAGTGCACGCAGGACGTGGTGTGCAGGTGCCAACAGCCTCATGCTACATTTACATGTTTTCAATTTGCAGGGAGTGAAGCATACAAGGAGTGAAGAGGATGTTGTGGTTGGAAAAGCAGGGTGAGGAGAGCTTCCCTGAGGTACAGCCCAGCAAAGCTCCATTCTGACTGCAGGGCAAGGCTGGCCTGACACACTTCACGTGGGCAGCACAGCCCCCTCAGAGAGAAGCTCGGTTTTTGCATTAGACGCGGGCATTTGGGGATGGACAAGATCAGATTTGAGTCCTACATTTCTCAAGGAAAATTAAAATTCTGTTTTATATGGTAATATTAAATACAACTGCATTAGATCAGGGAAAGCAATGCTCCTTTATTGACCTCTTGTAAATCAACAATTTACTGCTTCTGCTTATTACAATATTAGTGGCTTTTTAGATGACAGTGCTAGTAGTCTAGGAACTGCAGATATTCATTATGTACTGAAATTATGTCCACTGAACAGAGAGCAGCTCCTCAGGATGCTTTTATTATTTAACTACATGAAAATGTATGTATCTGTGAGTAAACATAATAATCATCTACAGAAAAAACAGCCATAAATAAAGATCGTTACTGTAGTTTTATCGTTTATTACCTGAATGTCAGCGTCCTGCTGCAGAGCAGACTCATCAATTTTCCACAAGTGGAAGCACAAGATTTCAGTGACCCTAATGTGACCTGAATCTTTGCAGTTCGCTAAAGCTAAAGGAGAAATCCAGTGTGAGCTAAAGCATTCGTGGCTGCAGTTGGTGATTCATGCACTGGAATTTTAATGCAAGAGTATTCCTACAAACATGCTTTTAATAAGGCAGTAAACTATGCTTAGGTGAAGAGAAAAAAATAATTGCTCCATTTTGGGCTATTAAAGCAGTTTTGTTCCTTACTTTACTTCCTACTTCTTACTTTACATCCTACTTTTATTTTCATGAAAGTGCAAAGCTAATAGGAGATGAATTTCAATTAGTCCCAATTACAGCTGTAATAGGTTCCATGCATTTGGTGGCTGGGTTTCATCAGTGAAGCCACAGTGTCAGCCATGAGCGAAAAGCTCACTCTTCTCCCGGACCCTGAGCAGCAGAAAGCCCTCCGAGAGGCCTGGCACAACTGCCAAGACTAAAGGAACAATGTCTGTAAGAAACACAGCTGGAAAAAGAAGCAGGGTGAGGAATAAGAGAAACAGAGCAGTGGAGAAAGACCTCTCCAGCTGGGCACTCTGCACAGCAGCAGAGAACATGATGGGAAGAGCAAGGAGAGGGAACAGAAGACAGAGCAGGGGAAAGGGGAAGGTGTCACATCTCTCCCAGGCCATATCTCCAAAAGTCCCTCCAGACTAACCTCATCAGCAAGTGTGAATTTACCTTCTCTACATGAAGCCAGGGCAGGCCCTCACTAAGTGATGCAGCCTCACCCTGCAGCCAAGGCAATAACAAAGTGAGGATGAACATCCCATGGCTTCAGTACTGCTGCTGGAGCAGGAGCCCTCATGCCAAGGCAGGTGAGGCAGGGTGGTTGTGCCATTTCCTGCAGAGTGCCTGATCCTCTTGGCACTGCCCACCCCAGCCAGGGGCTGCCCCTGGCACATCCCTGTGCAGGGGCACTGGAGCGCTCTGCAGGACTGGGCACACAGGGAGTTACATGAAGGACTGGCAGCAGCAAACAGGGAAAGATAACATCCTCATCTGCCTATGCAAAGTCAGCTGCTGGACCAACTGGACACCAGGTAAGGCTGGTGAGCAGGGCTGATACCAGCTGGAGGACAGTGGAGCTGGATTGCTTTGGAGGCCAGGAAGCTGGCTGAGAAACACTGCTGTATTTACGGACGCCTGTGCTGATCACAGCAAGACCTGGTGGATGATAAAGGAATTTCCAACGTTTTGAGAAGTTCCCTAAAGGACTGCCAAGCAGGTGTGAACCTTGCACCACACCAAATCACTGCCCATTCTCACTACACTCCACAAACAAGGCAGGTAAAACATCTTCAGGAAAGTCCTGCTCTTGCACTCAGCCAACAGGAATTCCCCACAGACAGCTTTCCTGCTCTGAACTGTCCTGACTCAGAACCAGCAGGAACTGACATTGCATGAACTCATTGACTCTTTGATCTCTGTTTCTCTAGTTCAAAGTTGACTCAGAAACCTGGATGGTCCCAGGTATTTTCCACAGCGCACACACACAGTGGATGAACTAATGAACATATGAACAGAGCACACATGACGAGGCTGAGGAAATACAGGGATGGTGCACATCTGCATAAATGTCTGATTTTAAGGGTTAAAAGCACCAGGAGATTGCAGTTCTACGTGAAAATCTGTAACTGATGCAACTGAATACAATGCTGACAGACACTTCCTAATTTAGACTTATTTTCTTTGTGTTATGCCACAAATCTAGGTATTCTTCTATACAGCAGAAAACCACATCCACTAATTAAATTATTTCATTGGCTAATTAATGACTCCGGACAGATTTGCATTTGGGACTCATTTTGTTTTATATAATAACTGCAGATAATTAATCTATCTCAAACCTTTCTTTCCCAGCTAAATATGCTGGGTATCAAAAATAACAAAAAATTATAAATTAATCTGGAAAACAAAGCACAGCAGATGAAAGGCTTTGTTAGCATTCATCAGGCGCCAATTACACCCTGGAATAAAGGAAATAATAAGCCTAGGAAACATTTCTGTAAGTGCGTGTGCTAACGAAGGCCCTTACCTCTGGAGCTGAGGAGCTTTTCCTCCAGCCAGCGTGCTGCCTCCAAGCAGTCCTGGGCATCGTTGAGAGTGAAGTGATTGGAAGGGACTTTCCCCGAGTACCTCTGTGGCCACTGCCTCATGACTTCACTGATGTCTGCTCCTGTGGGAGCCACGGCCTGGAGAAAGTGAGTGGATCTATAGCACAGACCTTGGAGGTGTTAAAACACAGTAACACTCACTTTGGCTACCCAAGGGCTGCTGTTCTGGCACATCCCAGCCCTTTGTCACACTCAGCAGCAGCAAACACACCCATGGCCACAGGGAACATGGATCCCACTAATCTGAGTGTGCACACGTGTGCACGTGTTCCCTGTTTCATGTGGGATGTGGGTGACCACTTCAAACAGCCCTGCCAGCGCAAGTGGAGGCAAATGGCAAATGCCAGGGTCTGCACAGCAAACAGCAGGGGATCTCAGCAGCTCTCTGAATTACAGATCACTTTGAATGGCCCTTGGAAAGTCTTCGTGAAGCCAGACTGCCTCCCCCTTATGTCAGCAAAAACCAACCTTCTACAACAAGAGAATTTGTCCCAGAGAAAGAGATCAAAACCTGCTTAATGGTTCAATTGTGAAGATTCAGTAACACATTCACTGTGTAATGCTGCTTTATAATAAACTCAATCTGAGCTGTACAAAGCAAAAAGGGAATCTTGTCTCTGACTTCCTCAGCACCACTGAGCCACCTCCTGAACCCCATTCTCACTGCCAGCTGGATCAACGTAAATACTCCTGGGTCATATAAAACCAGACATGACACCAAAAGATCTTATTCAACAACTAAATTTCTAAATCATAATAGATAATGTTTTACTAAGCATTAATTTGACTGCTTACCAAATTAGGAACAACTTATAAAAAGGATGGACTAGAGCTCTGTGTAATAAAACAGATGTCACTAATTTCTTCTTATCCTTTTGTATAGGTTCAAAATGAGAATAGTTGATGATTGGATTCCTTCTCAAGGGCAGATAAAAGCTGCCTTTTCCCTTGCTATCTTTATCTTTCTCCCCCAGTGCAGTTACTTGCCATAAATTATTTTGCAAGTCAGAGTTCCCTCCAAACACCTTTTCCTAGGAGCACTTTTCCAGCCCTCACTTCAGCTTTTGTTTCATCCCTGCTATTTAAGCGTGGCTCTGCTCTGAGAAGGGATCCCAGACCCCACAGCCCACACACAGCCACACACCACTGTGGGAGGTGGAACAGTACTGTAGAGCTGCAGACACTGCTCACATCCATCTCCTGACTTTAAAGGCAAAGAAGTTCACAACTCCTACCCCAACCACCCAGGTAAGGTAAAGTCCTGCAATAAGGGGGCTGTACCAAGCTGCCTGTTTGGTTACATGGCCTGATGGCCTCATGGGGATACAGGAGCCAGAAGCCACCCTGCCCGGGGGATCTGAGTGGAAGCTGACCCTGTGGGGCTGGAGCTCAGCTTGATTCCCCATCTTACATGCAGCTAAGGGTTTGCTTCAGTCTCACTGGAAATTCAGCTGTGTGCTACAATACCAAGCAGCACCATGGACATGCCTAGGCATGGTCATCACGTGAGATGAGTAATTCATTTGATAAGGAATTCTCTCTGTTTCCAAAACTAGGTCAAATGGTGTTAGACCAGCTGGAGTTAAGTCTCCTGTGGCTGGGACCACATGTCAGCTGAGCCTGCTCCTTAGCAGGTTTAATGGTTATGGTGGCAAAAACACGGGCAGTTTTGCCTGTTGCTCAATCCTGGGCAGTAAACTGCTGAGGGAAATGCTGTCCCATCCTCCTCTCCTCCAGCTTCGGCAGTGACACCGACACAGCCCAACCTGCTGCACTACAGGGCTGCAGACTGCTGGTACTACTCTTGCTAAGGCTGCTCTGCCTAACTCCAGGAATACCACGGACTGTAGAAAACCTGGGAACACTGTGCTGGTTCACTCTGCTCACAGCTCACCTGGTAGCTCTGTCCCGTGCACAGAACCAGGTAGTCGTAGGGCACTTTCTTCTCCTTGGAAACAACAACGTATTTGGCAGTGCGGTTTATGCCAGTCATTTTACCAAGCACAACATTAACCCAGGAACAAAGTGACATCTGTGCATAATCTTCATCATTAAAACAGTGGCTGTGAAGAAAGAATATCTGTAAGTGACATTTCAGCAGCTGACAGCAGGCATTAATTAGACATCTGGTGAGCTCGGCCCAGGCCCCCAGTGGTTCTGCTTGCTCCCTTGCTGTGAGTTTACTGCAGTCCATGGTAAAAGATGAGGCATTAGGAAATACTCCATTACAAATCGACAACTTTCTGCTGAAACCAAACAAGCCCTTCCAGCACTGGGCCTTAACAATCATGTAGTTTAAGAACTAAGTGAGAAATCTATGCTTTACTCTGCTTTCCCTTTGCAGGCTGATGTGAAGTGGAGGCTTTTGAACCCACAAAGAAAATAATTCAACAGTCCAATTCACTCTCCAAGACATGACTTCCTTATTCAGGTTTTCCCCCACTTTCCCTCCTTTGCTATTCAGCTTCACCAGTCATAGGTAAGGTGAGACACAAATGCAAGGAATGCACCCTACCATTTTAGCATCCATATTCCAAAGTATTAGCCCAAAAAGTTTAAAAATAAATAGAAAGCTAGAAAAATGGTTGTCAGAGCTAGAAGTAAAAGGCAGAGATTTCAAGTCTTCTATCGGTGACCCTTTTCCACAACAACTTTTTCACAATGCAAGAACGACAAATGCTGAAAACACCCTAATCTGGTACTGAGCAACGTGCTCCAAGATGTTCAGAGGGTGCGTGGAGCACACATCGCAAGCAACGTGATCGACAGTGTGAATTCCATATCAGTACTCTAAAATCACATGTTGACTTGGACAGTTTCGGACAAGATTTGCTTTTCTCATGTTTTAGGGGTGTTACAGCCTGTTCCAAGCAAAAAGCATCGGATATCACTATGCCTGAGAGACGTACCAAAGATCTGGAAGCTGCTATTTTAAAAAGCCAGTTTTAAGGCAAAATCCAAATGGAACAAAACCTCTTTTAATGCCTCAGTAATGAAAATTACAATTATTTCCAAAGGTCTTTTAAGGCTCAGAGCGTGCCCCACCAAGTATGTCCAACCAAGCAAATACCAGAACACTTATGTATTATTGATTGCATTTGTACCACCCTGTCTGCTTAATAGCCTTCTACAAAGACAAAGACTCCTGAAGATAATTCTTCCATACAGATGCACAACAGACACATCACTATAAAATGTGAGGACAACCAGAGAGAGAACATTCCCAGCTAGGTCCACCATGACCCCTGAATGTCACTGAGCCTGGCAATGGCCCACCATGGAAATGCACAGGAGGTTGCTGGCCACTGTGCAGATGCAGCTGAGCTCAACTCCATCCCTCCCCAATACTGAAAACCTGCCCCAGGCAAAGCCTGCTCAGTTAGGTTCTCTTCCAGCAGAACTGGACAAACCCATTTATAAGCTTTGTAGAGCAATAAACCGATAGGATCTTTTGAAAAAGAGTGCAACAGGTTTAAAATGAGCAAAAAATACGAATGGCTGGTGTCACACAGACATCTGGTTTGTGAGACCAGAGCAGCCCAGCAAGAAGAAGGACTGTGAACACACTACGTGAAAGAAGCTGAGTCTCATCCCTGCCAGGACCTTAGTGGGGGGAGTAGCCAGTACAGAGACCCTGGCCTTCACTCAGGCTGTCAGCTCAAGTCACTACAGAAAACACATTCTACCTGTCAAACTAAGCTCATGGCCATGTAGAGGCCTGAAAATTTGACCTTCTATTGATATTTAGTGATGAAAAATATTTCACTTTCTCCCACGGGCCTCAAAGTGATGAAACAGAAGGGGCTGGGCCCATGCTCAAGCATTTGATGTCTTTCTGTGACACCAGCAGCTACAGCAGAGAGTGCGGGCAGAGACTGGCACTGACAGCTGCTGCTTTGCCATTAATGCCAGGACACACATCCCAACACAGAGCTCCTGGTTCCACATTAATTGTTGCTACCAAACTCCCAAAACTGGCACCCAGGATGCCATAGGAATAAATACAGTTGATTTCACAACCTGGGGAATTTTAGGACTGAATTGCCAGGCTTTTTGTGATGCTCTGTGTCCTCTGTACTCACAGATACCAGAGGCAAATAAATAACAAAAGAAAACCACTGACAATTCTGAACCGTAATAATGCAGAAATCTATAAATAAAATGGACATTTAGGACAGAGGAAGGTTTTCAAAAGCACCTCTATAATTGAGGTGCACAGCTCCCAGGAGACTGACACTCCAAAATCACAGGGATGCTTTCAGAAATCATACCCTGCAGAGTTCAATTTTCACTCTTAATCTGCTTTCAGATTTTAATAGCTAAATCTGGTGAGGCGGCTCTGAACCGCAACTTTCTGTCAGGAAGGATGCTTTGTTAATACAACTCTTTTCTACAGTGAACTTAGGAAAAAGAGTACATGCATTTATGTGAGAATACAATTCCTGCATTTGCTAGATTTGCACTTGAACACATCCCTTTCTACAGTACAAAAACTAATACAGGTACTACTTATACAAAATTCCTTGCCAGGGCAAAATTCCAAATGAGATCAGATGGTTTTAAACAGGCTCCCACTACACCATTTTTCCATCTTTGTAGAGATTTCATTTCTAACGTTCAGCAAGTAGATGTGGAGCTGTTTTGTCATTTAAAGAGCCAGCCCTTTAGTGCACTGCTGCTCACTGAGGAAAAGATTTGGTAACATACAATGTGAAAGCTCCAAAGAGTCACACGTCAAATCTAAATTACTTAGTGTAAGTTCATTCCCCAGCTATTCAGAATAACTGATCTATTTTAATTCTATGCTTCTTAATGTTCAAAACAATTATGTTCAAGTCCAGAGTGATGATTTATTCCAAAATAAAAATCAAAAATACTGTATTTAAATGAGAATTACGTATTTTGAATTTTAAAGAGGTACAATTTTATCTGACTAAATGGAAGCTATTATATCTACTGGCAAACAAGGAAGCCTGTGAAAGGTTTGGCAGTCCCTAGAGAAGGCTCTTTCACCATTTTTCCCTTCAGTTGTTCACACCCCATGAGCAGCACAACTGATGCAAAACAGTTTGGCCACACTGATCAACAGCAACAATTCACCCCATACCCAGCAACATCCCCACCACCACTGCTGGGCTCTGCATCCCACCACATGCTGCTCTCAGTCAGTCCCTGTCACATTACTAATATTAATTCTTGTACATTCTTTGGTTCAGCATTATTTAAAACAAAAGTTATGAAAGTTAAAAACCAAACAAGATTCAAAAAGCAAGCAGACATCCTGTGTGTCATTTGTCTTCAGCCTGGAGATTTAAACAATCTAAAAAGCCTTGCAAAGCAGAGCCCACTGTCCAGGTAAAACACAGTGGATTGTTGTCCTGAAGTTACTGCTTTGGCACTATTTCCCTGCTCCTAATTCTATCCAACTCCTCTTGTAGGTGAGTGCATGCTGGATAGACAGACTGGAGTAGTTTGGGGCTTTCTACAGATGTATCCAAAATTTAGGACAAGTTCACAAGAATCACAAAGTGTTATGTTTTCTGCAGGAGCTATGGAAGTGTTTAGATGTGAAGTCAAACCTGTTAATTAAAAATCTTCTATACTTAGAGCTCTGTGGGTCTTTTCCTGGAAGGCCATGAACGGAAATCAAAGTCAGGTTGTTAAACTTCAGACGTGGCCTGTGGAAAGAAAAACAAACAGCCCCAGTTGGAAGAAATTCAGAGGGCACGTCAAAGGAACAGCATAGCTCAGAATTCCACGTTCACGAGGACACAGAAAGCAATTCCTTTACAGAAGGAACAGTGAAACAGCGTGTTTCACTTTGCTCAGATGCAGGTGTCTCTGGATACAAAGAGAAGAACAATTTCTACCACAGTTTCAGTAATGCCAGGGCGAGGAGAGGGACGAGACTGACAGTATGTTGAACTAAATGTGATCTGACATTTGAAAACAAATAAATATTATGAGTGATTAAGCCTTCTAATCTTCAAGGCTTTCTGAAAGTTAAGGACGTACTGATGCAAATGGTACAAAGGAATCAGAATGTTTTTTATCAACCAATGTTAATTTGTTATTCATACATTTAAAAAATATATTCAAACAAAGTTAAAGGTCATACTTAAACCAAGGAATTTCAAGGTTATGGCTGCCCCTCTCAAAATGCATATTAATAGTTTAATTCTGGATTATGGATTATCTGTGGTAAATCTCCATGCATACTCAGGCCGAGCACAAAGTAATAAATAACCTTAATGTAACAGAGTGCATATATTTATACAGATTATGGGCCTGATTCTCATTTAAATTAAGGTCACTCTGCAGAGGTGGATGTAAATAGAATTTGCTCTTCATTTATGGCCACCTTATGCTGCCTGAGTGATAAAAAATGGTCTTTATGTAAATGAGAGTGAGCCTGATCCACGAAGCTGAAGGCAGAGTGTAGGAGTGATGCCATCTGCACACCGGGAGTGCCACTCATGGAGGGCAAAGAACAACTCCAGGAGCTTCACACACCGACAGAACACGGCTCCTTGGCATTTATTTACATGGGATTAACTACATAAACACCCCACACGTCCTCCCATCCTCATAGCAAAGAGATTTCCTTTCAGTGTGGAGCTGAACTCATCTGTACACACTGCATGGTCTCTTGCCAACAGGTGTTCAAATCCAGGGGCTACAGAAACATTATGTTTAAATAGAGTTAATATTTAGGATGGAAACCTTGTGAGCCAGCATCAGAAACATGGCAGAATCAAAGTTCGAGGCACCATTAAAGTGCCTCTTTTGCATGACTGCACAATGATGCACTTTATTGATCTGGTCACATACCATTTTCCTCTGCAGATGCTCCACCTCTATTGAGTCCACACGCAAGCATCCAGGATTTCCCCAGTCATATGGTATTTGTTCGCTTCTTCCCCACTGAGCAGGAGGCTTCAATCAGACCTTTCAGTCAGCACGATTTACTAACTAATGATTTACTTCTACCTCAGCGCTCCCATGGCATCCCCATATGCCCCAAACATTAATTCATGTTTCCCACTCATTCATCTCGCAGGCATCAAAATGTTGATTAGCATCTCCTTGGATGAAATGAGATGAAACGAGAGGTATCTTTGATTTTCCCTTCACATGGAGGAAAAGCAAGGCGCAAAGCACCGTGGCTGGCAGCTCCCCGAGGGCAGGGTGGTTGCAGGGGCAGAGCTGCAGAGCTGCCGGGGATGCTTCCCGTGGCTCGGGGCTGCTGCCCGCACTCCGAGTGCCACACGCTGCCCTCCGGCTGCCGGCACAGCTCCACCAAAGAACGGCCCCATTTCCACACACACAGGCAAACCCCTGCTGCTCCTAAGTGCCAGAATTTGGCCAGTGCTTAAGCACAGGCTGGCGGTATTTGTGTAAATTATCAGAATCTTGAAATAAGTAACAAATGTCGTATCTTGTGTTACAAGGCCTGGCTCCAGCAGTGTAGCTAGCACAAGTAACACCAGGATTTAAAAACATTTACACACACACAGGCACTTAAAGACAAGCCTGAGCACTAGAGGGGAGCTGCGGCTCCTGCTGGCACTGGCAGAACCACCACGGGGTGACAGGTTGGGGATTTTGAGCTTTATTATTTCTAGGCTAACAAAAGGATGGCTCATTTACTACAGCTTTTGATTCCTTTCTGGTGCCTAAAAGCTCTTAACTGAAGAACAACCAAGGCCCTGGACACAGGCAATGGTGTCAGAGCAGGGACTGACTTAGATGCTGCTAATAAATAGAACAATGCCCGATATGAAACTGGGCAAAGTGGAGGTTCCTATTTGGTAAAAAAGTCTTCAAGTCAAGAGCCTGAACCAGCACAACGTTAAACAAGTGCACCTGCATTTTAGAAGCAAGTAATTCCAGCAGGGATTCACGTTGCTGTGGATACAGAGGGAAGAACAGCTCAAAGATACTGGTAAAGCAGGGAGGGATTAGAGTATCTAGGGAAATAAGTAAAAGGTGTTGGGTTTCAGTGCACAGCTCTAGAGGACAGCTACAAAAAGAGACTGAACACCCTTGTCCTCAAAATAAAACAGCGTTACCAATTCACTGAGCATAACCAAATGGACGGACAGAAAAGTTTTAGTACAGTTTTTACATGTATCCTGGTGTTTGTTAATCTGTTAGAGTATTCCTTGCTCATTTTGCTGGATTTTCTGCCTGATGTCTTGCTACCTTTTTTTTTTCCCCTTCTGTGTGTGGCATAATGATGGAGGCTTAGATGGTGGAAGCTGCCTGAACAAATAATTTAATTAATTGCTTTCATTAAATCCCTCATTATCACAACAAGTCAAATCACTTTTGTTACAAAAAATAAAGTGTAGTGAAATAGTCTCCATGAACCCAGGCATTTCAATTTATTTGAAATCTTGCATTTTTTCCCAGTCATCAATAAAAACTAAAATAAAAGTGACAGAAGATAATGCTTTATCTGTCCCCTAAAATTGGTAACTATGTAAACTGTTCTCCTGTGTACATAATCTTTAAACAGTAATATCTGAAATTATAATCTATCCAAAAGTAATCTTAATGACATTGGAACCTCAGTTTCACTGCAGCAAAGCCCTAATAAAAATGGCAGCCGGAAATCATTCTGAAAATGGTAAAAAAAAAAAAAAATCTGATTTCAGCACTAAAGGCTGAGAAGTAAAGAGTGATAAAGTTTTGCATTAACAAAACTTTGTAATCAGAGAAATCTCTGTCCAGAAACAAAAAAAAACAACACTAAGATTTTTGTGGGGAGGAAGAAGCCCAGAAGCAGAGATGATGATAAAAGAATCCCAACAGGCCATAACCTGTGTTCAAGGCACAGGAACTCGGCATGTCCAGGTGTCAGTCTCACTCTACTAGGCAGATGGAGACAGTTCTCCTTTTCCCTGCAAACACAATAACTTAGCCAAAGCAGGAGCTTTTTAAGGAAACATTTCAAGAACACAGCAATCAGGATGTGACTTGGAGAAGAGACTTCTCCAAAAGGAAAAGATATTCTAACAGATCTCCCAGCTCCACACCAAACTCCAGCTAGAAATGCCCAGCTTAACAAAGGTTGCTCATACAAATAACTAGAAAGAAACCCCACTCACTCAAGTTGTCCCTCCAGGATAAATGTGTTACTCAGCACTACAGCCTTGCTTGGAGCCCCTTTCCAAGCTACATGTTCCCATATTGTCTCTCCACCGAATTCCTTTGCCAGCCCCAGCATTTCCACTTCCCTCTACTGCCTCTGGCTCCTGGGAGAGCCATCCATACTTGGCTGCAGCAGCAGAAGGGTTTGTTGTTTGTATCAACACCTACCAAAAACACCTCTCCTCTCCAGAACCTTCTCAGTGGGCATCAATTACAGCCCCCAGAGCAGGATTCCAGATTCACTGCTGACCAACAGATGTCCATCTCCCAGTTATCCCTCTTCAATTACCAGTAAACAAAGATTAGCCAGTTCTCCCTTGGATCAACCTTAGGAAAAAGTGTTAAGATTGTGAATGAATTTGCTCAACAAAAGAAGGGATAACAGCACAGTGTTTACTGGGACACTTGTCAATGCAAGGGTCAATGAGTGGCTTTCCACACAATCTAGCCCATGACAACTCTTCCTCTCTCAGCAAAATATTTCATCATGCCCCCATTGTGTCCTCCTGGTATTAAAACAGGGTCCCTTCAAAAACTTCTATTTTGATGGAACAGTGCTTTGTACTTTTTTCTTTTTTTCAGAAACTTCCTGCCAGGTTTATTGGTAATTTTATCAGATGCTGTCATCCTAGGAAGAACAACTTCTAAGCTCAAGCCATGAAAGCCACCACACTGTCACCATTTTTGACATATTAGCAAGAATCAATCAAAGAGCTAAAGAACATTTCCTTCACCCTTTGACTAACACCCTTCAAGGATGCTGGGAGTGCTTTTCTCTCCACCACTGCAGCTGGGTCTCTTACCAAACTTTGAACTTGATAGTTCACTACTTAGTAACAATTACATCAGCGAGTTATCAACATCATTCTCATACTCAATCCAAACACAGCTACCTTTCTTCACAGAAAGAAAATTAACTCTATCCCAGCCAAATCCAGGACAATCCTGTCTAAAAAGCTGTTTCTCTCCAGTTAAATTTGGATTCTCCTGCTAGGTTATGTAAACTAGTCCTCTCACTCTTCTCCCTTCAAGCGATTAGTCCTAGATTTCCTTCTCTTTGCTTATTTGGTTTGTCTCTCCTCCTCCATGCTGCTCCTTTTCCTAGACAATATAATTAAACACACCAGCAACCCTGACTCTGCTGCCTTCCAATTCCTTTACTAACTCCTTCTTATTTAGGTGGCTTTACATCAGTCTACAGTCTTGATTTCTCTCTGAACATCACCAAGTATGTCTTTTTCCAGTTTCTTTTTTTGAACTCCCATCTACTTCATAACTCATTATTCTGAAAACACCTCAGCCCCCTCCTGTGGCTGTCACTGCTTTTGTCCCTTCCAGTCACCTCTCACTTCCCAGCAACTGGTTTTCCTTACAAAAACTAGAGCATCCACTCAAAATCAGCCGCATTTTCACTATCTAGGTTACTAAAATCAACCTGGCAGAGTTCCTGCAGTATGAATTGTTCTGTTACAGGGCAGGGAAATCTAAAGAGCTCTTTTCCTTGCCCACTCAAAACACACAGCTAAATCAGATCCATACATTTCGTTCCACAGCTACAGAGTACACAAGGGCAGCCCTGCCACCCCAAATCTAAGTTAGCTTTGAGTCTGACCTAATCAAAGTACCATCCAACCACTGCTTCAGTGAGAGCATGTCCTGTAATTCTAACTTCCATTCCACAAGTGTTCCAGCATTTCATTTTCTTCAAAAATGGCCATTACTTTTCTAGACAGAAAATGAGGGCTATCTGATGATGGCCTTGGTAGTTACAGTCTATTGCTGTTTAATCACCTGGCAGATTCCAAACCACGGCTGAGAGACATCAACACTATTTTCCACAAATAAAGGTACCATCAACTGGGCAGTAAAACCGAAGTGTGGTTGAAACTCCACCACTTTGCCTGCTGCTGTACAAGTGCTTCAGTGAGTAACACAGAGTGCAGATTCCAGCTTGCTAATAGGACAGTTTCAATATTATTGGCCAATTATCCATGTTTAAAACTAAGGTGGTGGGGTTTTTATGGCTGTCTATCAGACTCCAATTTTCCAATCTATTGCAGAGGAGATATGCACCAGGCTCCATCATGGAGTCAGAATACTTATCTGGCAATGCTGCCTTCAGAGTGGGCACCATTGAAATGCTCCCAGATGCCACTAGGCAGACCATCCTTGGACCTGGAAGGCTTGAGGTTTAAGTAAATGCGTTCCTCCTGCCAGCAGGAGAACACAAAGCTCAACAAAGCTGCAACAGCATTCTGAGGCACCCCCGCCAGTGCCAGGTCCTCAGGACATAAGGCTGGCAGCCCAGGAAGGACAGGGACACAGCTGGCAGAGAAGACAGTTGGGCCAAAACTGCCGATCCCAAACATCCATCCCTTCTATTAGTGACCTCCACATGTCAGCACCCTCACTCTGCCACTCAGAATACACACACACGTCCACGCTAATCACTAGTGGGAAGGATCACAGCTTAGCCAAAAAAGTCATTTTTTCTCCACTGCAGCAGCCTGCACAGTCTGTTGTGCTTCCAAGCCAACCCTCAGGCAGCCTGGAGACTGCTCCGGAGGGCTCAGCACTGCACCTCCTCCGCAGCTCTGGGAACAAACTTCAAACAAAACTAAACATGAACAGAGGAGAAAGTGGTGACACCTCCTCCATGGCTTTAGCAGAGCTGGAGAGCCTTGGTGTAGTTTGCACTTGGAATGCTGCTGTATTTGCTCTGAAGGGCATCGATTAGAGGCACTAGGTCTCCAGGCTCAGAGCTGTGGATGTCCTGCTGAGTCACCAGGAGGGGATGACAGATGCAGCTCAGCATTCTATAAAAACCCTTGTGACTCATTCCAAGTTTGAGGCTTTTTATGAGAAAACTACTATTTCCAAGATCAGCTTTAACACTCACCAAGAAGTTAGGAGTAGTCAAATATAAATAGTAACAGGAGAAAATCTACAAATACTTACAAATTTCAAGTGTGGAAGAACAGTTTGGGCTCAGAGAAGTGTTTGCATATGTTTAATGGGCAAGTATTTCAAGTTGAAATAATCTTATTTAAAACTGCAGACAGTCTCAAAAGCAAGACTAGCTATAAAATAAGCCCACACTGATGCTAATTGAGTTTCATTTTCAGGCAGAGGCTGTTAGGAAGGCTGATCCTGACCCACATCCTCTCCCCTGGTTATGTCTGGTATCAGTCACTGCCAGCCCTCATTGTGATGCCGACTGTGCGACAAGGCCAGCTCTGACCCATCTGATTTATCTCTGTCACAACTCGAGCTCTGCTCACCAGAAGTGATGGAAGGCAACAATGACGGAGGGATGCAGGCCCGGTGACACTGAGCACATGGCCTGGGCTCTGAAGGGAAGACAGAGGGGAGCACACGTGTGTCAGCTCATGCGGCAGATAGGACAAAACAATGGGCATCACTAACCCATTCATTGCATGTTAGCTCTGTGATCAGCAAGTAAGCACTAACTATTTAATTAGTCAACTAATTAGTGACAGGCAACATGGAAGGCTTCAGATGTTCCCAGACAAATGCAAAGATAAAAAGCCTAATTAACCAGCAAGCATTATGCTAACTACAGCCAACCAGGCCAGATGTGCAGGATATTGTGTGCCACTGGTGCTGCCAGATAACGGGCTCAGGAACCCTGTTCAAACCCTGCCACCTCGGAGCTGATCCTGGGTACCCCAAACTCCCTGTGGGAGACACTGTCCTGCAGCGAAGAACTCAGGCTTCCTGTGCTGGTTTCCAGCTCTATTTTGAGAAAAAAAATCAGGGCTTTGACAAAAATGTACTTTAATCCATCGAGTTTTTAAATGCAATAATTATTTTAATGCACTCACAGGGAGAAGGAAATAGATTTCACAAAAATTTCATATGAAATATTGTGATTTTAAGCACGATTCATTTATGGCTATCTCATGTAGCATGTTATGTATATTCCAACGTCCTCAGAGAATAAGTCATTGTTTACATCAGAGTTCGGATTAAGGAAGTTTTCAAAACCATGGATTAAGAATGGTTTTCTCTATAATTGAAGACAATAGTGCTTTCCACAGCTATATGCAAAGAAGCGGATGAAAGCCAAAGGGTTCCCTGCACTGGAAACAGTGACAGGACACTGCTGGGAGCAAGCTCCATGATCCTTAAGCCAAACTGCCATCCCTGCTGCCAGGGTCTGCATGCTGCTCCAGGAACCAGCCCCCAGGATTAAGTGGAAACACTGGGGTTTGTAATCCTGTGTCCTTCTGGCCTATCCCTTTGAAACTAGCAAAGGAATGAAGGAAAAAAAAAACAAAACAAAACCAACCAAAAAAATAAAACCTCACCCATTGTCACACCTGCACCCCCAGAGCCACTGTCACACCAACAGCTGGCCAGGCAGCAGGCTCTGCCCCTGCAGTGCTGCTGCCTCCACCGGTCACCTGGCCATCCGATAAAAACCAACAAATCCCTGTGCATCCTGGAGCAAAGCAGCTCCACGGCTGAAAACAAACCTGCACACACTGCCCGAGCAGCATGGCAAAGTGTAAAGCTCCCTGGCAGTTGGGTAGGTGAGCAGTGGTGCCATGGCTGCTCCGTGGCACTGCTCCAGCAGCACTGTGCCCCAGGATGTGCCATGGCACAGCGGGAGCAGGAGGTGCCCTGCCACGGGGCAGCAGAGCTCCTTCTCAGGGCCATTTCTCTGCTTAGTGAAAAATGTACTTCTTCAGTCTCAAAGAAGTTGAAAACACTTGCAAGATCGAGTTCTAATAATTGCCACATCAGTAAGTGAATTACATTTGTATGTTTCCATGGTGACTGGTAATGTAAAATAATTAAGTATGAAGAATAACGATGAGAAAACGACTTCCTCTTTTTAAGGATTAGGGCTCACAAATTGATTCAATCCAGCTATTTTTAGTGCATGTAGCCTTTGCAGGGAATATTAGAAAATTATGAGTAAATTAAACTAAATTGTTTTAAAAGGCCTTCACATTGATCAGGAGGCTATTTGCTGCTGATGTGAAAATTAAAAACTAATCTTTCCCAGATTTATACCTCTATTAATATAAATTCTGTG
The DNA here is from genome assembly GCA_013390045.1 of Picathartes gymnocephalus. NCBI lineage: Eukaryota > Metazoa > Chordata > Aves > Passeriformes > Picathartidae > Picathartes > Picathartes gymnocephalus. The sequence goes on from WEKY01024128.1 coordinate 274,973, forward strand.
ACACTGCACTAAGTGCTGCCTGCTGGCACTGTGGTTCTCCGAACAGCACCCCATGTCTGAGGCTGGGTGCCAAGACAAGTTCAGGGAGGATGTGTCCTGTAATAACTCTGCCGGAGTTTGGTTCAAACTCGAGCCCTGGCTGCAAAGGCTCGGCCGAGGGAGCTCCGAGGGCAACACCTGCAAAGGCCAGATCACTACAGAGAGACCCAGCTGGCACTCCTGGAGCACAAACACACTTTGGCTTTCCCACCGTGCTTTATGATGAAACGGCAGCAACAAACAGCACACTGTGAGCAACAAGAAAGGGGTTAGACACTCTAAAGGACAGGTTTAACTGAATTTCGGGTGGAACTGAAAGCCTAAAAGGTGCTGAGAACAGGAGGATGAGAGGAAACTATTTACCCTAAGATGGGATGCTTTACAGAAAGTCAAGAACTAAGAGAAGGGTGAAGCAGAAATTTTCTTCTGCACTGCTCCAGCAATACAACATGTATAAAGCACTTCAACTTATTCTTCTCTTGATGCATTAAAAATATCATTTGTGATGTTACCAATGGTTGTTGTAGAAATACAAACTCCAGGCTTAATTGAAAAAAAAAAAAAAAAAAAGCAGAATTTTTCATTCTCTGCCCCCCATAAAAGCATCACACTCTCAGTTCTTGTTACATTTTGTTGTAAGAATCACGTTCAGAATTTGAATTTTATATTCATTTCTGCAAGTCTTTCATGACGATTCTAGTATGTGTAATGAAACTCTGCATCAAAGGAACTGCATTCTCACAGTCTGACTCCCCAGTAAGACCCTGAAACTGCTGTGGAGGAGGTACAACAGTGAGACATCAGCGAGAGCACCCTGTCCTCTCTTTGGGAAGGCTGTCAATCAGCAGAACTCATCCACAGGTTTCCCTGCCTTAGACTTCAGAAAGGGGGGATTCAGACTAGTTTGGGATCTCACCAGGCACAACTTTAAAGGTCAATACTGCTCAGGAGCACACACAAAGGGCCATTGACTCCACCTCCCCCTACCAGATTGTGGTTTAAGAACAATGGCCAAAGCGACTCATTCTCATTTTCAGCGTGCCTTCGCCTTAAGAATCCACACGCAACTGGGAGTTGCTCGGGATCCTGTAAGTCCTAAGGCATCCACGATGCCAGCACCCATCCCTACAGCTGCAGGTGCTCAGACCTTTAACACCCAGTACTGACACAGACCCAAGGAATGCTTTAAATGCAAGAAACAACCCCCTTCATACAAAAGGGAACACATCCTTTTCACCAAAGGAAATAAAAGTAAAAACTTACCAAAAAATCAGTGTTTCCAGAAAAGAGATTCCAACATCGGATGCACCAACCACCACAATTCTAGTGTTGATGCAGACTTTTGATTCCAGCACCAGCTTTCGATTTGTGAGGTTTAAAGAATAATTCAGCTGTAAAAAAATATGTAAGACATAGAAAAGCATTAACAAAATAGTCAAATTCTGCTAGGAATCATTAAACTCTCAATGATGCATTACCTGGCATTCACACAAAACTTCTTATGGCTCACTGACATGACTAATACCATTTTTCTGTGCACGACACCAGATAAGTGGTACTAAAATATGTGGAATATGTGCGTGTTTAATACGTCACACAGAATTACAAGAGCTGAATGGTCTGCATCCTCCTGAGCAAGATGCTCTGGAATACTTGCAGGAGAGGACAAAACACTGCCTCTACTATCACTCACTGCCATTTATCAAACACCTCAAGAATTTGCATCTACATACTGCTAAGGCCATTTTTATACCTCCTAGAGCAGTTTTTACTCTTGCTGGTTTATTTATGGAAATGGTTTTACTTGTAAATTAATTAAGGACTTCTATTTTGAGTGTTTTCGTGTGTTTAATTGAAATCTCCCTTTCCAAAATTATCCTTCTCTTTTCTTAAATACAGAGAAGCTACCTGGAAAGCCAGGTTGCCACATGAGTAAAAGAGTACCTAAAAGGCACTGGGATCAGTACTCAGTGACAAATCTTACTGCAACGTTGGTAGTTACTAATTTCAGCTTCTACACCACTTCATGCACACTCTGGCTAAGGGAATAAATTCCACATGGGTTTTTTTCCATGTCTTGCTACCTAACAGAGCTTCTCAAAACAAATATGCAGCTAAGACATGTGAGGTATTATTGCATTCGACAACTTTTTTTCCACTTTGACTAACTTTAGCTTTCAAATTTCTGATGAAAGGCCAAGGTAATATTTTCCATCTCACAGTACAACACACTTTGCATTTTTCCTACTGCACTGGGTTGCCTACATTCCCATTTCACAGAATGGGTAACTGCAGGTTCATAAATGCACCTGGGAATACCAATACAAAATGGAGCCACTTTTGTTATTTGTCAGACACTTCTTCTATAAATTCCTGCTGTGGCACTTAGGAAGGAAGCAATCTAAGGCTTCTAACAGGTTTTCTTCTGCTACAAATAGGAGACAACACTAATAAAATTAAGTCCTCTAAATTCCTCCCATGAAAGTACAGTAGAAATATATTCCCTATATATCAGCTGACAGAGTAACTCAATAGTGAAGAGTAAGTACTTTCTTTGAAAGCTGTGGTAATTACATGGGCCTTCTCAATAACCCCATGGCACACTGAGTTCCCCAAGAGATCTTTTATGCCATTTTATGTCTTTGCACTGGTGGAGCTCCACAGCTGAGATTTCTGCACAGCCCCAACCACACTGTGGAACTCACTAGAGTAATGTCCTGTCCCTTAAGGAAGCATTATGGATCAATTCCCTGCCCAACGGCATGACTGCACAGCAAGTCATTCAGAATGTGCCAAAATTAGATGTCACCTTTGATCAGGCAACATTATTTTTTACTGCCAGATAAAAGTTCTTTGAGCTGCAGTTCACCACAGTGCAACAATGACATCCAGTGGTGAGCCATATTCATCTCATGGACTGGACTGCCCTGGGAAAATTCCAGAAGATACCTCAGAAAGTATGGCAGTCCAGGGTGGCTACTTAACAGAGGTCAGCTGCGTGGCAGCCAGCACAGGCCCACAGTTCAGAATGCCTGGGCAAGGGACAGTACCACCCTGCTGCTCCAAACCAGGGTTATGCAGGACACAGGCAAGTCCCAACAGAGAACCTCCATCATCCCATTCAAAGACAGTGCTTTTGAACATGGTAGCACACTCCTAACTGAAGGATCTGCCAGCAAAAAGGATTTTAATCATAAATGAAATCATACAGACTACATCTGTAACACTTTCACATTCAGAAACTGAAAAAGCCCTTTGTATTTCCCTGAAAGTGTACATCTTTAGAAGAGATTTTTAGGGACTGAGAAGAACCGATGCCAAGTATTAGAGACATCCACCACTACTTAAAATCAAACTCTGACTGTGTTTCTTACAGCCCGCTAAATGGTTATGCCCCAGCTACAGGAGCTGCTGCTCTGCCAATGCTGACAAGTGTGGAGCTCTCGCAGTCCCACAGTTAGGTGTGGAGGACTCCATGCCTTCACCTCAGTATTCACATTCCTGGGATTGGCCAACAGCAATTCTGACAGGCTGGGTTTTTCTGCACACACAGATTTGCGACTTGATAGAAAAACAGTAACTTCTGGAGGAAAAATGATTAAGTGATGTTTGTGTTGAAATGCAGCTCTTAAATATGTTAATAAAATGGTAAAAACCATGAAACATTACTTGTAATGTACCTAATCAATAAAAACAGGCAGGAATGCCAGCAGCAAACAGCAAAAACCCAACAGGCCTCATGGCAATGCCAAGCTCCAACATTTCCTTCTACTGCTGTGTTGCTGGTTTATTTTAATGCACTGCAGCAATGAAAGCAGGAATACAATTTCCCTGGGAAGAGTTGTGTCTAATTTATGAAATGGCTTCTGTATCAGGGACACAAAGGCAGCCTATGAGCAGAATATGACCCATTTTGTTCCCCACACAATGGCCCCAGCACCAACAGCTGTCATGCTCCAGAAATCACCTTTCTACAGCTAAGTACACTAAATGGCCCCAGGGAGTGAGGAATTAGGTGGACTGGTCCCATAATACCACCTACTTTAACAAAATGTCAGGACAAATGGCTACATGTGCTCCCCGGAGGAGTAATCAGACATCATAATTGATAGGTCAATCGCTAACATGTTTATTTTGTATCCAATCTATTAAATAAACCAGCAATCATTAACTAATGCAACGTGAAAAGCATTGATTGCCATTGGTAGAAAAGGCCTATGTAGCCCAGAAAGGAGGATTTTCTCTGGTTATCAAATGATTATTTGGGGTACTGGCATCCCTGCCCCCCCGATGCTGTTCCCACCTGGGGGTAGAGGGACAGCAGAGCCAGCAAAGGTGGCCATGGGCAGTGGTGGCCCTTTGGTATCAGCTCACAGGGCTGTTGCTGCACAGGGACAGCCAGTGCCATCACTCAGAGCCTTCAAAGCAGACCTCATTAAAACGCTGATGCAGCCCCCAGACACTGACAGTGCACACCCAGTATGGGAACCACAGCTTTCACTCATCATCTCATAGCAAAATGTGGGCCAGAGCAGGGTTATGGCATCCAGAATTCACACACCCCTCTACCCCAAGCAACCAATGCAAACAGGGACATGAAATACTGATTAGGTTTCAGCAACCACATTATTTCCTTTGCACTTTCCAACCTCATACAGTTTCATGCCCAGCTCTCTTGTCTACTTTGCACATGCCTTGAGAATAGATTCATGGTACATTTACTTACTACTTTACATTGTATGTTGATGGTACAAACTCACATCCAGAATATTTTGAGGCTCCTTTTAGTTCTGTTTTAAAACATTGGACCCTGGGCTAGCTGTAGGTTTTTCTACATATCTTTATAATAATTACTCTACAGTCGGTCAGGGTTTATAGCAAACATTAGCTTCATTTTAGCAAAAAAATTTTTCAAAAAAGAAAAAGAAATTGGACACCCAAAAATGTAAAAACAAAAATCTGGACAAAGTATTTCAGCCCTGGCAGGAAGAGAACAGCACTGTACTCTGAATTGGGCACACAAAGTCTATTCCAGTAACACTCACTGGTGTGTCAGAGCTGATGCAGTCCTCTCTGGAACTCCTCACACAAAGGCTCCCTAACGCTGCAGAATTTGCAGCATCACAGAATCCTTTAGGTTGGAAAACACCTCTAAGGCCACCAAGTCTGACCATTGAACTTAGACTTGACTTTATTAGACCCTGAGCACTTGGGCCTTGCCCAGCTAAATGCACGGAGTATTGGCTGCAGCTCAAGTACCTTGAAGAGGTCCCCATTCAGAAGGGCTGCTCAGGGTACTGCATGGCAAATATGGGGCACACTCCTTTGTTATTTCCTTGGTGTCTTCACTGATCCCTCACCACTGCTGGGAGGGGCCCTCCCAGCCCTGTCTTGTGGGATTCTACACCTGCCTGCAGTGTTTTTGTTTTAATTCAACACTTGTCACTGAGAGACCTGAGCAATAGTTACTGCTCTAGAGAATCTACACGATTTGAAGTGTTACTGTAAAAACCATTAGAAGCAGTGAAAGCAATTAACAAACCTGTTAGGAAAGCAGTGCTGAGCTCAGCGACAGCGGCAGGCAAACAAGAAGGTGAGCAAACAGAGCTATTTTAATTTCAAGCTCCATTTGAACCACAAGTTAAAAAAAGAAACAATGTTTACCAAGGTGATATGAACGAAACTGGTTGGAAAATGCATGCTTTTTCAGCCTGCATTAGGAATTGTTTTCTAAATACTAGCTACATTCCAAACAACCTCATTAGAAATCTCTGCAAACATGTTTTCAGAAGCTGTTTCCAAGCGTTCACAGATTTATACAAACACCAGAAACAGAAGGAAAAGAAAACAGAAAAAGAAACAGTGATGAAGAGTGCAGCCTCAATCATTTTGTCTTTGTCAAAGAACCCTTCTTTGGGAGCTGTGGCTCGGACAGATAACACCTCACCTTTACATAATATTTTCATCCACAGATCCCCAAGGCCTTTACGAATGAAGTCAGTACCATTACACCATTATTATGCCTATGTGGGTAAATGCTGATGTTCGGCTTCTGGAAAAAGCCACCTCTATATTCATAACCAATCGTACACCAGTCCCTATGGCTCCATACGAAACCAGGGATTTCCTGCTTAACTCCAGCCAGCAGCAGAAGAGAACAGAGCACGGACACATCTATTTAATTTCCTCACAGAACCACCGTTACCATGGTAAAAAGCTGCTCTTTTTCCCTTCGAGCACTGACATTTGGATCCCCAGCCCAGAGAGCCTGAGCAGTTCACACTCATGTAAGGACCTGACGATTGCTTGCTGCTCTACTTCAAAGGCCAAAGAAATTAACTCGGAATGGTGCCACTTTCAGAGAGCTCAGTTCTCCCCTATTTTTCTGGGAAGAAAGGGAAGGACAGGAAGGCACAGGAACTCGATTAAAGCATTCAAGCTGGCAAGAGGGTAAAGCACGTGGCTGCCTCTACTCCTCTGACAGTAGTCATTGCTTCCCCGGTCATCAGTCCATGGCTTATTCTTCAAGGCAGGAGGAAAGACAGCAGCAAATACAAACTTGGATTTTGGCCAAGGACTGACCCCAAAAGCTCCACATCCCTCCGAGAGAGGAACATCCTGGCAGTCCTTGGGGAAAGGAACCCTAGGGAAGCCCTGGCCTGAGCAGGGGAGCAGCAGCCAAGGGCAGCCTGCACTGGCCTCTGGGAACACCGAGGCAGCAGCCCACACACACTCAGGGAGCCAGAGGGAGAGAAGGCACAGGCACCTCATGTACAGCCTTAGGGTGACAGAGGCAGCAATTTAAATATACTGAACTAATTGAGAAACATACGAGAGGTATAAAGTTAAAGGCTTGAAAAAATAAAATAAAAATCATAACATTTCATACTGAAAATAATGAACACAACGAATATGAACAAAATAATGAACAAAAAATTAAAGAACCAGTTAGGGGAGATTGATTTGTACAGTCAGAGAGTCATGTTTTAGTGACAGCAGACATAGTTCTCCATTTTGTAACAGCAAACATTACCTTTCTGTGGCAAAAATATCTGCTTTCTCCTTATAAGCTGGAATTATCAATCTAACAAACGGGTTTGAAAAAGCGTTAAGCAAAGTCTGACCTGTTTGTAAGCAGAAGTGCCCATTTCAGTTTACTGCAAATGTCATTAACACCTGTACAGCACTGACACCATGCTTTCAAAACAAAGATAGGTCATCTTACTTTTAATTTCACACATGCACATAAGTGGTAAACATTCCTGTTAATGATGCCATCTGGTGCCTCCCATAACGGTGTGACACTCAGCCTTCCAAACAAAATGTAATGGCAGTGTCGCACAAACCCCACTGACATTTACAGTGAGGAAATTTGTTATCAGCCTCACTTCAGAACGCCTGTTTGTGTGCCTACTGGTGCCATAAAACCATCACCTTCACCAGCCAAGGGGAAGAACAATAAATAATGGATTTTAATCCATGCACATACTACAAAAGCATTAAAAATTCATTACTCAAACACATGAGCATCTTAAGCAACAGTTACTGCTTTAAAAATTAATACTACTCCCCTGGTTAAGTGAAAACTACCCACACCAAGCCTTTGTTTGTAATCCAGTGTCCACACACAAATTGTAACATAAAGGAACTCTGCCATTTTAACTTGATACATGAGCCTTGATATTTAATATGCAGGGAATTCTCTTGCCCATCCTCCCTAGGCTCTTTGCTATATTTGCTCTTTATCTCAGTAGAGACTTGATGATGAAAAAAAAAACCCAAACCCTGAAAAACCTTCCGTATTTTAGCCATATTCAGTACATTCCAGTGCTTTAACTGTACATAAACAGAACTGAAACTGCCAGAATAAACCCCTGATTGCTACAGGTGTTCTACCAAGCCAGCACACTCTTGGCTCCAAGGCAGCCAGTGAGAGGCTAAAATAGCAGCGACCGCTTTCCCTGAGTTACTCCAGGCAGTGCTGCTCCAGAAGCACCTCCAGGAGCAAAGCTGGCCGTTCTGTGGTCGTGCCTGCAGAGCAGGATAGGGAATGCCTGGTGCCCAGGATGGGCACACACTCCATAGCAGAGGCTCTGGTGCTTCACAGCACTTGTGCCTGTCCCTCTCCACCTTGCTGACATTTCTCCGTGGACACGTAAGGTGACAAACCATGCAGTTTGCACTCCCAGCTGCAGTCAGAAGCAAAGAGCTTTGTTTGTTCAGAACAGATGGTTCTGTGGTAGCCTCTGTGGACAGCCTCTCCCTCATGTTATAAAATCTGATGTTTAAGCCCTTGTCTTATTACCTTTGAATTACAACTGAGCTAAAATTTTGAAGCTGTACACTGTGGACTAGCTGGGACTGGACAGCAAGGTGTTGTTAACAGTCAGTCTATGAGTTCTGAGTTCTTTCTGCTCCTCTGCCTGCACAAGTCAAGGTAAAGGCTTTGCTCAGTCTGGGCACCAGTGAAAAGTTCAGACAGCTGGTAATGAACTGGCCTAAACACCAGAAAGTAGAAGCCACAGAGAGTGAGTAAAGAAGGCAGAGCCCCAGTAGTTTGTTGGAAGGGACACCAGCATCTAGGGATGAGTTTTCCATACACTCATGCAGGTCAGTTTCATTTCAATTTTTTAAACAAGCTTCCCCACAAGGGAGAGTCTGACAAGGTCAAAAATGTTTTACTTTTTTTTTTTTCTGGTTTTACCTGATAGCTAATTTCTCTTTTCCTTTTTACAAAACATGGTAAATATAGACTCTTTTAAAGTCTTGCAACTTTATAATGGACATAAAAAGCTCAAGAACAGACAATCATCCAGGATGGCTCCTACATTCCTAAGTATGTAGTTGTGAACATACACTGCAACAGAACAAGTTCTAAGATGAATCTAAAAGAAAAGGTGTATTTTCTCTCATGTTTTTGTTTAAATTACTATTTTAAATGGCTCTCAGGCCATTTATTCATAGCCTTTACCATAAGCATCATTGTGGAAGCAGACAAGCACACAAAAATACCTCCACACGGCACCTGAAACTGTTGAGTTTGCAGTGCCTTGGCCTCCATTTTTTATTTGAACCTCACACTAAACTAACTAAATTTATACAACACTTCATGGGTTTCTGCAACTGTTCTGTCTTCTTTTTATGAGCTGGAGCAGAAAAAACAATTCTAAACTGTGCAATAAAGCCTGACATCTTGAATGCAGCCACGAAATAAAAATATAAGAAACCCAATAGCATGAATAATAATAAAAGGGCAAAAACAAGGAAATAATTCAGCAGATGTGTGACATTTTTGTTCTTCATTGTGGATCAGTTATTCTTGTTAATTATATCACCTATTCTTCCCTTACATTGATAATTACATGAAGCAGATGGAGAACAGAATGCTCCCAGATGGTGAGAAAGCAAACAAGTTTATAAGTTGTTTATTTATGAAGAAATAATTTAAAGTTTTTTCATTATCTGTAGTTTTCTACTCCACCAATAATGACATGCACTGTAAAGGCCAGCAGCACTTTGTAAGATATTCAGGATTCTGTTGTAAACAACTATTTTTCGTGTAACACAACTGCAGTGACTGACAGATGTGCAAACCACAAAAATAATCTAATCTGTTTTAACGCTGAGGGAATTAAGAGTTTGGATCTTTGGAACTCCTGCCAGTTGGCGCTTCAGCACTGGCTGCTAATCCAGAATACAAAAATTCGAGATTTCCTTTTGCTTTGGCACAGCTGTACAAAGTGTTTGATCTAATGAGCAGGTAGGAGCTCTGTCAGGTCTGTGCCTGAACCCCAGCATGGCCGATGTGTGGCTGATGCAATTCTGAGCCAAGATGTGGCACCTCTGCCACACTTGCTGCTCAACAGGTATCCCAAAGGCTGGACACCTCAGGGCTGGATGCAAATCAGCCACTGTGCCATTCTAGAGAGCTGCAATGAGAGACTTAATGTGAGGCAAGCTTAACATCTCCTGCTTTGTGCCTTCTCAGTCCAGTCTTACCCAATTTATCCAAAACTCTTCAGCAGAGCAATGGGAGACAGAGTTTGGTAGGAACAGACACAAAATCAGCAGCAAAATGTATGTGCAATCTCAAAGCATAAGAAGTAAGGAAGAATTTACAGCCCTTCAGGAAATGAGCCACTGCTTGGGGAGTGACCAGGTTTCTGAGGAAAAGATGAAGGAGCACAGAGTTATGGTTTAAGAGAACAGGTGAAAAAACTTGTGATGGCCTTAAAACCTATGGCAAAGCATCCACGAAAAGGATGGCAAATAGGGGAGGAGCAGGGAGAGCTCTTAACCTCTGTATTTCTCTGGAGTCATAGTCATTTCAGCAATAAGCCAAGAGGCAGCACACACCAAAAGCCTGTCTCAAACCAGAAACAAGACTGAACCACGGGAAATGCCACAAGGGCCTGGAGAGAACTGCAGGTAAATGGCCACACAGGTAACAGTCAGCTGTGGGGTTATAGGACACATTCCTGGAGTTTAAGAGCACCTCACTCCAGCTGACATCCAGCTCTGCCAAAGAGCCCCCAGGAGGAAGGATCTGTGCTTCCTTCAAAACCCTGAGACATAGCTCACACTCCCAGCACAAGACAGGAGGGAGCAGGCCAGGAATCCATGAGACAGCGACACATAGCACTTCCCCCTTGGTGATTTTTCCAGACACCACAGAAGAACAGAGAGAGCTGACAGGGACAAGAACAAGTTACCACACATGGTGCTCATCTCTCTGTAACAACTGATCCAGACTCGCAGGAAAAGCACCTCTCCAGCACAGCCGAGATCCATCTGGACTGGCAATGCTCAGGAATGAGCTGAGAGCAAAGCCTCTTAGCTTTGTGGTTTAGATTGCTGCTTTCTCTTCTGGCTCAGGAAGAAAGAAGCACGAAAGCACCTGTGCGTGCCCTGGGTCTGTGTCTGTGAGTGAATTCCCTCGGTCCCTAAGCAGGCTGGAATGCACTGGGCAGACACAGATTGAACCCCAGGGCTCCCACCCACACTCACTGAGACACGGAACCCACAGAGACCCACATACATATCAGGAGCTGTGCCACGACACAGAAGGGCTGAGCTGCTCAGCCCCAAGCTCTTACTGGGGAAAAAGCCACTCCACAGCTAGAAAAGGAGAGCAAGAGCTCGAGAAGGGCTGCAACAAGAGGAAGGCAGCTGTAAAAGCAATAGATGAGAGGCAGATGTTGATTTGTTGATTACTAGATATCAAGGGGCATCTTGTGGGTATCAAAGCAATAATATCACCACAATTATCTCCATTACAAGGAACAGATACTCAAGCAGTCAATTAGGGCAGGCAATCAATGAAAATTTTACATTTCTGAAATCAACTTGCATTTACAATCCTCATCTTGTAGCTCATGTGACAAATCCTGCCACTACTGCAGAACCCTCTAAAGCAACAATTACAGTGATAACCTGTCCTCCTGCTCTTGGGAACAAAGAGGGCACGAATTCACCTCTGGAGGAGCTGCTTTCAAACAGGAGAAGGGCAAAGCCCCCTCGGTTTCAACCAGCTTGGTGAGCTGGAATAGAGACATGGGATAAAGAAATGAGGAGTGGTCTCAAATGCTTGGAATCCCTACTTCCCCAGTCTCAACATCTTGCAAGATTCTGCCCTGATTTTGTTTAAAACCACCAAAACAAAGACAATAGGAGACATTTTCTCCTTACTCCTCTGCAGGTGCTGGCCTCAGACATCTTCCTACTAATTCCTACTCCAGACACTTTGTCTGCCTTTCACCTTTCTCCCTTCTCTTCTCCACAGTTTCCTCACAACGTTGTTCTCCCATGTCCTTTTTCCCCCCCTCACTTCCCAGCCCGTTAGCATCTTCCACAACCAAAATGTGTTTCACCTTGTCTCACTGTATTTCATAAGGTGACAATTCTCAGCCTTTCCATCTGCAGAGCTATCACATTTTTCACTACAGGATTTCACAGCGTAGTGCAAGATTATTGATGGGGATCAGTCTTTCTTTCCGAGGCATCTGAGCAGAGAGAGGTCAAGTGCCTTGTGCCTGGCCGCAATCCAAGGTCCAAAAGCAGCACCCACCTCCTTCCTCACAAGTACACTCAGTTCCCCGTGACAGGCTGCTCCTTATGTTACACCCCAACGTATGGTGGCCAAAGGTCGCTTCATTCACTCGACAGAAGAATCAATTTAGCTTTATATGGTTTCAAGTTCTTGGTATTTCAGAGAAGCCAGCAGCAGCAGCAGTCTAGCCTTATCCTCAAGTTACCACCCAGTACTTAGCCCCAGGTGTCCATTCTGATAGAGCACAGTCTGTCAAAAATCTATAATTCATGCAGAGGCAGATGCATGGGTACTTACACAGTGGCTAGCCTTGAGTTGGGGTTTTACCAGTACGACTTCTTAGCAAAAATTTCACGCATTCTATTAAACAGAAATTCAGATGTGCGATTTCAAACCACTGTGTCAGTACCTACAGAGAAGCCCAGAAAACCTCAGGAAGCACCTATACAGACAAAAGATGTGCAAATCTTTCAAATCACTGTCTGTGATTTTCCAGCTTCAACAAAAATGCTAAGATGAGCTCTTTAAGTAAGAGAGCAATCACTTTACAGATTAAGAAGCAGTTTAAAGAAAAGCATCAGCACTCATTCTGCTGAGAAGAGAAAAGCAGGGATGTGCCTGTGGAGGGAAGGCTGTTGAACAAAGCCGAACTCACACCAACAGCCTCGCCGTGTTCTGGATTTCGCTTTGCCAGCTGCTGCCTAATTAAGAGTTTTAGGTGCCAAAACCTACAGACTAACTGAGAAAAGGACAGTAATAAAAATAATATATGAAAGCCCATCTCTGCCAACTGGAAGTTAGTAGACAGACATAAAGCTCCCTAATTATGTTTCTCCACAAAATTACAACTACCTACTGAGAGAATCCATCACTAATTGTGTTTTTCCTAATATTTCAGCTTCACTAGTTACTCTTTTGAGGGATCACCTTCACTTCAAATTTTAGTTACTTAAAAGTGTAAGAGAATCAGGTGTAAGTTATTTAAAAAATGAAATTTTAAGAGACTTTTCATTTAGAACCTCCAGACCACATCAGTTCTTTGCAAATAAAACCGTTTGCTAGTGAAGACAATCTTTTCCTTTGCTGTTAAGTCACTTGCTGTTTTAAGGGTATCTCATGCATGGAAGAAACCTGACTTTGGGACTGAAAAATAAAATGTGCTTAAGCAACCTCTACAGAAAGAGTCAAGAGAATGACATTGTCTTTTTTGCGCTTGCAGAGCATGACACCTCAGTGAAGCTAGCAGGAGCAAGGGCTCAGAAGCAGGCAGAGCAGTCAAAGTGCCGGGAGGCTGTGACAAAGCCCTGCCCTCGTGTCGGCACGGAGCAGGAGGGTTCTGCTCCGGCGGGCACCACGTGTGCTGGCAGCAGGCACGGCCCGGCCGGGGCCCGGCAGCGAGGAGGACCGACCGGCCAGCGCCATCGCTGTAATTAAGGAGCAGCCCATGAGCACGGGGAGGGCAATGCCAGCCCATCTGCCAGGCCCTGTGCAAGCTGGCACTGTGCCTCCCGCCTGCTGCTGCTGCTGTCACCCACCTGATCCATGGAGACCTGCTCTGACGGAGCGTTCATGCCAAGCTCTTGCAGAGGATAGACAATCTGTCGTCTCGGCCGCACGGGAGCCATGTAATGAAGGGCAGATGTCAGGGAATGGGCACAGGGATGCTGGAGCTGAAAGACAGCGATCCATATTTCAGCAGAGAGAATGTCAGAGCAGTGCATCACAGATGTCTGCTGCATGGCTTCGCAAACACACAATTCTTAGCTCTGTTGGCTAAATCTGAGACAAAAATCAGCAAATAAACAAACATACTCGGAGCAGAGGAATGAATTGCAGATAATTCCTGACACTAATGAAGATAATTATGAGAGTAATTACATTACTATCTCTGTGGGAATGACAGATAAACAAGTGGTTTGGTTTATGGGATTTTTCAGCACAAGTATTTTCCCCAGGAGGATATTTTTCTCCATAGTGATCATGAATCAGCTTGATTTGACCTCATTAAGCTGTGTTATCTGCTTGCTGCTAACCTTTGCTCACTTGGCAAAGAACAGAGATGAATTTATATAGAAATTCTATACCGACTGAAATGTCTGGTTCATCCAAGTGATAAATGTTAATAAACTGGCAGAAATTTGAAATGAACAAAACCCTAATGCTCATCTGAGCAGCCTGGATCATTAGAAATAGTTGTATCTGTCTATTACAGCATGACTGGCTCTGGCATAATTTACAACATGAAAGGGATGAAAATAAGAGAATTACAGGAAATGCAGAATGAACATTAATGCAAACTAAATTACACTCAAGTGCCATTCCATCCACAAATATTAAAAACTTGAAGTTACTATGTTGAGAACTAAGTGAAATATCACACTTACCACTTATTAGATAATAATATTAGATAAGCTAAAGTAACTTAGAGTAACTCTGTAGCCTGGAAACAGTCAAAACTGGAATCACTGGTAAGATTTAGCCTCTCTTCCATCCAGTGCCATTAAACTGCATTTTTGTGAGTGCCTCTTCAGAATCTGAGAACCTAATGCTAAGCAGGAACATTTGTTCCTCACAGGAACGCTCAGAACTCCACAAAAGTGCACAGGAAAACACATCCTTCTGCAAATGTAGCCAAGTCTAACCTGTCACAAGTTCACACATGAAAGCCAGCAGTGGTTTCAAAAACACCCAAGTCACCAAGGACAGAGCCCATCTCAGTCACCATCAAAACACCAGGTGCCCAAGTCCAGCCAGGCAGGCAGAAGCCCGAGCTGGAGGGGAGTCTCCAGGGGAAAATTCCATCTGTCTGAGACAGGCAGGTATGACCGATGGATGAACTGCCCTCAGGATGCACCATGTGTTTCCATCAGTGGTGCCAGGAGCCCAGGTGACTGGGCTGGGCCAGACAGCAGCTTCAGATGGCTACATAGGCTTGGAAATTTTATCTTGTGTTCCCTTTTCTGACACGACACTGATGACAAAACACATAGGTGAATGTTTCTGAATTACGTTCTTCTCGGAAATGGATTTTCTCCATTAGAAGTTCAGTTCTTACAGTCCTCTCGTGACACTTGCAGAAACACAAGTCCCCCTTCAAAAGCCAATGAGGTGCCTAGGTCCCATTAACTTTTTGGTGAAAAACAGTCTCAAGTACCTGAATCCCTTTGGAAGAGTTTTTATGAGCCACCTGGATGTGTTTAGGATGATCCCATTGCATTTACTCAGGGCTACATCACCCTTGGGCTGGGCAGAGAGCCAAGGCCAAGGACATTGCCACTCTCTGCTCCTCCCCACACTTCCTGAAGACACCTGTGGACACCATGGACCAGCCCTGCTATGCAAGAGCTGTGTCCATGGGTCCAGAATACATCTGCCAAGACAAAAAGAAAGTACAGTTTGCTGCAGATTGCCAAGAAAAGCCCTGTTTGCAATCATTCATGGAAGCAAAGAAAAAATAAAATCAGAAAAGGTGGCAATATTTAATACAAGAAATACAAATTACTTTCTCCTTACCTTGCCCTCCACACATTCTGGATAAATGGGGTAGTAAAGAGAAGATTTGTGACCCAAACGAAGAATCTCCTTTAGAAAGTATTTTGTATAGTGATGAAATACAGGATTTAAGACAAAGTGGCAAAGATGTCCATGTTCCTCTTGCTGGTGGTGATTAAAATTAATAAAGTCCTCAATGTTGTAATGCGATCGAATATACTCAATATCCTGGAAAATTAAGAATTTGAGTCAGCAGTGACCAGCAGCTACCTTGACATGATTTTAGCAAATACCAACCTACAGGTGACTTTCTATCAATCAAGGAACTACATCTGAACAAAGAAATCAAGTGTCTTTGAGAGCTGTCCTCAAGTGAAGGGCACTGACTGAACAGATTTTTCTCAAAAATCTTTTCATTGTATGAAAACCTCTCCTTGCAGCTTGCCCTTATTTACAAGGAATGCACACTTGACCCTTTCCCCACAATGTCTGATACAGGTTAACAGACATCCAAAGGAAGGGAAAAAATCCCCCACCTGTTTTCCTGCATTCAAAGCACAGAAGCCCAGGCTGCCCCTCTCACCAAAATCCAGCTGAAGGGAATTCCACAGAGCAGAGCTGTATAAGAAATGCCCTCTGACAAGTCTTCTCTGTTGAAGTGATAAGCTGATAGTTTTGCATATTGATTAACTCAATCTATCTTCTTAACTCTTAATATAATCAAGATAATTACTCTTAGAAACAGGAGTGACTGTTCTATTGTAAAAACTAAGCATTAGAACTGCTGAACAACCTAAAATCCACCTTTTCAGTCCTTGCAGAATGCCAAAAAAGTAAGACTTAGAGAATGTTTACTTTTCAATAATAATGTGCAATGTCTTTCTTTACTCCCTCAGAGAATAGGCTTTTCTTTGTTTTCAAGTGCATGAGTCACAATCACTTAGAATCTACTGTTGGAGAAAAAAAGTTATGAAAGCAAACCTAGAAAGAGAATTACTGCTTTTTGCAGGATTTGTGGCAAAGTTGCTTATTGACTTGGAAAGTAGAAGGGAAATAGGTGATTAAACACCTATTTAGAGGCAGAATGGCTTTGTGCTAAAGCACAAATAAAGTACAAAAGGAAAACTTTCAGGACATAGCAGCTTCTTAAAAGTAACAGGATGATTTTTTTCATCTGTGCATCAATCATTAGCTATAAGCAGCGGAATAATACAGTGGGCATAGGCTAGAGAGCAAGGGAGCTTCTACAAGCAATATTTACAGACACATTGTTAGGCATGCATACAGTGCTAAACACAAAACTCAGCCCTCGTGTGAGGACCAAGCATCACAGAGCTCATGGAACACAAACTGAATTTACCATTTCATCCCTTGTAACAGAAACACCAACGATTTGATCCAAAACTTCTGCTACAAACACCTGTACTGGCATCCCGTCCTGCAAGGGAAAGGCAACAGATGCACATTTCCAGTTAGAGTAGAGTAACTTTTTAATGGTAACTGTGTATTTCACCCCAGAGTTCCAGTTAAAACACTTTCCTCCCAGTACAGCTCCCAGGCAGCATCCCAGTTTGACCAGCCTGCTCCCAACGAGGGCCCTGTTTGAGCCAGGTGTGGGGTTGGGCTCTGGACCACACAGATCTTTCCTCACTGATGCTTCCGTTTGGGTACAGCTGCTGCAGGAGGCCCACAATCTCAACTACTGCTTCAGTCACAGGTTAAGTCCTGATCTTAGGACAGAACTGAACACTTAATCTGCAACAAATACTCACTGGATCCCTGCGAGCCTCAGTGAATATCTTTGAGTCATTCCATATCAGTTCATTCAAGCTAAGAGTTTCAATGAGCATTTTGATGCCCTGTAGGTCACTGGTTGTTGCTTTTCTTACATTGAATGACCTAAAAAAGGACAAAAAAAGAATTTAAGTTGACTCTGTGACAAATTAAGGACAACTGCCAGGCTTAAGACAACGCACCCTTCACAAGTACCAACCACATCATTCAGAAGTTGTAATTGGTTGCTAAATTACATTTGTTCCAAAGACAGATATTAACTTATTGCATGGTAACAGAAGAGATGAGAGCATCTACTTGAGACAACTTCAGAATTCTGCTTTATCTGCTATTAAACACTCAGCCCAATCTATAACCACAGATACTACCTGTCTTCAAGTGAGTAAAAGTCAGCAATAAAGGGAGGCAAAGAACCATAAAATGAATGCGGAATCTGTAGCTGCACACAGTGGCACATGCGGAAAAGAAAAGATAAAACCAGGGAAAGACAGGAAAAAATGAGACAAGGACAGAGAAAAATAAAACCGAGCCAACTGTCATGGTACAAAGTGAAGAAGGAACATCAATTTCTCCAAGAACAAATTACTAAGTGTTGTGTTAGGCCTTGGTGCTTCAAGCAGTAACACATGAGGATACACTGACATGACTGCAACGCCTCTGCTAAGCGTGGAGTGCCAGTGAGTAATGACACAGCAGTGACGCGGTACCAAAATGCCTGTGCCACACATGGAACACCTCACCTACAGACAGCAGGGACCTGGCACTTAGCTCATCTACAGACTGTTAGCAAATATCTTCCCACCTACCAGTTAGGAAGAAAATTCACTTCCCAGTGACAGTCTACAGCAGCTGAGGAGCTCTCCCAGTGTCTGTCAAAGGCAGCAATCCCTTCCTGGTAACACACAGCTCGCGCAACCAACGCTTGTGGAGTGCTGTTCAAGAAGCTGAACTACAGCTTCAGTTCCAAGAAATAAGTTCTTTCACCCACAGATAAAAAGTTGCAATTTGTGTAGTATGATTTTTTTATTCCTGTTCTTCTCGTTTTCAATTTAAAAGTGGATATGCTGTTCTTCAGCCTCAGTCACATTGAGAGGCAATATGTGGAATATGGGTTTAATGAATAGTACTGGTACCGTAAACCCAAATTTACCAAGATTCTGGTATGAGAAATTTCACAGCTCAATCTATTGACCATTTCTGAGCGTTCAAAAGCATACATTTGGTTACTAAACTACAAACTAACCCTGAACTCCTAAGCAAGCATCAGCTGAGCTTCCACAGCTCTTCACACATTTCCACTGTCAACTGCAAGACCAACCAGCTTTGCCCGCTCATGCCCTAGGGAAGGCAGCTGTGCCTACAGGGAACTGCACCTTGAATATGACAAAAACAGAACATGTGAAAAGTTGAAACTGCCTTTTTTTTTTTTTTTAAAGAACCAGATCTACCAGCTCCACTGGGAGTATGGAATAGGAGGAAGGACTATCCAAGGTCTGTACTCGTTTCTCTCCCAGCAATGACTTACCTCATTCTAGATGCTCAAGTCCTTTGACTGCTCAGAGACAAGGACACTATTATTATTATTATTATGGTTTTAGTGAAAATTGAGGGGAAGTATCCATTAAGCACCTCAGCCTATACCTTGTCATCTGTTATTTTTTTCTCCTTCACTGTTAAGTAGCAGACTCACACTTCCATTTGCTGCACTCTTGCTTTTTGTGTACTTAACACTTTTTCTTACTCCTTTTACTACCTGTACTAATCAGGAGCTCATTTTGTGCCTGTGCCTCTTCTGACTTTGCCCTTTCGCGTCTTCATATTCCCCTCTTCTTACCCTGTTTTTCTTTTAGTCCATTTTCTGTGACTTCCTTTTCACTCACATGGCTTTTGAAAGTCATAGGTGCAAGTACAATGTATTGATCTTTCACAGATTCTGGTTATTTCCAAGACAGTATCTGCTGTTGCACCCTGTAAGTTTTGTTCTGCAGAAACTTTCCAAAAGCTTACTCTGGATTCTCCCAAAGCTTTTCTGATCCTGAACCTCAATGAGCAGCTATTTTTCCTTACTTTCCTGCAAAGCTGCAGGGGGATTTGGAACATGCTACTGATGACCCTATTTTGTTTCCATGGAAGGACTGGTGTAATTTGGAATATGCACAATGTAATCAAAATGGTAACTTTTTTTTAAAGAGCCTTCATAACAACTTGAATTTTGCCCAAAATCACAGGAGGACATACGACTCCCAACCCTACTGGTAGATTACGGAGCAGCTGGGCCTGAGATTACCAGGAATTACTCCAGTGGCTCTCTCTCCAGCCAGCTGGATTATTACTCCGGACCCAGAAGCACAGTTTCATCCCAGGGCAAAAAGCTTCTGCCTAGGTCCAAGAGTAGCTGGCCTGTTCCTGCATGACCTATTTTGTGTATCATCAAAGGTGATTAAGTATGCAATTAAACCTAGAAGTACTTTTCTAAAACCACACAGTATTTAGCTATGTTAAGACCAAAACCAAAAAAAGAAAATCTCTAACTATGCCACAATTTAAGCTTGGTGTTTGGGCCAGAATAAGCTTGATATACAAGCAAAGCTTTGGAAAATTCATTCCACGTAACAGAAGTCATAGCAAAATGGTTTGGTGTCCCAGTTCACTGGTATCTCAGCCTAAAGAAGTGTTCAGAGCATCCGAGAAACTGAAGACACGGAATAAATTATTCAACACCAAAAGTAAAAGATAAATCATACATAACATACTCAACAATGTTCCTGCTGTGATCTGTATGTCCCAGAAACACACGACTACAGTTCTCTTAAGGAAGCTACAGCATGTTTCCAAGAATTAAACCTACACCAGGCGATCAGGTGCCGTTGTCACACCACCTGACCCACACCCCCAAGGCCAAACATAGCACCATGTTTCTCTCCTGGCCTTGGGAACTTGGAGCTGCTGGTCTGTACCGATGTCCATCTTCCCAACCTTAGTGCTGTACACACAAATCCCAAATGAACCCTCTCACTGCACTTGGGTTTTACCGAGAGGACACTCCCTACAAACACTGGCAGCTGTGTCCCACAGCAGGGCTGTCCCTTGGCACGACTCACGTGAGCAATCCTGCCCGGTGGAACACGTACAGCTCCCGACCCAGCCTGGAAGTACAGGAAGGGACAGCCCGAACAAAGCTGCGCATCAGGGGGAACTCCGGGATGTGATGTGGCACCAGCATGACACACAAGTCTCTGTCCTGAAAGACATTGGCAGGCAATAAAGGTGATCTCTAAGCTTGACCCAAAGCCCTCTGAGGGGACAGACAGCTCTGAATGTGGGGCTTACACTGCACACCCCCAAGCACTGCTCTGCCTGGGCAGCACCAAGGAACTGACAGATCAGAAAGGGCTCTTCTTTAAGCAAACTATGGGATGAACCTTCCTTACTACATCTGTTGATTCCACCATGACATTTTATTTCAAAAACTGACATTGTTGGATGGATAAATGACATAAATCTGAAATGCTTTCCAGGTTGGCTGTCTCCAGAGACTTTCTTTGGTGGTAAGCAGCGTTTTTGAGTGTGCTGGTTCTTGGGGCCAAGTTCATGTCCCTGGTACCTGCAGCCTGTCTCTAAGGCACACTGTCATGCAGTTATTTGTAACATGACTTTACAACACTCTGGTGTGCATTAAGAGTGTCTCAGAAAGTGGACTTTGTTACCTCAGATAGAGTGATCACACAGGGCATGAGTGGGAAATAGCTACTGCACTGTGAATCCACTGTGCCACCATTCGGCCTGTAGGTAAACACTATGAATCTCGTAATACCACCATCTCCTTTAATATATTTCGCCAATTTTGTTTTTAATTTAGGTACAGTTTGCATCTATACATGATTTTAAAGGAGTTGGAAGCATTTCTTTTCTAAATCTGCATCTCAGAGAAGTCCCTATGGAACATAAACTAGGGAGACTATTTAAAAGAGCACATAGTGCCAAGGAAATGCCTTCACACTGACAGAGAGTAGGTTTAGATTAGACGGTAACAAAAAATTCTCCCCTGTGAGGATGAGGAGGCCCTGGCACAGGTTGCCCAGAGAAGATATAGCTGCTCCATCACTGGAAGTGTCCAAGTGGACCAAGGCTGGATAGGGCTTGGAGCAACCTAGTCTAGTGGAAGGTGTCCTGCCTATGGCAGGGGTAGAACTGGATGGTCTTTAGAGTTCCTTTCCAACCATTTCCAAACCATTCCAGGATTCCAGGATAAGCAGAGGACTTAGGTATGCATTCCATGAAGTCCAGAAGCAGCCAAGGAGGGGAGCAGCTCAGCCCAAGGTAACCAGGCTGTGGGGCAGACTTACTGGAGCAGCAGACCCACATCCCCTGGCTGCCAGCTGCACTGCTGTCCCACCACACAAAAACATTCCAGCTTTCGTTATACTCACTGGGAAAACGCTGAAGGCATAATGCAAAAAGTCCAGTGACCTGCAACCAAGAGCAAATACTGGTAAAAAAAGCAGAATGATCTGATACACTGTGACACTGACATCTCTGCAAGTGCAAGAACATTGATTTAGAGCTGATCAGACAATCCCAATAGAGCACCAATAATCAGCTGCTCATGTTGCATGCCACACAGCAATTCCTGACATGGAGTGCTTAAAGCATCATTATGAACAAGAATAACCAGAATGTTTTGATGTAATACATGAGGCTCCTCACTAAAAGGGCAGCGGGGAGAAACAAACAAAACATTGCCTCTCATGTTGTTGACTCCAACCTCTTCACAAGCCATTCCTGGACTGTCACAGCAGCATTAGTATATAGTGAATATTACTGCAGGTTCCAAACAGTTGTTGCTATGTTCCACAGCATTTTCAGCCAGCACCAAGAGCTCTCTGACTTTCCACAGGAAAATCTGCCTGATATGCTCTGACAGACTAACAGGAACATCAATACTTAAAATTGTTTTTGAACACTTCTTTCCACTTCTCACCCACAGACTTAGAGCTATCCTAGTGTCTTTTCCATGGTGACAGCAAATTGTGACATGTCAGTTTAAAAAGACTTGAGAAATCTCACGAAAGCCCTGCTGTTTCTCCCACGTGTAAGGATATCAAAGAGCTCAAAACCCAGTTATGTTGAAGCTTCATAAAACACTTTTCCACCACACAAGATACATCTTTTGAAGAAATTCAATACAGATATGTTACCTATAAATACTGATAAATCCCCTCCTCCTTTCAGAACTGTAATTAAGTTCTCTTTAATTACCTCTTGAATAATATTACTTAAAAGAGAAATAATTTCTAATTGCAATATCTGTGCTTGAATGTAAACTTAAAGCTGCAAGTACAGATCAGGATTGGGGTATTATATATTCTCCTATACAATACATAACTAAGAGTAGCTAACACAATAGCTAATTGGAGAAAAGGAAAATACCATTGCAACATACTTTTCTCTCTGGTATCCAGGCCCTTGTTGGCAGCAAGGACCACAAGGAATTGAAGTGGGAGATTTTTCAGGGGGCTTAGGAAAGTATCAAATACCAGCAGATAAGCCAGGAGTTCAGTTCCTTCGCATTTCACTCTCAATGCACCAACAAGCCACATAACAGCTCTGGGTTTAGGAGATGGAAACATTTAGCAGCTTTAGTGGGTAACAACGCCCCAGGAGCAAACCTCCCTCAGGACTAAGATGCAATCACACCTACACGTCAATCCAACTGCTATTTCTGGGTCCATGCTGTGCAGGGCCAGCTGGAACTCCCTCAGGACAAGATTCCAGGCTGCACTCAGCACCACCACATGCCCTCCTTTACATATATTTGCTTTGCTAATATTTCTTATGCAGGCAGGTGGATCAAGCAAAGGCAAGCCAGAGAAGCATACAAGCAAAATGTTTGAAAACACCAAGATCTACAGATTCCTTTGCATGAGGTATCTTAGGAAAAGTCTTCAGACAGGAATGCTATCTCCTCCGGATACCCATCTTGGAATCCACACCGCTCCACAGATGTCTCCAGGTAAGAAAGACTGGGACCACAACATTCAATGATAAATGCAGTGAGAAATGTCTTGGACAGAAACAGTAAATAAAGCACAGAGCTCCCAAGGGGGCAAAAAAGGGACAGATCCTTATCCTAAGCAGGAAACTATGAGCAGAGAACTCACGAAGTCTACAGTGAGATTATTTCCTGACAGAAATCTCCATCACAGCTCTGAACTGCTGTTTCAGTATAATGGAGTCATTCCAGAGCAAACCCCTTGCCTCATATTTTAAAATAAAGCTTTCTTATTCCACAATAATTATCTTGCTTGAATTTTTACACTAGATTGTCCCTCAGTTAACTGTTCTGGAACAATCTCTCTGCAGTGCAATTGTTCTTATCACACGTTAGTTGATCAATGCTTTTAAGAACAACATGGACTTCTAGCACTGCAGTTCACTAATTAAACTAGTTCTTAACGAACTTGACCTATGTTACTGGGTATATCACTTGGGAAATATGTACTCAAAAGGCTATGTCTTTGCTTTGTTTCGCTAACTTTGTATATTAATATTTGCAGCAGATTCAGTGTTTGATCCCCTTGGGTAGGTGCCCTCCTTAATCAAAAAATATCTCAACAAACAGAACCAGTTTTCAAGGAATTCTGATTTTTCTTCTCAGTGAAGTTTACTCTTACACTTCCTTTAAGCCAGAGAGTTCAGAACTTGTTACTCACCAATGACTACTACTACAAGTAGACAGATATTTTTTCAAATGGTACTACAGATGTTCAAGTCATCTATCAAGTCCTTACTCCTGATGCCTGCTGTCTGCAGACATGACATGGATTTGAAAGCATGGAAGATCCTGGATGTGCTCAGCTGCTTCATCTATTCTGTATCTTCCTTTCAACCATCAGATCAAAAAGGGACAAAGTTCCTGGAGAAGTTTCTGCTGATGTAGTTGAATAGAGGTTTGCTCTTCAAGTGTGGAGAGAAATTTTGGAAGAAAAGTCTAAACCACATTTGTAGCCCTGTTATAATCCACCAGGATCTAAAAGTGTGAGGTCAGCAGCAGCAATCATGTTAAGAGAAAAACCTTTTGCCTCCAGCCACAGAGGATTCTAGAAAGCAAAATAATTTCTCTCACTGGTTGGAGACAGTGTTTAGAATGGGAACATTTACCTGCAGAGCTAAGAACAGCTTTATTACCCCATGCAGTGAGCTGACAACTACTCTAACATGTAGCTCCTCTTGCAGCTAGCCAGCTTCAGAATGAGTGTCTCTATAGAAGAAGCAGCAGCTTTTTTCCCACAACCTCAACTCACATTTTTTCCAACAACAATGAATTCTTCATGTTTTGCCCCCATAGACCTATCAGAGATAGGAAGTTGCAAGTGGAGGCTGAAAAGTTATTACTGAAGGTAAAAGAAG
This sequence comes from Picathartes gymnocephalus, assembly GCA_013390045.1. Taxonomy (NCBI): domain Eukaryota; kingdom Metazoa; phylum Chordata; class Aves; order Passeriformes; family Picathartidae; genus Picathartes; species Picathartes gymnocephalus. The sequence goes on from WEKY01024128.1 coordinate 299,757, forward strand.
CAGACAAGAAAGAGGTCAGAAAAAAGCCCACCTAACCACTGCAGGTGGTATCATTTTCTGATTTGTCCTAAAAACATAACCTTGAAAATGGTTGTTATTGGGAAAGCAGAGACTCTTCCTCTACACTTACCTAGTTTCGTACTTCTCATCAATACAAAACAAACGGATACGGAAAGCATTTGAAGCTCCTCTGTACATGGGATGCAAATCCCCTTCCTCAGCAGTATCCAGGAGAGGTCCTGCTGAGCCTTTAGAGCCCGTGCTGCTGACGTCACCTACCAGCAGTTCTGTCTGGGAAACAGTCACAGCTCCGTCCTTCTGCAACAATAACAGACAAGGGCTCACAACATTTCACAAAGTATTTTCATTAGTTAAGCCCCATCCTTTCTCTCCTTTCAGTGACCCTTTTCTCCCACCCTGATGGCTGCTCATGGGGAACTGGATGGGCAAACTCACCCTGGTCAGTAACTCTGACCCCTTCCCTTCCAGATCCCAGCCAGAGCAGCTTCTGACCCGTGCCCCACAGCCGAGGACAGGGCAGGAGGGGAACTCAGCAGTGTTTGCTTGTCCTCATCTCTGCCAGCCTTGCTCCATACCAGCTCTGAGAGTGATCAGCACTGCTGGCCACAGCACCATTACCTGCACAGCTGCATCTGCACCAGGAACATGTTCCAAGTTGTGAGAAGAAACAGGCTCTGGCTTTTGACTTGTTTGGTTGCTTTCATCTTTATCTGAGTAAAGTAAAAGAGGAAGTGCACAAGGTTTAATAATGTGAGCTTAATCCTCAGAACCACAGCAACAGCCGGTGTGGGTCAGGCTACCTCTATCAAAAGGTTTCATTTTAACAACCGCAGTTAAAACAGACCCTCCTACAGTTATTTGGCTAGAGCTTCATTGGACTATTTGATTTCAAGGAAAAAAGAAAATCAAGGGAATTGGTTGTAAAATAAGACCTGAACAAGACAATTTGGAAGCAATTCCTAACCTATGTGTATCCTACATCAAATTTTTACCCTATCTGAACTGAAAAACAGGAGTCAGTGTATTGACTGGTATCTTAAACTCCATGTATTGCTAACTTGCTTTCTGGTGATCACAAGGACAAACAAGGGCTCTTCATTCTCAGATTAGTTCTCCTAAAAGAACTGCAATTCATGTTAAATCCTAGTCAAACCAGAGCTCTTACTGGTGCAAAAAAGGACAAGAAACAGGGATTATAATTCCTTTATAAATTTTACACAAACTCTTGAGGTGTAGGTGTTGCTGCTGAAGAAAGCGCATCAAGCAAGGGGACACCCTTGCATTTGGAAGATCCAGTAAGATAAGGAAGTCAAGGTTTCTAAGCTCCAAGAAGAATACAAAATAAGCTTCAGAAAACAACAGAATTCATCCCTTCTCCCTCTGAACTTTGCCTTGGGACACCCACAGAAGCTACATTCACAGACAGAGCACTTCTTCACACAGTAATGGGTACTTTTTAAAAAAAATACCTCAAAGGTTTAAAACAATTTAGTCAGAAGTAGTTAGAAAAAAATCTTATCTCAAAATCTGTTTCTCTGTCAATAAAAGAGTGCAGATGCAACATGCAGGGCAAGGAGAAATGCAGGGGGTAGGAATCATGGGTTCTCTGGGGGTATCACAGATGTGAGCCTTCACAGAAATGATCAAATGTCATCTTGATTAACCAGCTCCATTTCTCATTACCAACAGCCTTGCAGGTGTCAGAAGTTAATTAATACAAGTCTCTTGTTGTCATGTAAATATTGATATGTTGTTTCTGACTTTATACTAAAATGCAAATCCTTAATGGCTCCACCACCCACTCCTGTCAGACGTGGCTGCCTTGCTGTTTACAGACGCACTGTACACGAGCGATGGGAAGAACTGCAATACTGTCACTAAATCAAGTAAGGACCACAAAGAAAGAAAATTAAAATAATTCCGTGATTGCTGGGTTGTTAGCTGAGGTACAGTCAGCAGGATCAAGAAGCCAGTTCACTATGAGGCCTGATGAAAAGCCCTTGAATCATTTCCACTGCATCATGTTTTCTAGCAACTAATTCCTGACACCATATAAAGTAACAACCAAATTACTGTAATTACCCGGAAACCTAAGTGGCATATCAGTACAGACTGTTGTATACTCTTTCATTATTATTCAGCATTACATTTTGAAAGGAAAAAAAATATCAACCTGTGGTCTCTACTTAAAAGCTAAAGAGCTTGAAAAAATATCCCTTTTATATGTGGGAACATAAAATTACTCTACAAAGGAATGCAGCTTGCATTTTAAAATTTACGGCCTTCAGATTCCATAACGCCAAGGCCAGATCTTCTATAGATGTCAGGTCACTGAACCTACTCTGCCCTCCCAGCAGGGCATGGTTCAGAAGCAAGATTTCAATGCAGCCACTAAAGCAGCCTTCATGGAAGGGGCATGGCTTTGCAATATCCTCAAATGCAAACTGTATGGGACTAACTCCACAACAGACTTCAAGGACACAGGCTGGCCCTTATGTTGGAAAGGCTTAACAGTGACTACTGGGATGCAACTCTTCTGTTCTAAAATGTGCAAAGCTGCAACAATAATTTTAATTACTATTCTGTGATAACAGAATCAATGTTCCTGAGCAGTGAATAGACAATTTTGCTGTTAGGTTTCTAATGGTTCTCTCCAGGAATAGTATCAGAGTCAGGCTCTCATCTTAAGATACTCAAGTTTCTCCTCATGTATCCAAGACCATTAATGATTTGCACTGAAGCTACCAGTCTACAAATAATTATTTTTCCCCAGAGCTGCCCTTGTCATTCCAAATAAAGGAATACTAACACTTTAAGAAGTCTTACCTGAAGGCAACCCACAGGACTGCGACTAACATCAAAACTAATAAAGTTTTTAAATTAAGAGAGAAAAGAGGGGAGATAAATTCATAGGACTGCTAACCATTGCTGCTTAAAACATTTCTGAAAAGCACTCAGATGCCAGATTCTAAAGAAACTGAACAGAACAGCTGCTCATGCTAAGTTTTAACATTTAGAACAAGTCCCATAGATTTCCTAAATGATAAAAAACATGTAACAGCTGTACTGTCAAAGCCTGTAACCACACACTCACTGAAAAGCTCAGCAGCACAGAATTCGCCACAAAACACAGACCTACAGCTTACAGTCCCTGGAGAAGGAGAGAGGACACTAGAACCAGGAACAACCTTCGGATGGGTAAGGCTGGGAGGGAGCCCTGGAGGTCAACTTGCCCAAGCTCGAGCAGGGTCATACAGAGCTGACAGCCCAGGACTGGGCTCCAGCTCCTGAGTGATCTCTCGCCCTCCTCAGTCTCATTCCTCCTCCTACCCATGTCTGTCACCTCTTCTCAACTAATATTCCTGGAGCTGCAGGAACACAGGATCAAATAGGAGACAGGCAGCTTCCTCCATCTCCTGTGTGCAAGATGCTTCCTTGCAGGAGAGGGGAAGTCCATGGGAGCAGCTACAGACCTGTTTTCTCTCCCTTTTCTGTTCTGTGACTGCCAGCTTCGAGGTACCAGCTGGAGACAGCCCTGCAGCTCCCTGGCTGCCTTTTCTGCCTGCTGCTTTGTGTTCAGAAAAGCAGATACGTAACAACCTAATGTTGGAGGAGTTTTATTCCATTACTGATAATTAGTAGACAGCAAAATGTTGTCCTTCTGCACAAAAAGCCCTTTGACACTGAAAAATAAAGACAACAACTGTAAATCATTTACGTGACACTTCTGTTCTGCAAACAGGTGACATATTTGTATACTGGTTTTTATCACTCGCAGGAAGGCAGCTTGCACATGTGTTGCTGTATCAGGCCCAACATAAAAGCAGAATAAAGAGACAGTCCCTGATCTCCCAAAATCTTGTAACCCAGGAGACTGCAAACAATAAGCAAAGTGAGCAGAAGCTGAACCACAAGGAAAAGCGATGACATGAGGACAACATAACAGGCACAGTTAACCAGCTGCTCAGCTACTGAGAGCCCTCACCTCACCAGCAGATTTTACAATCACATCTTCCTTTAACAGCACAACTACATCTGACAGACAATATACCTACCCCATGCAACAGCTTTCTGAAACTTGAAGCCTACATTTATCCCACAGCTGGTACAGGCCAGCTCTCCACAAACCACAGTCGCTTCTGAGTCAGAGACCAGGGCTATCAAAATTCCCCTCCTCAATTAAAAAACATCAGGCATCCTCCTTCAAAAACAGGTATGGTAATTTTTGTTTTCTTGCTAGCAAACTATATATCATTTTCCAGCCTACTGCAGAACCTACTCAGAAGCTAAACACAAACACACCTTTATCTATTTAGCACTTTAGAATACAAATACCTCCTTGTGCACTTGGCTTCCGTGGTACCTTGAGAACATCCTCAGGATGTGGTTTACAGAGGCCATGGAAAGGACCTAAGTCAAAACACTCTTGAAACAAGGAAATGTTCATGTGAGAACATAAGCTCATGAATCCTACTGCAGTGCCACCAACCTGGAAGATAAAAGCCATGTCACACAAACCTGTCATTCAAGGTCAGGACAAAAAAAAGGAATAAAAAATTTCTGAAACATCAACTTTTATGTTCCATCTCTGGCTGTGCATAATAGAAAATATAAAGGAACTATTTTAGGAAAAGTTAAAGATTCTTTTTTATTTTTTCCTTGTAACATATGTATTAGCACCTCTACAGTAGATGTTTTAATTCTTTTTTTAGCTATGACTTGGAAGAGTATTAGGTTTATATATGTGGGCCAAATAATGACCTGGAGTTTAAGTAAAAATTTGTTATGGCAAATAAATAACATACTTCCAAAAACATATCACTTTGTTTAAAGTTACAGTGCACCTGAAATAGAACCTGTATTCAGCTAGCTGTAATGGTTGATTCATTACTGGACACTGATTTGGACCTAAATTGGGCTCAAACTGAAAAGTGTATTTTATTTTCCAACAAAATTATTAATTTGAGAAATCAACTATGTATAATATAAGGAATATCTAAAGCTGTATGTATTATTTGCAGCACTTTTAAGCCTCAAATATTTCTGTGTTCTGAAAAAATCCAAGAGCTAATCTTAAAACCCAAATGCCACGGCAAACAGCGGTGGGATCCCTACAATGCTGACACCCACAGTTCTCTGGATGCCTGATTGCTGCTGGAGGTCCCAGCAAGCTGCAGCCCTCAGCAAGACACCCACTGGGACCAGGGAGAACTGGCATGCTGGAGAGCTTCTGACTTTAACCTGAGACAAGTCTAGAAGAAGGAAGCTCTTAAATTTTTAGTACTGTATGCAACTTTCTGGTGAAACACATTATCAAAATATATTTTCTTTCCTCCTCAATACACCTAATGAAAGCCTTTATAAAGCTAATGAAAACTCAAAAGCTGGATTTGTACAGCTGTTTTATCAGGCCATCAGCACTTCAATAAAGACTTTAAAAAGTGTGACGTTTAATTTTTCTGCCCTCAAACAACAAGTGATTGTTTGTTTGCCTTGTTTGCGTAACCAACAAAGCCGGGGTGCCGCAGTTGCCTGGCTGCTATGTAATTTCAAGCCCAAGGCTCAGCAGAGGCTGATTAACCAATCCATCTACCATATGTGCAAAAAGAGGCTGCCAGCTTGGTTCTCCGCAGGGAAAATTGGCATCCATCACGGCTTGCGTGGAGGTGCCTTCCCAAGCCGCCGTGGCAGCAGCGGCTCGGATAAACTGGCGGCCTGGAACACCTTTTGGTGGTCTCACACCGAGCTCTGAATGTGCCCCTGGAATTCATTATTTACAGCAACGGCCCTCTGCAATGTGCCATTACACTAATGGTGCATTGTTTCCCATTTGGCTCCCAATGACAGTGATTACACATTGCAATCTTATAAAACCATTTGCCACAAAAAACAGACTGCAGGAATTAAGGAGGTTATATTGCCTATCAGCTTGCACTACCATGCACAATTACCAACACATGAAAATCTTAACAGGAATTTTCAGCAGGATAACTATTACCACTCTCCTTTCTTATTTAAATTAATTCCTGGGTTTTTCTTCATTTCAGCAAAAATCCACTTGAGCCAAGAGAAAGAAAAATTATCTACAGCACTTTAAACTGTGAAAGGATTACTGGCTACTCATTTTCATATGCAATATGAAAATTAGCTTTCACTGGGAATGAAAACAGGTTACCTATAATGCAAATGTCTAAAATGACAACAGGGCTTCATCAAGATAGTCTGTCCAAATTACTTGAAAATAATCAGCACAAGAACTGGGAATTGCTGCTTCATTTCTGAACTGGAAACATCGCTCCTGAGGACAGACACAAACTACATTGAGAAGGGCACTGTATGGGTACAGAACATGAATTCTACCTTCCACAGGTGGGCTGCTGGATTTTATTCCCTGACCTAGAGTGAGCTGTCACACAGGACATCTCTAATGCTACAATCAGACAAAACCAGAGCTCATGGCAGACTGACCTCACAAACAGCTGCCTGATTTTCTTCACCTTCACGTTCTATGAGATCAACAAGGAGATATTCACCATAGATTTCCTCCAGGGTCTCACTTTGAGGTGTCCAGATTAGCATGAGATCATCATAATCTTCCATCCTACAAAAAAACAGATCAGGTAATGTCCTAAGGTTCTGCCATTAATAGGTCCTGATACTTCAGTTCTACTTCATTAACATATGGAAAAATATTACAAGTACTCATTCCAAAGCCTGCACCCACAAATCACTTTACCTAGGACACAACCTCAGTACACAGTAAAGTGGGAGTCTCAGCACCAGAGAGACAACCACACCCAAAAGTCAGCAGAACCCACCAAAATCTGTACTGCCCAACACAGATGCTCCTCTTTCCATACGAAAAAGTAAGGGAATCCCAGTTCAAAATTCTCCTGCCTCACTCTTCTATGAGTATGGTGAAGCACTCATACAGGTCCCAGCCTATATGGATTTTTATTTAAACAGGCAACAAATACTCTTTCCCACTAGACTGCTATTCCTAGCCAGGATCAACGTAACTCTGGATAAGAAAATTCAGCATTGTTACCAGAGCGCTGGTAGAATTCATCAGCCACCCACGCTGCGACTATGGCACAAAGGCGAGTGGCAAACGAGCTCTAACACTCAACTGCTATCAATAACACAAAGTCACTTGGATTTATCTCTTGGAAAAATGCCGGAATTGAGTGGTGCAACCAAAATCAGCAGAGAGGAAACTGGGGTTGTGTCGGGCTGCCAGAAGGAACAATTGCAACCACCTGCAGGGGGAAGCCCTCCCTGCTCCGGGCCGGGAACAGGCGGCTACCTCGGCTATCACACCAACACCCCAGGAACGGCCGCCCTGGACCGCCCCGACCAGCCCATCCCGGCTCCGGGCCCCGGGCGGCGACACCGGAGCTGGTGGAGCCCCGCGCGGTCTCTGCCGCCACCCGGCGGCCCCACCAGGCACCGGCAGCGGCTCCTTAGCTTACTTGGGATGCACAAACCTCCTCCTCCTGCATGGGAACGGGGACCGGCCCGTAGCTCCTTCGCTTACTTGGGATGCACAAACCTGCTGCTGCAGGAAGGTATTCAGGAACGACTATGCAGGCTTCCCTCGATCATTAGGGATGCACAAACCTGCTGCTGCAGGGAACCAGGAACCTCAGAACTTCCCCGGGTTTTGGGGGAGATCCTGTTTTGCTCCAGGGTCCCACTGCTCAGGCAGGAAGTGTCTGTGTGCAACACCTGTAAGTTGGAGATCATTGTTCTGCACAAGCAGGAATCCAGAAACAGAATAAACAGATTCTCAGTGCCCCTTCTTTACATGTTTCTGGATCTGGAAGGAGCCTTAAAAATAACACAGTTGGGCAAGAGAGGTTCTGTTTCTTATTGTATCAAACACCACACAAGTTCCCAAGCACTGCCTGACTCCACCACAGGAGAGGTGGTCAGGGGGTCTCTGGATGCTTTTGCTGCTCCTGCACACCAGGATGGGTGTGACCTCTAGGTAAGACCACCTTTGTAACCAAGGCTAGGGACCCCTTGGATTCTGACCTTGTTCCTGTGCACTTTTTTTCCCCCCTTAACTAAAATGATGCTCCAAGAACAATGAAAACTCTGTAAAAACTTACAGTATCTCATTCTTTATCTCTCAAACCAAAATGGTTACCCTTATCTCCTTCACAGGAAGCATCCCCAGGGAAAATCTGTGGTGAGGTTTTCTATTATCAGAACATCATCACCTCAACACAATTAATTAGTACAGCAAATCTGCTAATGAGCTATCAAACCTCAAACAAACCAAACGAAGAAGAGTAACAGAATGAAATTGTATCCTAATTGAACCCTGCTACTTCGTGGGATCCATAACAGACACACAGCTCCTCCAAATGGAACGTTGTGCCAAGTGCTCTGAGCATCCTACATCATTCTGCTCCGTGGGACACGGGACAAGGCCACACACAAAGGTGTAGATGGCACTTCCTGGAGACTGACCCTGTGACAGTCAATGGGACTCTGCACACACCCATTCATGTCCCTGCCCACTATACTGTAGAAACACAACCATTTTAGCTGTTTTATTGTTTTTTGTATCTCCCACCAGGACCACAGTCTTAAAAAAAAAGTAAATAAGCCCTCCAAACACCAGTAGCTTTCCCATATAAAAATGACAAAATTCCAATACTGTGAGCACAAGCTGAGAGCTGCAAATTTGGCTCTTACCTACAGGGCACAAACCCAAGAACGGCAGGATCTAGACAAGATACCAGCAAGAGCCTTAAACATCAAAGCTTAGTGGGCTGCGTTCTGGCACACTGCTGACATCTCCCATTACAGAGGCCAGACGCAGAGTAACTTCGAAATTGATGGTTAAACAAAGTATCAACTTACAGCTGCTTTTCCCCCTCTGTAAGTAGGGGAAGAGGGGACAGAGATTACCCTAATCTCGTCTCACTGCCCCAGAACACGTTGCTAGGCAGGTGGCTGCAGACAACATCCACAGAGGAGTCTCTAAGGGCTCTACTGACTGTTACTATGGTTGCCAGTGAAGCACAGAGGTGAATGCAGAGGGAAGGGAAAGGCAGAGCTCCTTCTGCAAACAGAAACTTGCCTTACCTGTTACCTACTGATGGACAACACTGAAGTATGAATTTTATATCACCACTGTGTAATTTCAGAGGAAAACCAGTTTCCCAGGTAATTTTCTAATAATAACAATGCTAAAGAAACATTTACTTTTTATAACAATCTACTGAAATCCCAGATAAGATGGTAGCTCTTATCAGGAATATTTTTATGGCCCAAGTACGATTCCAGTCATGTAAAAGAACATTTCTGTAGACAATATCCAATGGCCATCAAAAAGAAATAAATTATTTAAACTGAAAAAAAAGACAAATACAATAGTCGGAAACAAGACACATGGAAAGACTTTAAATCTTCAGGCATTAACTCACCTACTGATACCTCCTCTGTATATGAGTCCATTCATTTACTGATAGGTGGTAGACAACTCAAAAGAAACACTCAAAAAGCCTAACAACTGTACATCAAGTTAGTATGAAAGTTTTTTAACACATTGAAATATCCACAGCTACAGCAGGAGGATGTGAAGTGACAAAGGTCAAGCCTCAGGCCTTTTTCTTAAAATGCTCAAAAGTCGAGCAACAGGAGGAGCACAAGTTGCAGATTTGCTTCAGATCCATTTGGTAAAATTCAATGTATGCAATAAAACACCTCTCAGAGACAGTTACTGCATTCTGTCAGAATGCAGCCCAAGCTGGCAGTGGGATTCAGCCCATGGACAAACAGGTGGCTTTACCAGGCAGAGACATCAGACACACTAAACACGGCATCACCATCTGCAAGCACTGGTCAGCACAGACCCCACATCGGCACCATGTGATAAAGTGTCCAAGGAATGTGCTTCTCCCTAAACTTCAGTCTCCACTGCAGATTCAGAAATACTGATTTAATCACAACTCTGCTACCCAGCCACAAAGCAACACTTAAATTTATTACATGCAAAAGCAACTCCAGAATAAATCAGAGTTCAATGAAACTACTGCTTCATAAAACATTACCCTACCAGCAGTCTTTCCACTGTGAACAACAAGTAACCCAAAATTTGATGGATACACGTTTTATTTCAACCACACTACAGGGAAGCATCTCCACAGCAACAACAACTGGAAAATCAGTGGGCCCCTGGGTCAGAAACTCGGTATTTCTCATGTCCTGGACACAACACTGGCACAGGCAGAACACATGTGGCAGGAAAAACCAAGAGCAGCAACAGTCACTGCACAGGTAGAGAGAACAGACAAGCTGCAGGGAAATGCACGAGTCTGCCTCATGCCCTGCAGGCAGCTGTTCTGAGGGGAAAGGAGAAAATAATTCAGTCTCACATTTTTAATGACATTTATGACCGGGATCCCACAGCAAGAGCAAAGCTCTGCTAAAGGCACCCTGTGTGGGCATATCAAATCTTTGCTCCAAACTGGGGCCATCAAAAAGGGTAACACAACGGAAGGAGAAATGTGTTACCCTACGATTTTCTTCAACTCCCTCAGCAAGGCCAAGGAGGCTGCTCCCCTGAAACACAGCCAAAGCCAAGGCAAGGAGCACTTCCACAAGAAGAACTGTACAGAAGAGAATTACTTTTCATGCCTGACTACTGGAAGTAGGGATTCTCTGGTCTTATTTACTTCTTTTAGATAACAAGTTTTGCTTGACTGTTCAGCATGATATAATGAGAAAATTAAAAATAAGTTGGAAAAGGCTTCAAGAAACCTGGAAACCACATGCACTTCCTAAAATATGCAGTGGTCTAATTCAGCCAGCAGATCACAGAATAAACATCACTGACAAAAAACAGTCTTACTACATAGCTAACTAGCTTTCAAAAAAATACATCTGATCTTGTGATGGACTAGAACAAAACCAGCATAATCCTATAACCATCTCGTTTGGTTATCACAGAAAACCAGAGCAGACACACTAATCTACTGATGCTGCAAACCAAAGAAGGAAAATGCTTCAATTGCCCCCAACCAGATGTGCTCAGGGAAGCAGAAACAGAGCTGCATTACCTTGCTTGGCGCACGTACAGCTGTGGGTAACACCGATGCCTGGGGCACGCCAGCAAGGTGAAGCGCCTCTCCACGCGTGAGCCTGGAACAGGCAACATCCTTTCAAAGACATTCCCCACGTCTAGCTTAGAATGACAAAAACCTGTCAGGGGCAACACACAAACTTCATTATGCAAGCTTTAAATTAGTAGCAAAACTGTCTGAGGAAAAAGGAGTTTAAAACTTAAACCACAGATAGTAAAATGCTCCAAGTCTTTTAACTTGCAGTATAACAGTATAAACAGCAGTATAAACATGTGAGAATCATCACCAAGGTCATCTAATTAATCCAGCATTCCAAATCTGAATAAGCTTCAGAGCAATCAGGAACTGGTAGAATCCAACTCCTATAAAGACAAAGCCAATTCTCTACGCCTCCAGAGAATCTCCCTCAGGACTCAGGATGCTGAAGGAAAGCTGATGTTGGTTGCCAGGATGGGTTTGACAAAACCCTGTATTCAAGCCCTGTTTTTTGTAGTTGACACACCACTACAGTCTTTTAGCATGACTTGGAACCAAGATGCCTAGAAGCTGGTATACCAGAAAAGCTCCAGCTCATTTCTCAGCTCAGTTAAGTGCATGCTTGGTTTATTAGTAGTCTGATTTCAGGACTAAAAATCCAAGTCAGGTGCTGTTCTCTGATTAACATGTACATTCTCTATCTCTGTACCTTTGCTCTAAAAAAAAGAAGAAATAATCCAAGTTTCTTTCCATGTCTCCAGCAGCCCCTCTGAGCCTCACCAGTGTCCTCTTCCAATCTGTACTGGCTTGGCTAAGTAAGAGGAAATGCCCAATTTCAAATCTCTTGGCCCTAGACAACCAGAAGTCTTCACAAAACTTGTAGGGATTGATTTTTGAGATCTTTACTCCTTTTTGATGTCCTGTTTCTGACAAATTTCAAGTTTCCAGGGAATGGACAGACTGCTGAATGGCTGCTGGAATGAGCATTGAATCACAGATACCTCTTGCACATGTGATCCCCACAAGAAGATACTTTTAGATTTTATTTTCCACATGTCTAGAAACAGATAACTGTTCTCAGTATTAAAAAAAGAACACCACAAAGAGCTCACTGTGCATATTGATTAGGTTTGCAATTGCTCTCATTTCATAAATAAAACAGTATTAAATTCTTACCTAACCTCTCCTCAGGTGGTATAAAGAGAAGTAGAAACTGCAGTTCTGGTAGTAAGATGAAAGCTCTCCTGGACAAATAACAAACATGTTCAGTCTTTCATCATTACGCCCATCAATGCCAGATAGCAGCTAGTTTTTTAATATATAAGTTCTTTTCTCCAGTGTCTCTAATCTACCTTTAAGTCCCCATGGCTCAACAATTAAAACATTTCTGACATGAAATTCATCTTGGTAATTCTGTCTGGGTTTTCCTATCTTATTTCTTTCAAATTTCCCAGTGTTTACATTTCAAACATCCTATTTTTTATAGCAGTTCTCCAGTGGTGAAATATTAAAGATACCAGGCCTCTGCTGGCAGATCACTGACATGGCATCTGGATGAGAGGGCTTGACTTGAAACAAACGTGACTTGACAGCAGGAGAGGGCACACGGTTCACTTAACAAGGCTAAACAGGAACTCACCTAACAATTTCTTGGCAACATCCAGCTGCATATTCTTCCTTTGCCACAAAGAGATGCACGAAGAGCGTGTTCAAAGGCTACGAAACGAGGAATGAAAGTCTACACACCATGCAGCTCAAGTTTATTCCATCAGCCCAAGTATTAGTATGCATATACATTTCCAATATACATGATCTGCACTCAAGGAGCAGCAAAATATATCTATAAGTGACTTCAAAGCATGTGCGGGTAAAGTTATGTGATTAAAGAGCTTTATATCATTTTGTGCTTCTGCAACATTTTTTCCTTGTACTCAGTTTACTATTGACTGCAATATACACTGGACATTTCATACTGAACAGTATTAATTCTTGACTGACAACATTCAACCATGTTAACTAAACATTTAATATGTATCTGACAAAGACATTCTTCTTGGGTTTAAAAAAACTCAAACCAAAAGTTCACATGCTTCTCATGATCCTAAACTGTTTTTTCTTTAAAGGTAGTAAGAAAAATTACAAATTGTAAGATGACATCATCAGACACACAAATACCAGGCAGAAACAGGGCAGACTAACAGACACCTTTATCTCATGCAGCTCCAGTGAACCTGGAAAAGCCCTGTGCTGGAATGACAAGGGCTATTATATCAGCTGTTCTCTGGCATATTAACTACAAGTGCTGGGTCAGTGAAGGTCTGCCTGTAGATAAAAATACTTTAAATGGAAAACCTGAGGTCTTCTGAATAGTATAATATTCAATTAAAATGCCATAGCTAGAGTCACCAATAAACTTCAGCAACTTAAGAGCAAGAATGATTTCAATAGAGGCTGTGCAGTACATGGACCAGCACCAAGACAACAAGCTATTTTAGCAAATATCTAAAGCCATTCCTAAAAATTGGGCTGTTTGTTTGTTTTTTAGAAGCAAAGGGAAGTAATAAAAAAAATATTTTACTGTTGAGGTCCAAGAGGACACCAAGTAAACCAGACCTGTACTGTAACTGTTTCTGAACAGTGCTGGTAACCAGACAATCCAGTAAAGCATCTTCACTAATTCCATTCTGCACAAGCCAACTCCCACTTCAGACCCTGAAATTATTTCTGTGCTCTAGGAAAGAGACAGGTCGACTAGACTTCAGAGAAATCTTACATTCAAATGGTCTCAGTTTTGAAAAGCACACCCGCGTAATTTAATCTGCAGTTTATCAATGACATCTCAGCAAGCTATACCCCAAAAAACATTCAGAGCTTCCGCCAATGCAGGAGCACAGAACACTGAATCTTCTACACCTACTTTAGCAAATAAACCCCGTTTTAGAAAAATAAGGGCTCTGCTGCCTGTCTATTTCAAAGTATTTTTCACTACTGGTTCTGACTAGTAATTTACTTTCCTTGTCTCTTCTCTGTAGGGCCCCGCAGCAGAACCCGTGGAGCCACCAGACAGCCTGAGAGATCACAGCACAGCAGAATCCCCAGAGCAGCTGCTTCTGTACCCTGAATGAAGTGGCTGTGCCTGCCCACAAAGTGCCGCCAAGGGACCAAGAAAGTCCATTACAAGGAAATCACAGGTCCTTGCTGTACACGCCCTTGGGCTGTAATGATTGTTTCTTTTAAGAGCACACATTTTCAAACGCTGTTTTTATCAGTTTACCTCCAAGCCTTTGCTTAAGATCCCAGAAGACCCTGGTGAACAAAATGCCCAGAGATAACTGCAGCACTGCCAACACCTTATAATGGCTCATGCTGCCCACCTGATGAGTGCTTGGCATTAACATTTTCTGTATTTTCTCAACAATCACTCGATCGAGTTCCCAGCTGGACTCAGTGATGGGGGAGCATTTGAGCGCTAAACTTGTAAGGGTCTGTTTCTAGTCTGTAAAATCGTACCAGGAATTCACAAGCCCAAGGAGCCCATGTGAAAGTCATCAGTACACAAAGCAAAGAGCAGCAGTCTCCCCCCAGTACCAAACAAGCTCACTGTAGAACTAAGAAGCCCTTGCCAGCAGGAGAGTTTCATATGGAATCCACCACCTTCTGCATCCTGAATGCCTCAAATCTACAGGAAAATACATTGCAGATGCCCACGTGTGTTTTTCGTACCTCAGCCATAAATGAAAACTCGACTAAAATCACACCATTTACTTACAGTGCACTTATTGTTAGGGTAGTTTTCCTGCAGGAATGGTTCCCATTCAGCCTGATCAGTGATATTCCAATTTGGATAGTCCAGAAAGGCAGCATGGGCTATAACCTCATTCTTCTTATTGCAGAGTGTCAAAGCAAGATTTGATAATTCTCTATGAAAACAATTTAATTTTGCACAAGTTGAGGAAACTCCACATAGAAAAATGACTGACTGTGAATTCAGCCTGCTAGAACAACACCATTAGCCATGTTCAAGAGGGTTCCCAGGAACAGGCCTCAAATAAAACGTCATCATCCACATCCTAACTTGGTACTGTTGCTTCAGTTCCAGATATTTGTGTTCTAACATTATAACGATTCCCGTGGATTTTCAAGTCCTCAATCACATTAGTAAATTTGAGATGCAAGACTTAAACATTCCCTCCTGTTTGTACGTTTCTTTACACGTCTCTTTTTTCCCCAAAAAGCTGTTATCTGAAATTTTTGCTATTAAGGGGACAAACCTAAGTGACTGACCAGCATCTGTCACACAGCCTGTCTGCTCATAGTTTTATCAGGTGCTATTCAACAGCATTTCTCCTGAGCTTTTATAAAAGAAAGCTAGTATAGAATTAAACCTTGTCCACCATGGTAGGGACCCAGGTTTGCACAGTCACGCATGTGACAGACACAGAAGTATATTTTCTTTCTTCTCCTTTCTCAGAAACAGCACAAAAAGTCATTTCACACCATGCCAAGGCTCAGAATGTTTTCTGCCACTTTAAGTGTAACATAATTGCCCAAAAAGCAATAACCTAAAATACCACTACTTACAAAAGGTAAGCGACATCAATCCGTCCAAAGAGATCTTCTGTGACGTGGCTGAAGAGGCCGATAATGCCTGGGACATCGTGTGACTCTGTCCTTCTTGCAGTGACCACCTCTGTATTTCCCCTTGAGGAGGTCACTGTGGCCATCCCACAGGCTGCACTGAGAACC
Organism: Picathartes gymnocephalus; assembly: GCA_013390045.1. Lineage (NCBI taxonomy): Eukaryota > Metazoa > Chordata > Aves > Passeriformes > Picathartidae > Picathartes > Picathartes gymnocephalus. The sequence continues at coordinate 315,599 of WEKY01024128.1, forward strand.
AAGGAAAGATTGCTGCTGCTGCAGCCACCCTGCTGCCGTCCCCTGCCCAGCATAGTCCCTTCAGGGTTTTTTTTCATAAAAACCCTTATTAAAGTGGGGCAGCTCCCATGGATTTCGGTGCCAGGTTCCTGTACTCCTCCACACAGATACGCACTGCCTGCACGTACAGTGCACACCGGAAAGGAGGTACAGGAGGCAGTCACCCTGTTGGCTGGATCCTACAGAGGAAATTAATTGCTTTAATAGGCTACAGCTGCTTTCCTATTTATTCATTTGCATGCTAACCAGCTCATGACCAAGAACTTCAACCTCAAAGGCCTTCAGTGGGAGGCTCAGCTGTGGGCAGTCAGGGGAAGCAGGCTGGAGGCTCAGCTGCAAACAATCAGGGCGACAACGTCCTGGTTAAACAGCAGCTTCAGGTGAGTTACCTGTATTTTGTCCAAAATTGCTCCTCGAATTTCTTTTGAGGTCAACAGCAGGGCTTAAACTTCAGAAGGAACTCAAAATTGTGTGGCTACTCAAAGTTCTACTGCTTTACTACGCAGAAAAAAAATGTGGGGGTTTTTTGTGATTTCGCATTCACAACACGTGCCAGGCACAACTGATTTCTTGATCCGCCCATCAACTTTAGAACACACGGGCATCAGATACTCAAACCACCTGTGACCATCCCCTCAGCTCTAGCACCTTTCAGCTATGTGTCTGCTCAGTACTCAGTGACCCAGCCAACAATCAGGCACGTGAAATAAAGCGACCGAACAACGGCTTCCCGCAATTTCTTAAATATATGTGCAAAATAAAGCAGTACTAACTGAAAAAAAAAAAAAAAGTCTAAACCAACACACCTAGACCAGCAGAGCGGTTTCACCACTCTGCCAAACACAGCAACCACTTCTAACAGTAACTCCAAACCCAAATGTGATGCTCAATTATTAGGCACCGCACTTACCAACTACAGTGAAAAACCAAAAGAAATGCAAATTGTTACACCTTTTAAATACAGATGAAGTTACACGCACTCCTATATCTTCCACAGTCAAACAAGACATTCCAGCGCCAGCGCTGAAATTAACCTGAACAACATATCCTCTGCAAACACGCATCAATTTCTTAAATAAAAACAAACACGAACTTTAAAGGGCCATTCATCGGCTAAGGCTTAGTACTAAGACGACTTCAACTGAGGAAAACCGTTTGCTATATTTTCACACTCAATTATTTAACTTAATGCAAAAAAATTACATCCCCATCTGCATCAGCTCCCCTAAACCCTCTCACAGCCCTGAGGGAACGAAAGCAGTATTTACGTAGTAAAAATGTACCATTTTCGTGGGGAAATGCGCTGCTCCTGCAGCAACTCCTGCATTCCTCGCAGGGAGCAGCATCCCAGAGACACCAGCAGAACACCCAGAGGAAGGCGTTCCCCTCCCCAACTTCGAGCAGCTCCCTCCCGCCTCCTCACACAAACGCTCTCTTGAGCCGTAAGTGAGATTTCATGCGAGTTTTTTTGGTGTTTGTGGCCCAAAAGCCACCGAACGCGTACGAACCTCAGGTGTGTGAATCAGGACAGCTCTGCCGGACTGCCAGAGGCTACTGCTGGCGCCCCCGGTGCCGTGGGGTGGGCCCAGACCGGGCCGGGGGCGGTACCGGGGGCGGTACCGCGGGGTGGGGCCGGCGCTGGACACCAGGACTGGACACCCCCAGGGCGCCCTCACGGACCGCCGGCGCGAGCGGTCCCCTCAGGCACGCGGGCCACGCCCACGCACGCGGGCAGCCCCACACCTGCCCCCGCCGAGCCGCCAGGGGGCGCCCCGCGGAGTGCCGCGCACTCACCTGCCCTGCCCTGCCTTGCCCGCGGCGCGGAGCGGGCCCGGACCGTGCCAAGGACGGCACCGACGGGACAGATGAGCCCACGGACGAGACAGAGCAAACAGACAGTCTCACGGACGGAACAGACAATCCCACCGCCCGCCCGCCGCCGTCCGGGGACGCGTCTCCGTTACCAAGGCAACGACGCCCGGGCGGAGCTGCGTGAGGTCAGGGGTGCCGGGGCGGGGCCCGCGCGCGGAGCGGCGGCAAGATGGCGTCCACGGCGGCCGGGAAGCAGCGCATCCCCAAAGTGGCGAAGGTGGGCGGCGGGGAGGGCGGCGGAAACACCCGGGAGCCCCCCGGGACCCCCGGCTCCCCGCTCGCCCCGGGCCGGGGGTCCCGGCCGGTCGCGGCGGGCTCCACGCGTAGCCAGGCGCCGGAGGAAATGGAGCATCTGAGTGCCGCGTTATAAAATGTGAGCCGAGCCCCGCTTGCGCTTGCCTTGCAGGTGAAAAACAAGGCACCCGCCGAAGTTCAGATCACAGCGGAGCAACTCCTGAGAGAGGCAAAGGAGAGGGAGCTCGAGCTTCTCCCACCGCCTCCGCAGCAGAAGATCACAGATGTTGAAGAGCTAAACGACTACAAACTCCGCAAGAGGAAGGTACAGTTAAAAAAAACTAGCTTGATCTCGACATTCACATGAAGCACTAAAATTCTACTGTTTTTAACTTACAAAAGATGTAGTGTGTATTCCTTGTGGACTTTCCAGGTGGACACCAATTCTTTAAAACCCATGACTGTTTCATGCTACCCTTTAGCAAAACCTGTAGGTTACAAATGTATTGCTTGACAAAATCTGGTAGCAAACATCATCTCCCCCGTGCCCATGTTCAGGACACTGAAAGGGTAATTACTTACACAATTAATAGGCGATTTCCTCATTGCCACCAGTATGTGACCAGCCACTATAAAAGAACATGAACAAAAAAAGTAAATAACGTTACACTACTGCTGAGTTATAATTCTGCTTTTTAAAGAATTGCTTTGCTTGTGCAAATTTACGCCTGGTTTTGCTTGGCTTTTTGCTTTGAAAATGCCTAAGCAAAGCAGGCATATTCCTAACAGTTGTAATAATACCCCATAATCCATTACTGATGTGAATGCTCTGCAAGATTTCTTGCTTACAGATGTAATTTCCTCCTCAGACTTTTGAAGATAACATAAGAAAGAACAGGACTGTTATCAGTAACTGGATAAAGTACGCACAATGGGAGGAAAGCCTGAAGGAGATTCAGAGGTAACGGTGATGCTTCTCCTGTGAGCCTTTTTAGAGACATCCCAGGGTCTGAGAGGCATGTTTTACCTGCCCTGTGCTGGTGTTTTGCAGAGCCCGTTCCATTTACGAGCGTGCCCTGGATGTGGACTACAGGAACGTCACCCTCTGGCTGAAATATGCCGAGATGGAGATGAAGAACCGCCAGGTCAACCACGCCCGGAACATCTGGGACCGGGCCATTACCACCCTGCCCAGGGTGAACCAGTTCTGGTACGGTGCCAGAGCACCCCTTCCGCGCCCAAAGTCTGCACAGCATTTGACTGTTCTGGGGTCATGCAGATTATCCTGCTGCAGATTATCCTGCTTCTCCAAGTCTTCAGGCTAGTCTGACAAAAAAAGAAGGAAGGCTGAAGTTTTGGAAAGGTTTTGTACGTTTTAAGTGGCAAGAGCGTTGGAAGGGAAGGATGTTTGTATGCCTGGATGCTGCCAGTCACTGCTGTGCCTGCAGGCATTTCTGGGGTGGGAGGAAATACATGAGGGGAGCTCAGGGATGGTCTTAGGAAGCACTCCAGAAATCCTGGAATTGATGTGTTCACCATGTGGTTGCAGAAACCCCATCTCCTTTCCCCAGGTACAAGTACACGTACATGGAGGAGATGCTGGGGAACGTTGCTGGCTCACGGCAGGTGTTTGAACGGTGGATGGAGTGGCAGCCTGAGGAGCAAGCGTGGCATTCCTACATCAACTTCGAGCTCAGATACAAGGAGGTGGACAGAGCACGAAGCATTTACGAGAGATATATCCTTTGCAGTGCCTCGTGACTTCTGCCTGGGTTCAGGCCTGTATTGTCTATTTCCTTCCCAAGTAGTCCCAGTGAAAGTGTCCCCTTTTCACTGTGCTGTGCTGGGAATGACCCACCAGCCTGGGAGCCAGCAGGAGGTGTTCAAAGCACGTTTAGGGAAGGCCTCCAGATCCAGTGTAGTGGCTGTAGGTCCTGCTGTGGGTCCTGCCACAGCAGTATCTGTTTAACTGCACTGCTCATGCACCCAGCTGTTTTGTAGTCATCGTTTGTTTTGGGTTTCTCCTCAGATTTTCCCTGACCCTTATCCCTTTTTAAGCTCTCAGTGAGGCACAAAGCCTTTGCTTGCTTAGAGCTGTCAGTGTCTCCCTCCCAGCTGCACTTATTTTTCCCCACCTGTACCATCCTTGGAGTTGTCTGATGTAGTCCCTGGGAAGAGCCTAGCTGGGGGTGTGCCACCCAGCTGTTTCTTTAACCAGAGCTGTACTTGTCCTGGTGCACCCCGAGGTGAAGAACTGGATCAAGTATGCACGCTTTGAGGAGAAGCACAGCTACTTTGCCCATGCCAGGAGGGTGTACGAGAGAGCCGTGGAGTTCTTTGGGGAGGAGCACATGGATGAGCACTTGTACGTGGCCTTCGCCAAGTTTGAGGAGAACCAGAAAGAAGTAAGACCTTCCTGATTACGTGCCGGGGCTGTATTAGGTCGGTTGGAGAGATGCGAGAGAGTCTCTGCTTGTAGTAAAGTTACTTATTGTATAGCGCAGTCAGTCCCACGAGGGTGAGAAGTTACAGTCTGTGCCATTACGTCAAAAGTCCTTCGTATCCTAAGCAGAAGCAAAAGCAGCCGAAGAGAGGGGTGCAGTCCAAAGCAGCTTCTTCTAACAGCAGCCCCGATACAATACATTGTATTCATTAATTATCTAGTCAGTTACAAACACTATTCTATTGCAATCCTTTCTGCACCTATCCTGGCTTAACACAGATGAACGACAATAGTTGTCATTTCTTACACAGAATCCATGCATATAGTTTATCATGGTCTATCTTTCTATCTAACAACACTATGCCATGTTTATCTTATGTCTAGAGTTTAATTAATTCTGTAAAAGGTTATGCTACTGAACTTTAAGCTGGATTTCAGGGTTTTTCCACTAACTAATACAGTTTCTTATGTGCTTAAGGCACTTTAAGGTATATTTCTATTTGCTTAAAACTGAATCTACATTCTTATTTCATGTTGGTGTGGCTTTATGTATCTCAGTTTCTCTGAAGGTTTCAAATCAGTCCCTGCATTTCTCTCTGCCTCCAAGCCTGTATGCACAGGGTTCAGAGGGATTTCTGTTCCATTTCCAACAATAACGCACCTGAGTCATGCCAGGGTTTCTCCTTCAATATGAGAACTTAAGGCATTTAACACTCACTGCAGCACTTGTAGTGATTGTAGTCTGAGTTAGGGAGACAGTTTTTTGCTCACCTCTAGTTGCCTTTGGGTGACATCAGTAAAATGTGCTCCAAGGAAGATCTGCCAAGGCCAAGACCAGCAGCATTGACTCAAACCTCTATCCTCAGGCTGGAGAGGTTCTGAGAGATTATAGGCCTGCACAATAGAAAACTGGATTGGTCCAGATGTTCTTCACAGTCTCTAAGGGTCCCAGGCTGTTAAGATTAAAACATTCTGTGAACCCCAAACCACAACCTCTTAAAAATGGTTTAAATATTCTAAACCTGTAAATGAGTAAGAGATGATGGGGGCTGGTGTTTTCAGGTTTATTTTTCCCCCCCTCAGAGTTTACTTTTCAGGGAGATCTGTGTTAGTCCTGCCATAAAACAATCATGTTGCGATGTTCCACAATTCTATATTCTATTAAATACTGCCAAAAGCTCATTGAAAAACTGTGGGGGAAAACAGAAACTGTTTTGCAAATATTTTTCAAATTATTTGTAATATTTTCAGTTTGAAAGAGTGAGAGTTATCTACAAGTATGCCTTGGATAGAATTCCAAAGCAGGATGCCCAGAATCTCTTCAAGAATTACACCATCTTTGAGAAGAAGTTTGGAGACAGGAGGGGAATCGAGGACATCATTGTCAGCAAGAGGAGATTCCAGTATGAGGAGGAGGTGAAGGTACGTGGGACAGGTGCCCTCCAGGCTCCCTGTACAGCCAGCTGTTGCTTAAGGCACACGAGTATTTTGTGATATCGAGGCTGGTGAGTTTCACATTACCCTTAAAAGCCAGTCCAGAGAAAATACCAAGGGAGTGTTCATTTTGGAGCCAGACCTCCATCCCTGGGGAAGAGAATGATATTTGCATTCACTGCTTGTTTTGTTTCTGCTTTCTAACTAGATTGTGCAGGCAAGGGTTTTTGATTGAACTCAAGGCTTCGTACCCTTTCAAGCCACCTTAGGGGTAAAGCAGTTTAGCTTATAGTTACTGCTCCACTTCAGTTAGGGAGTAGCCATTACAGGCCACCTCACCTGTGCATAAATACCTTTTTGTGAGAAAAGAGCTGTGCCACACCTGTCTGCTGTTCAGTCCACACTGCACATTTCATCATTCTTCGTCCCTTCTCACACTTCACTTGGATTGCCTTCATTGAGACAATGCTGGGGGCAAAATAAAAACAAAATTGAAAACAAACTCACTTTTACCCCAAAACCTCTATCATAAGCATCCCTCAGACTGACAGTTTTCGTCAATATTCCAGTGATCCATTTCAAAAGGGAGATTCTGGCTAAGCAAGGGATGAGGCTGTGCTTGTTTTAGTGACCGAGGTTTGTGTGCTGTTGCCCCTGGAAGGCAAACCCCCACAACTATGACGCGTGGTTTGACTACCTGCGGCTGGTGGAGAGCGACGCGGAGGCCGTGACCGTGCGGGAGGTGTACGAGAGGGCCATTGCCAACGTGCCCCCCATCCAGGAGAAGCGCCACTGGAAGAGGTACATCTACCTCTGGATTAACTATGCACTCTACGAGGAGCTGGAGGCAAAGGCAAGTAGTGACAGCTCGGAGGTTTCCCTTTCTGCATGGTAAATAGCTGCTGATATTTCAGTAGGAAAACCAAGAACTGAATGTGTTCTCTTTGCTGCCAGTTTTGTGTAAAACGCCACAGGACTTGTGTTTAAATGTAGAGAATTTTTCCTCTCCAGTTTTCCCTCCTGTGCATAAAGGAGGGAAAGAACCAAACTTCTTTTACCCCAATTCATTCAGGATCACACGGATAACAAAAGCAGGAGTGGGTATTTCTAGCCCAGTCTGAACTGCCTGTGCCAGGCTGTTACCTGAACTTGTGAAATAGTTTTATAGTTAACGAGAGCTATTTGTGAAGCAGCCACACTGTTGCGATAGTGGCCTTTGAGGCTGTGCAAGTATTTCTTCTGTTTCCAGTCATGGAACATTAGAGCTGCTCTGAGTACAGAACACCTATTCAGTGTCTGTTAAAGGAAAAGTCATTTTTTTCCTGCCACAACGGGGACACTCCTTGTTTTATTGTCTGCTTCCTGGCACTGAACTTTGCTTTGTAAAGGTGAGTCTTGCTGATTCAGAAGCTATCACTTTTGAATTGTGCACACGAAGTAGATAAGCTGATTCTCCTGATTCTAACCAGCTTGACTTAAATACTGTTCTGCAGTTTTGCAGTCAATGCAGGATTCCAAATTCAGCCTAATCTCAGCAGTAAACAAACTATTTAACGCTGGTTGTTCTTACAGGATGCAGAGCGAACCAGACAGGTGTACCAGGCATGCCTTGAGCTCCTGCCCCACAAGAAGGTATGGCTCCTCCAGCAGTTTGGGCTGAGTTTTGGGTTAAAATGCCCTAGATAAGATCCTTTTAGTTCTCTTC